>CM074311.1:4235032-4575032 GCA_037194245.1 Opsariichthys bidens | reverse complement strand
TAAAGGTCTCCCTTTCAATTCATCAATTGGAATTTTGAATAGCAATTAGAATGACAGAAATAAGTTTTTTTTATTATTAAATTTTAAGACATTTTACACATGATGGAAAATAAACAATTCTTAATTATATTATTTTTAGCACATGTTAACTATATGATTATATAACTTATAATTACATAACTACATTAAATGTTTAATAGTACAGAAAATACAATGGGGAGGGGGTAAAATGAATCTATAAAGCAAAAGAGCTGCAAATTAAATAAGTGTTTATCTGTATAAAAAGGATGAAAAATCACAGTTACACTATTTTAAGGTGTCTTTGTCACAGAGTAATTACACATTTAAGTACTGCGTAATATTAATTAACAACTAAGGTTTGGATTAGGGTTAGTTTTATGTAATTATGCATCATTTATAGTTATTATAAATAACTAACTATTTTATTTATAACTATAGTAACTATATTTATACTATAGTAACTACATGTAACATGTATAACAAGGACACTGTAAAATAAAGTGTTACCAAAATGGCTTATTTATCCACCAAGCGCATTACGTTTACATCTTTTTATTACCAGAGAAAACAGAAAACCAAAGAATAGAATACATGTGGTCTTACCTCAAAATTAGAAGCAAAAATAGTGTGTTTAGTATTTAATCCATGCGATTAGTCCAGAGAAGAACCCAGAATGTTTCCCGCAGATGTTTAGGAATCTAAAAGTGCACTAACGATAAATCTCTGTTCGTGTTATGATTGTATTGACACTTGGGACAAATTGAGGCTTGTAAGCCTCTACCCTTGAGTCATATGGAAATTTTGGCTTCAACAGTCTAAACAACTTCAGAGCTGTAGTCCTCTTCTCCTTTCTCATATGGAAATCGTATGGAAAAACTAAGCCAACAAAAACATTTCAGTCCACAAAGTCACCCCCATGCTTTGCAAATGACTTGCCAATGGTCTTACCTCAGGGGCCATCCAGAAGGGGGTTCCAACCGAAGTGTTCCTCCGTAGCCGGGTGTTTGTAAGCTGGGCAGATACTCCTGATGAGAGGACGAAACACAAACAAACTTTTGGTTATTCAAACCGATTTTATGGATGACTGCTGGTTAAGGAATGACTTTGGATTGTCTGCAAGTACCTATTGGACAGATAATGAACTGGCTTTTAGCCAAGTGGCAATGGAAACATAATTTGAATAGATATCAAACAAGGTCACAAGCAAGGTCTTGGTCTGCGCTGATCATAGTTACCCAACACTAACCCTTAAGCTTTCTGACTGAAACAGAAGTCAGTACTTCACTATAAAGGCCTCGATATACTTCAAGCGAAGTTCTTTTTCGTCCTTCGTTTAGGGGTAAAGCGAAGTTCGAAAAGAATTGAGCAACGATATACTGTAATCGAACATCTGATGCCGCTCACACTGCTGAGAACAACGATTAGATGAATATGTAAAAATGGTGCACACTTTCCTCTCAGTAACAAAATAAAACAAACCAAATTGAGAAACCAACAAGGATTTTTTGATAATTTGTTTGCACCAGCACTACAGTAAAGTCACATCGCATTTGTATTATCACACTTAGATAAAATCAAGCAGCTTTACTGTATTAAACACAAAAAACTGTCGGTCTCTCATTTCATCAGAAATGAGAAACTTTTCTACTATAAAGCAGTGTTCATTAGGGGTGTGACGAGACCCCTATCCCACGAGACGAGATTTTTATAGTATTTTTAAGAAATCCTCAATAATGAAACGTATGAAGGGAAAATAGTCTTTTATTCAACTGAAAATCATAAAATGCAAAAATGTTGGAGCATTTTGAAATCAACTTGTACTGCAAATTTTTAGCCCTTGCTTTAGTTTTACTACTAGATATATTTATGGAGATGAGATATAACAACCCCCCTGTACAGCTATGATCAGCTGTTCGGCTGAGATCTCCATGTTTTGTTACGGAAAGGTCGAAGCTGATCGCTTGGTTCTTGTCACATGACCGTGCGCTTGCGGCATTCTGAAAAGTTGAGATGTTTTCATCTCGCCGCGGCACAGGCGCGCCCGGAAAAAACAAGCGCGCCGCACCGCATGCACGTCGCAACCGCGTCGCTTCCATTTTGCACGAATGAAAATGCGCGCGATATGTGACCGGCCCCTAACAGTCTGTGCAACCTTGGCCGAGGTGTACGGCATAGTTTTCTTACAATGTTTACATATTGTTTGTGTCTTGTGTGTTATTCCTGCGCCGTTTATTATATCTACTGGAAAACCAAAATGTTTCCACACAAACGATTTGAAAGTGGCGGGGGCATCTTCAATAATAATGTCACCCTCACACTGATAGCACCACGAGACAACTTCTCACCTCGACGAGAAATCTCATCACGTTTTTTTTAGTCACACCCCTAGTGTTCATGTTTTCACTTGTGGATGTCTGACTTCTACGGACTCGAGAGGGGAAATTAACTGGAATAGATTTTATGAGTGAAAGAGGGCGGAGCCTCATCGCACACCTACCTTACGTAATGGCCACGAAGGTGTTTACCGGCCGAAGCAAACTTTTCCATAAATTTCGCTTTGGGAAGCTGTTTTTGAACTTCCAATAATGAACTCCAAACGAACTTCGTTTCGGCCTGATTTTTGTTCGAAATGACGTAACATCAGTTTGTTCTTCCATTTTGTTTGAAATATATCTGGGCCTTAAGAGCAGCATCGACATTATGCTATACGTCATATGGAGTCGAAAGACATGATGGAGCATAAACGAAGACAGCATTTTCATTTTTGGGTGAACGATGCCTTTAAACAACAGAAAATTAGATAAGAAGCTAAACAGAGCGGTGCAAAACCCACAAGACTGATTCACAATTGGTTCTTCAAGATTAATATATTAATAAATATTAAGGTTTTATAATAGGGTTTTTCAATTGGAGTAGAATATGGTAAACAACTTGACAATACTTGGACATTTTGCTTTACAATGTAAATTATGCGAATTTTGAAGCTTGTTTCTAAGTAACTAAACAAGAACGTTTGGGGTTTAAGTGTGTGCAGCTCACATTGTAGAACAAAATGTCCAAGTATCGTCAGGTTATGTTTACCACAGATCTAATTGTGCTCATTAATTGAAAAACCCCATTATAAAACCCCATTGAAAAATCTCAAGGGAACCAATGGCAAATTAGTCTTCTGGCTTTTGATGTCATCCCTGCACTACTCGATTGTGTAAGATATTAATATTAGTTTGGACTGGGGAAGGGAAGGGAAGAGGGAAGGGAAGGGAAGGAAGGGAAGGGAAGGGAAGGGAAGGGAAGGGAAGGGAAGGGAAGGGAAGGGAAGGGAAGGGAAGGGAAGGGAAGGGAAGGGAAGGGAAGGGAAGGGAAGGGAAGGGAAGGGAAGGGAAGGGAAGGGAAAGGGAAGGGAAGGGAAGGGAAGGGAAGGGAAGGGAAGGGAAGGGAAGGAAGGGAAGGAAAGGAAAGGAAAGGAAAGGAAAGGAAAGGAAAGGAAAGGAAAGGAAAGGAAAGGAAAGGAAAAGGAAAGGAAAGGAAAGGAAAGGAAAGGAAAGGAAAGGAAAGGAAAGGAAAGGAAAGGAAAGGAAAGAAAGGAAAGGAAAGGAAAGGAAAGGAAAGGAAAGGAAAGGAAAGGAAAGGAAAGGAAAGGAAAGGAAAGGAAAGGAAATGGTGCTGGTAAGGCAATACAAAGAGAGTGGTTATTGTTAGTTAGGTTTAGATATTAGATATTGTTAGTGAAATTTCATCAACATTTGTGTAGGAAAAAAATGGCCATTGTCTATTGTTACTAGTGTAGTGATGTATGAAGCACAGCTCAAACAAAAGTCACTTTCAAGCAGCTGGAGAATCTGTGTGACCAACTTCCCAACAAACACAGAACGTTGCCTCAACGTAGCCAACCTTTTAGCAATGTTGTAACAACACGGCTAAAAGGTTGTTGGTTCCATATTGTGTCATTAAGGTTGTTACTGTGCTGTCACAATGTTGCCATTCAACCACGGTTCAGGACCATTGCTGAAGGTTGTGCTTAGGCTGTCTGGACAACCATTGTACAACATGAACTCGTCACTGTTCCGAAGCGCATTTTAAATTTGAACAGACCGTTGGGCCGTTATTCTTCTTCAAGCCAGGATACGTGAGTATTGCTTATGATTTCTCTTTTAGATAAATAAGATATGTAAATATCCAAACAAAACCTACAAGTTTCATGTCTAATGTGAGATTTATTTGTTCTGTTAATAAACTGAGTGGACAGAACAGCTGATCATTCACAAACCGAGTCGTTTGCGATCGGGTTTGGTGTAAGTTAATGCTGAGTTAAGTAGGTCTATTATATTTGAGCTTAATATAATTAATATACTCTATATTAACGTTTTTTTCCCTTCAAATGTATGTTTTGGTAGTGTAATTATATGTATGTAATGTTTTAATAAAGTTGGATTATATGAACTTGAATGGCATTTTTCCTCTTTAAAGTTTCATAGCTGGGTTTATATTAAATATAACAATTAATGATTAACATTTAAAAAAGTGTTACATGTTCATCTTGTGTCTGATTATTAAGAGATTGACCGCATAAAAAATAAGACGCAGAAAAGGTAATATAATATTAATAATCTGGTATAAAAATAAATGTGGTGGGAACGTCGTCTTACAGTTGCTGAATGTCGCGCAACAACGTTGCTACAGCCCTTTAGCGTCTTACAATTCAACGTTGCTACAATGTCGCGAGCACGTTGCCACAGTAAAAATGGAACGTGGCAGTGACGTTGCCACAACGTAAATGTGTTTGTTGGGTTGAACCCGTTGTGAAATCTGCACAAGGAAATGTTTTCACCCAAAAGTGAAAATTCTGTCATCATTTACTCACCCTCAGGTTGTTCCAATCCTGTATAAATGTCTTTGTTCTGCTGTACACAAAGGAATATATTTGGAAGAATGTCAGTAACCAAACAGGTCTCGCCCCCATTGACTGCCATAGCAGGAAAAATAAATCCTATGACAATCAACGGAGGATGAGATCTGTTTGGTTACTGACATTCTTCCAAATATCTTCCTTTGTGTTTAGCAGAGCAAAATCATTTAGGTTTGGAACAACCTGAGGGTGAATAAATGTTGACAGAATTTTCATTTTTGGGTGAACTATACCTATAAAATAACTGTATTTAGCTTGTGAGAATTACAGAACAATGGTAAATGTGACTAAACCTTTTGGACACATGTTGTATAACCTGAATTTGCTTTTGTTCAGCCAAACAAATTTTCATTTCCCTCTCTTGATGTGAATAGACTACATCTCACTTTGATTTGTTTTACGTTTTGATTTTGCATTTTTGAGTGTGTGTTAGTGTGTATACATGATATTTCTTTTTTAAGAAATTCAAGATTGTTTGAAATTTTTTTTGTACTTGACAGAAGGATTTCAAATCTCACCAACATCAATTACTGTATGTCATCATAATACGTACATATGAAATCTGGGATGCGTTTCCCAAAAGCATCGTTAGCCAGCTAACATTGCAAGTTCCGTTGTTACTAACATAGTTCAACGATTTGGTGTTTTCCGAAACCATAGTTCAAACGAACATTCGCAAACTGGTTGGAACGACAACTCTCGAGCTGTGGTTCGAAACATAGATTCTTGTTTTTATGAAGTGGACTTAATAAATTCCTTTCTTGAGCAAAATAAGCAAGCTGACACAAAGTATATCTTTTATTTCGAATATATACAAATGTCATTTTCATATTTTAGTTTGTCAAGAGATTTAAAGCGTTGTTTTTGAAGAGTGTGCATGCCATGTATTTACAAGCTCTAGCACTTCAGAACGAACCTATGATTCTGGAAATGAAGCAAAATAACTGGGAAAAATGATAATTACACCTCAAATGCCACACTGTAATGAATTGCTGTAAAAATCACAGCATTATTTTACAGCCGCTGGCTGTTTTTTAATAATACAGCATATTGCTGTAAACTGCAATGCATTCTGGGGTCACGTGTTGGTTTGACTCAAATTTACAGAATATTGCTGTAAATTGACCCTTCGTCATTTAAAAAAATACAGAGAGAATACAGGGAAATTCTGTAAGTTAAATTACAGTAACGCTACTGTAAATTTGACAGTAACTGGCTGGCAACCCTGCTGCCAGTATTATACTGTAAAATTTACAGTAATTTTTTAACAGTGCCACTGTAATGAATTGCTGTAAAAATCACAGCATTATTTTACAGCCGCTTGCTGTTTTTAATAATACAGCATATTGCTGTAAACTGCAATGCATTCTGGGGTTTGACTCAAATTTACAGAATATTGCTGTAAATTGACCCTTCATAATTTAAAAAAATACAGTTATTTACTGTAATCAGAGAATACAGGGAAATTCTGTAAATTAAATTACAGTAACACTACTGTAAATTTTACAGTAACTGGCTGGCAACCCTGCTGCCAGTATTATACTGTAAAATTTACAGTAATTTTTTAACAGTGCCACTGTAATGAATTGCTGTAAAAATCACAGCATTATTTTACAGCCGCTGGCTGTTTTTTAATAATACAGCATATTGCTGTAAACTGCAATGCATTCTGGGGTCACATGTTGGTTTGACTCAAATTTACAGAATATTGCTGTAAATTGACCCTTCGTCATTTAAAAAAATACAGTTATTTACTGTAATCAGAGAATACAGGGAAATTCTGTAAATTAAATTACAGTAACACTACTGTAAATTTGACAGTAACTGCCTGGCAACCCTGCTGCCAGTATTATACTGTAAAATTTACAGTAATTTTTAACAGTGCCACTGTAATGAATTGCTGTAAAAATCACAGCATTATTTTACAGCCGCTGGCTGTTTTTTAATAATACAGCATATTGCTGTAAACTGCAATGCATTCTGGGGTCACATGTTGGTTTGACTCAAATTTACAGAATATTGCTGTAAACTGACCCTTCGTCATTTAAAAAAATACAGTTATTTACTGTAATCAGAGAATACAGGGAAATTCTGTCAATTAAATTACAGTAACACTACTGTAAATTTTACAGTAACTGGCTGGCAACCCTGCTGCCAGTATTATACTGTAAAATTTACAGTAATTTTTAACAGTGCCACTGTAATGAATTGCTGTAAAAATCACAGCATTATTTTACAGCCGCTGGCTGTTTTTTAATAATACAGCATATTGCTGTAAACTGCAATGCATTCTGGGGTCACATGTTGGTTTGACTCAAATTTACAGAATATTGCTGTAAACTGACCCTTCGTCATTTAAAAAAATACAGTTATTTACTGTAATCAGAGAATACAGGGAAATTCTGTAAATTAAATTACAGTAACACTACTGTAAATTTGACAGTAACTGCCAGGCAACCCTGCTGCCAGTATTATACTGTAAAATGTACAGTAATTTTTTAACAGTGCATGTCTGTAATCTATTGCAAAAAATCTAGCATTCATTCGATCTCAAACGGTTTCATGAAAAGAAGTTATTACTCCACCACCTGTGGTTGAACTACAGGTTTACTACAATTCGATTTTGGGAAACATATGTAACTAGCTAGTTGATTTGTTCAGCAATGCATCACCTCAATGTAATTTAAGCAGCGAGTTACGTTGTCGTCTTCTTTCTTATATCAATTTGCATTCTGACTTGTTATTGGCCTTTTCTATTTGCTTCTATGTAACGCTTCTATAGTCAGCAACAGCTAAATTGCTAAACCGTAGCCTAAAACCTACTTACCTAAAACTGACACTATTCTTTTTCTTCAGGAAATGCAAATCTAATATCAATCTAATCTAATGTAATGAGCACAAACTTCAGGAAATTGTCCCTGGGAATCAAGCAAGAATTTACGAATTGGATTTCAGCAGCGAATAACCACGAACAGAATCACATTCAATTAAAATCTGTTAATCACAAAGAATCTGAAATGTCTAGATTAGAGCAGATTAAACATTTTTCCTAATAAAATTAACTATGTGCACATAAATCATTTAGAATATTTATTTTTAAAGGAATCTTCCTTCTATTTCTGATTGGATTATAGCTTTTGAATCGCCAGTATTAAGTAAACAACCTGTTCTTGGCGGTATCAAAAAGGAATCGTTGCATTCACAAGACTCATAAACACTTTAAATCCCCACTACACCAGAAACAAATAAAAAAACATGGCTTCACATGTGCTGTGGGCTGTAAATGGACAGCAGACAATAGATGTACTGAAGAATAACACACACACCCCACTAAACAGTCTCCTGCGGCTGTTCCCTTTCTGCTACATTAGATCTGCGCGGGGCCCCGGGGCCGGTCTTAATAATCATCAGAGATAACACTGCCAATTAGAATATTCATGACAAAGCCACCAAAGCGCCCTCCTCAATCCCCCTCCCTTCCTCTCGCGCTTTTTGTCTAATAATGCAGCCTTTTTTTTCGTTCAGATGAGTCAGTGTGGGGGCTTTATCTGCTCAGCGTTGCGTGAGCCCCTTCACACGGATAACGCATTAGCCCTGCGTGACTCTGAGACGTGGGCATTTGGAACCCCTGCACACAGCCGCGGCCCGACAACCACCCACTCACCGTGGCTCCGTTTTTGACAGTGGGAGACAGATTTCGCCCCCAGCACGTCTCTGGCCAAGCACTCAACAAATGCACTCTTTTTGGAAAAATTAGGTTGACAGGGTAAACTAAGCAACATTCAAGTGGGGTTTGTGAGATTTGGAATACAAACAGAATTGAACAACATCAATATCCTGTTTTTAAAATAGGTTTAGCTTGAAGCACATGGGGTCAGGGTTGGGGGATTTACTGAAGACACACAATGAAAAACATGCAATTAGTTTCCCTTTCAGCTGCAAAATTTATGGGAGGAGAGTATTTAAATGAATCATGCAAGGTGATTTACTAAGGTTTGTGCTAGTCAGTTTAATGCTATATGCGCCATTATTATTAATAAAAGCATGACTTATGGCCCGTTGACACCAACTAACTGCTTTTGCCAGAGCAAACTCTCTTTTGGCATTAAAAAATTACTGCCAGGATTTACTAAAGAGGCGCAGTGCAAAATTAGCGATAAAAAGGCGTGGACTGAGCTGTTTTTGCGGCTGACCTTATTGCATATGCATTTGTAGGAGTTTCCCTTTCAGACGGTTTTCAAATTAATGGGAGGAGAGTATTTAAATGAATCACGCAACACGATTTGAGTCCTATCTCACAGGTAGGTCTTTCAGAGTTGCCTGGGGAGGGGAGGTATCCAAACCTCATCAACTGATCGCTGGGGTCCCTCAGGGTTCAGTTCTTGGTCCCCTCCTGTTCTCCATTTATACTACAGCACTGGGTCCCATCATACAGGCACATGGTTTCTCCTACCACTGCTATGCTGATGACACACAACTCTACCTGTCCTTCCAACCAGATGATTCCACAGTAGCTGCACGGATCTCAAGCTGTCTGGCGGACATCTCGACATGAATGGAAGAACACCACTTGCAGCTCAACCTGACTAAGACTGAGCTTTTAGTCTTCCCTGCCACTCCTACTCTACAACACGACATCAACATACAGCTTGGTACAACCCCATCAAAGTCGGCCAGAAATCTTGGAGTTATCTTCAATGACCAACTGACCTTCAGAGTCCACATCTCAAAGACGGTGCGGTCATGCAGATTTGCACTTCGCAACATCAGGAAAATCTGTCCCTTCCTGACTGAGCACGCAACACAACTGCTTGTCCAGGCCCTGGTCATTTCAAGGCTTGATTACTGCAATGCTCTTCTGGCTGGACTGCCGTCAAGTGCAATCAAACCTCTTCAAATGATCCAGAACGCTGCTGCACGTCTTGTCTTCAATGAGCCTAAGAGAGCCCACGTCACGCCTCTCTTCATCTCTCTGCACTGGCTACCCCTCGCTGCTCGCATCAAGTTCAAGGCGCTGATGCTTGCTTACAGATCCACCACAGGCTCTGCACCTTCCTACCTCCACACACTGCTACAACGCTACGCTACGTCCCCACCAGAAGCCGGTGATCACTAAAGGAGCGAAGGCTTGTGGTACCTTCACAGAGAGGCACAAAATCACTCTCCAGAACATTCTCCTTCACTGCTCCCTGCTGGTGGAATGATCTCCCTACTTTCATCAGGAACGCAGAATCCCTGGCAATATTCAAGAGACAGCTGAAAACTCATCTCTTCCGTGAACACTTGATCCCCTCATAAAAAAAAAAAAAAAAAAAACCCTATCCTTCCCTTTTCCCTTCCTACTCTAGCTTATGGTACTGAGCAATGTATGAAACTTGTATTGTGAGCACTTCCTGTGTCTATTTGCCAATTCATGATGAATCCCTTATTTGTTTTCCTCACTTGTAAGTCGCTTTGGATAAAAGCGTCTGCTAAATGACTAAATGTAATATATTACAAAAGAATATCGTCATAGCTGAAGTGGTTTGCACTGCATGTCGAGCCTAACAATGTTTAACCACAATATTCAAAACATAACACCACCTCTCGTGCCATATTTGCCATATTGATAGGCCATAGACTTTTTCACACTTCGATAACATTAGCTAACAAGATAGTTGTTGACAATATAATCTGTTAAATGTAAAATGATGTATATTTATATCATGTTTTTAAGATACAATTGGTATAAAAAAGATGACATTCAGTTGTTTAGGTTTATGACTCTTGTTAGGAGTGTGACCGTTTTATATGAGTGCAGCGTCCTTCATGCCCTGTCTGAAATGAAGCCAGAGTACATCATTTGGGTATTAAGCTTCCATAAATGATACGCAAATTTGGGATGATTTGTTTGGATCATGACAGAAACCACTCCATGGTTCGATAATCGTGACTCTTTTTTGCCTAGATATTTTTTTTTGAAGTTGGAGCAGGACATATTGAAGGGCTTATGCTGTTTTTTTGTTTTTTTTTTAATAGCTACTTAGCTTTAGTTTCATCAATACGTTTTCAATATATTTTAATTCCCCCTCTCTGCTATCACATGTTATGCTTCATTTATTTTACACAGCTTAAAATAGTTAATAATTAAGGACTGTGTAAGTTTTTATGGTGTCATCATTTGTTTACAACACTGAGAGGAAGAATACGTCAGCGAATACTGTACATTTTAAATGCGTACATCTGTTAAAAGTTTATTTTGTCAACCTTAGAAGTACACTAACCTATGTATGGCCTCAACTAAAAGCTATAAATGTAAGATTTTTCATGAGGCCTTTAAAGACCTTTCAAAAACATCTCTTTGTGTCATGCACTAATGCCACATTACCATTTTGCATTTATGTTTGCATTAACACTAATCAGCCACTCTGCATGCACTGCTTATGTAAATGTGTCCTGTTAAAATATACTTTGAATTTTATGATTTGAAAATTATGCATTTTGAAAGAAATGGCTTAAAGAGGATGTTTATGAGAATGTTTAGTCTATTTTGAAATTGTGGGGAATTTATACTCAAAATCTAGAGGCAAAAATACATAGAAAGTAATGGTTAAAAATGATGATAGATGGATGGATGGATCTTTAAACTCCTGTATATCCATATATTTCCTGTATATATATGTGTATATATATATATATATATATATATATATATATATATATATATATATATATATATATATATATATACTGTATATATATATCCTGTATATATATATATATATATATATATATACATACATATATCCATATATATATATACACACACATACATATATATATATCCATTATATATATATATGGATATATATATATATATGTGTGTGTGTGTGTGTGTGTGTGTATATATATATATATATACAATATATAGTGTATATAATGCCCACAACACATTGCATATTGGAAGAGAATTCAATTAGAACTACAAACACAAATAAAAAGTATTAAGTAATTACCATCTCCACATGAAAGACTCACGACTGGTAGATAAATGAGCTACTACATTTCTCTCCAATAGGGGATTAAATGAAATGAAATGTGTGAACACTCAGTATGTACTTTTTCTTCGCAGAAAAAGTTCTTACATTTAGGGTGTAAAATAAGTAGGTCAGTTTTGACGCAGCAACTGGATATACGCCGATGGACTTCTATTGGTCAAATTTCTGTGATGTCACTGAGGAGTTCAGTCCGTCCTTGACAAAAAGCTCATCCTGCTGACAGCAACTTTGCTACCGCAGTTTTGAGTCTCTTGCATGACTCATCACTCTATCACGCTCTCGCTTTTCTGTCTTTCTGTCTCCAGAGCGCTCACTACACCTCTCTTCTCTCTTTCCCTATACCCATCCCCCAACCCCTTCCTAAAAAGAGGAGGATGTCCCGTTATCTCCCGCATCCCTCGGATGCAGTCGACTAATTATGGGCTTTATGTGCCTCTGCTCTGGGACTGATACACGTTGGAGGGGGGCTTTGGGAGGGGGTGGGGGGCAATATCTCCTCTCAGGGGCTAAATGCGGCCTAGAGAATAACATAAGCAGAGATTACATTTAAAGTGGATTTTAGGCTGGAAATTAATAGTGAAGGGGGTGAAGGGAACGTGTGGAGCATAGCAAACATTAGACTCCGCGACGTCACTAAAGCCTACGATTGGCTGTTTATTTCCAGGAAAAGCATTTAATGGTTTTCTAAAGGTTTATAAGCTCTCGTATATGGCTGTTCAGGCAGAGTCTCTTAAAAATGCTTCACTTACAGCCTCAATGATAAGGCCACATGTTTCCCCAAAGTAATGAAAAGAGGCATTCGGGAATTGTCTGTTTCATTATTGTATTTTTGCTTGGGATTCAAGAGCTGGTTATATTTGGAACTAGTTTCAATTTTGAGAAAATCCAGAATAACCAATTGTATTTTAAGCACCCTCAAACGAAAGCAAGACAACCCTCAGTTGATGCTGCAATAATATCATATTGACGAAACAGATTTGGCAAAATCACTTTTGCAGCAGTAACCCAACAAACACAGAACGTTGCCTCAACGTAGCCAACCTTTTAGCAACGTTGTAACAACATGACTAAAAGGTTGTTGGTTGTACATTGTGTCGTTAAGGTTGTTACTGTGCTGTCACAATGTTGCCATTCAACCACGGTTCAGGACGATTGCTGAAGGTTGTGCTTAAGCTGTCTGGATAACCATTGTACAACATGAACTCGTCACTGTTCCGAAGCGCATTTTAAATTTGAACAGACCGTTGGGCCGTTATTCTTCTTCAAGCCAGGATACGCGAGTATTGCTTATGATTTCTCTTTTAGATAAATAAGATATGTAAATATCCAAACAAAACCTACAATTTGCATGTCTAATGTGAGATTTATTTGTTCTGTTAATAAACGGAGTGGACAGAACAGCTGATCATTCACATACCGAGTCGTTTGCAATCGGGTTTGGTGTAAGTTAATGCTAAGTTAAGTAAGTCTATTATATTTGAGCTTAATATAATTAATATACTCTATATTAACGTTTTTTTCCCCTTCAAATGTATGTTTTGGTATTGTAATTATATGTATGCAATGTTTTAATAAAGTTGGATTATATGAACTTGAATGGCATTTTTCCTCTTTAAAGTTTCATAGCTGGTTTTATATTAAAAATAACAATTAATGATTAACATTTAAAAAAGTGTTATGTTCATCTTGTGTATGATTATTAAGAGATTGACCACAAAAAAAATAAATAAATACATTAAAAAATAAGACGCAGAAAAGGTAATATAATATTTATAATCTGGCATAAAAATAAATGTGGTCGGAACGTCGTCTTGCAGTTGCTGAATGTCGCGCAACAACGTTGCTACAGCCCTTTAGCGTCTTACAATTCAACGTTGCTACAATGTCGCGAGCACGTACACAGTCAACGTTGCCACAGTAACAATGGAACGTGGCAGCGACGTTGCCACAACGTAAATGTGTTTGTTGGGAAGCAATGTAGCCAATCACAGACATGTTTATTAATCTCTTGAAGGCAGTTGCCAATAAGGGGTGCATAACTTAGTAGGAATCCACTCATCACTCAAAACACCAGAGGTTTTGTTCAGTGCTGAGTTGTGCACACTCGCAAATCCACGCAAAAAATTGAAATTCTGTCATTAATTACTTACCCTTGTATCTTTGGAACGCAAATTCGCAAATCTGAGCTTTCTATCTTTCTATAGACAGCTATGGAATTGACCCTTCGCAAACACCCGCCCCCTTTAGTTACTGTCGCTATGTTCGACAAGCCATGCGCTTTCACGCCACACATCATGTTCTCATGCAGTGAAAAATACATTGCTGAGCAAAGAGGACACTGACAAACAAGACAGAGCAGGTTACTTTGATATGAAACAGTTTCATATTTAAAATCTAGTAATTTTTTAAAGAAATTTAAACAGTAAATACCGTATAGCGCCTCTTTAAAGTGTCGTGACAGATCGCTGTAGCTCCTTCAACCGATCATCTCTTCATATTAGTTCATTTATAGCATCAAATAAACATGAATGAACATCAGAAGGAATGTTGTTTCAAGCACAGAAAGACGTGAGGACACACAATTTTTCAAGTTCAAGTTCACCAACGTTAATCTACCAACTCCCCTGACTGCTTTGTCGGCCAAAATGGCGGATTCAGGGTTATGATTGGTCAGATTGCCTGTCAATCAAACTGCTGGCGAAGGGTCAATTGCTACTTTGATGCATCATGAAGTTCATAAAGAGATTGGAAAACGAATCCATATGAATTGAGCAGTTTAGTCCAAACTTTCTGAAGATTTAGGCTTTTACTCACATACAGCTCAAGAGAACCTGAAATGACGTGTGAGAACGAACCTCTTCCGAAAGCTCAAACGATTCAGTTAATGTTCACTGATCAATGTTTATATGTGAGTAAAAGCTTAAATTAGATCTGATCATCATAAAAAGGGTCTCTTTACAAAATTTGGACTAAATTGCTCAACAGTTTTCCGATCTCTTTATGAACTTTTTGCTGTCTATGAAGGGACAGAAAGCGCTCAGATTTCATCAAAACGATCTTCATTTGTGTTCCAAAGATCTTACGTGTTTGGAAAGACATGAGGGTGATTAATTAATGACAGAATTTTCAATTATGGGTGAATTAACCCTAGACATGATAAGTAAGTAAGAGATTCATTGTGCAGTGTAGACATCTTCATCGAGACAAACTGAGATGAGTTGACAGTGTTTGAGCACTTTCTAGGCCAGGGGTCACCAACCTTTTTGAAACTGAGAGCTACTTAATGAGTCATACGAAGGGGTACCAGTTTGATACGCTCTTCTGAAATAACAAATTTGTGCAGTTTGCCTTTAGTTATATAATATGAATAATACTCATCTATGTGAAGACACTAATCAAGTAAATGATTTCTCACAATAATTAGCAACAATGACACTAAGGAGGGAAACAGATATCAATATTCAGCACTTTAATCTCAATAATTGTTACATTTTTAGATGATGACTTACATCCCTACATTTCATAGGAAAAATGTCCCATTTTCACTGGCCAATGAAAAACCCTTTTAACAAATCATGAAATATGTTGTTTCAAAAAGTTATCAATTATGTAATGTTAGAACTTACATTTTTTTAAATAAATCGTTGTGAATGTTTTCTTCCTTTGTTCTGTCATGTTTTTGGGGCAAGAAACTGCATTCAGCGACCATTTCGTTGCGCACGCGCACGTTAGCTTCCTCTCCCACTGCTTTTGTCTCGCGCAAAGTACTTTTGAACTAGATTAGGCCAGAGTTCACCTTAACTTATCTAAACTCATGTATAATGAACATATTTTTAAGATATTGTCATTTTTAAATATATATCAATACAAGTGTGGTTAAAAAAAGAATAGCAACAGAATAAAATTTAATTTCAGACTCTTTTTCAGACTATTTTTAGAACAGGCCTGCGGGCGACTCATGTGACCCTTGGTGGCGACCTGGTGCATGCGGGCACCGTGTTGGTGACCCCTGTTCTAGGCTATAGCCTATAAGAATTTGAATAAAATTTTTGTTTTTCATGCTGCTAAGAGGACCGACAGCCAATTACCAGGGCTGGGTCGGTTACTTTTAAAACGTATTTCACTACAGATTACAAAATACATGCTTTAAAAAGTAATTTGTAACGTATTTCGTTACATTACTCAAGTTTAGTAACTTAATCTAAATACTTTAGAATACTTTGGAATACTAATAAGTGTGGAACAAACACAAAAAAGGTCATTGCAAGTTTTTATCTCACAATTCTGACTTTTTCCCTCAGAATTGTGTGATATAAAGTTGCAATTGTGAGTTATAAAGTCAGAATTATGAGATATAAACTCACAAAATTGAGAAAAGTCAAAATTATGAGATATAAACTCACAATATTGAGAAATGTCAGAGTTATGAGATGTAAACTCACATACTAAATTCACAATTGCAAGAAAAAAAATTAGTATTGCAAGTTTATACCTCCCAATTCTGACTTCATAACTTGCAATTGTGAGTTTAAATCTCGCAATTCTGAGAAAAAGAAGTCAGAATTGTGAGGGGAAAAAACAAATTGTGAGAAAAAGTTGCAGTGACGAGTGAATTATAAAATGACTCACAAACAACTCTCACAAAACAGGAAAACAGCCGAAAACATGAAACTTAACTCCTGTTTTTCAGACGGTCAGAGTCAGAGAATCACCAATCGCTGTTTAAATGACATTAAAACTCAAAGTAATCACTTTGGTAATCTAAAACACTTTTCAGATGTAACTGTAATCTGATTACCACCCATTTAAAATGTAACTGTAATGAAATACAGTTACTCAAATTTTGTATTTTAAATACGTAACTAAGTTACTTGTATTTCGTTACTCCCCAACCCTGCCAATTACACACTGCAAAGTTTTGAAAGAGACATTCCAATGATTGAAATAGTAATAATAACCATATCACGGGTCAAAAACATGTTAAAATAGATACACATCAAGCAATGTAAATGCAGACTAATAGATTAATAGGAAAATATTCAATTTTTCTTTTTTAAATTCTATTCCAATTATTTGTAAAAGTATGACACTGCACACTTCTCAATGTACATTGTTATTCATGTCATAGTGGCGCCGTTCCTTACACAGAGAACCCTCTTTAATTCCAGAAGCTCCCTCAGTGATTTGATTCTGGAACTGGAATCACGGAATCCTGTGTGATTCCAATCAAATCACGCAGCTCTGTTTTAACACACTCTATTTAAGAAAGCTTCATTTGGTAAAGAAAAGCTAGAAGCAAAATCATTAGTAACTGAAAGCAGACAATATCCTCTGTCTCAGTGACGTGACGACAGTCAGGGGTTTTAATGCATCATCAGCGTACATGTAAATGCACTGCTTTGGATGAGAAGAAATAAGTGCTATTCAATTAGCATCGAACCACTCACATGTAATGGCTTTGACCCATGTATAAAACATGGCTGATCAAGCACACGCACAATATCATTCAGGTTTTCTCTTTCAAGCCAGCAGTCCTTTCGCAATTAAAGAACAAGTTCCTCACCAAAGTCAACCAGCTTAATTCCTCCTTCTGTGGTGAGCAGGATGTTGTTGCCCTTGACGTCTCGATGGATGGTCTTATTGATGTGTAAATGCTGGAGACCCTTCAGAGACACAAGCACATGTTACAAGGTGCATTAAAAAAAATAAAGAAATAAATACAGAGGATTTTTGAGTTTTACCATGAGAGCTTCATGTAAAATGAAGGCTATGATGGGTTCCTCCATACGGTCTCCTCTTTTCAGCATACCTTTAGCCAGATCTGTGACGGACCCTCCGTTACACAGCTGCAAAGAAATGCTCTAATGAATTTAAAGAACATATTTATACAGAGCAACCTGCGCAAAACAGCTTATTTCTGGTAAGCAAACATACAAATAAATTAATAAATAAACTCTTAGATTGGATGAGCCATATTATAAGGCAATGTTTTTTTTTAGTATTATTATAGTACATTATTATTTTAGTATTTATAATATTTTGAATTCGTTTTTCAAACATATAGAGAGCAACATGTTATATATAAGAAAATAATGGCTCACATTGGATGTCTTATTTATGTATTTTTGTAGTATTTATTAATATTCTGAATTGACCCTTCGCAAAGACCCGCCCCTTTTAGTTACTGTTGCTATGTCTGACAACCCATGCGCTCTCACGCCACACATCATGTTCTCACGAAGTGAAAAATACATCTGACACTGACAAAACGTCGACAGACAAGACAGAGCAGGTTATTTTTGAATTGATCTTTAATGTGTCGCTCCTTCAATCGAATTGTAGCATCAAATAAACACGAACAGACATCAGAAAGAATGTTGTTTCAACCGCGGAAAGTACACACAATTCACCTACGTTAATCCACTAACTCCCGAGTACTCAGACAAAATGTCAGATCCGGGGTTATGATTGGTCAAATCACCTGTCAATCAAATTAAGGGTCGATTAGCTTTCATTTAAAAAAAAAAAATTTTATTAGTTCTTATTTTATTATAATTTAAGTTTTAGCAATTTGTTATGCTTTTGTCATTTTACACAGCTGCAAATAAATAAATACACAAATGACTTGTTTAATTAATTAATTAATGAATTAAAACACATTTTGTATTTAAACATATGCAGTATATAGAGCAACTTGTTTATACAGGCCGTATATCATATATATGTGTGATAATACAACCTGTTTAAGTAAGAAAGTATATAAATAAATCTTTAAAGGTGTAACAAACTTTCTAATCAAACATTAGATACAAATTAATCAATTTCAGATTCTTCATGATTCAACACTGCTTATTCTTTCTTTTAATCAAGCAGACCAAGTGGGTCAAATAGTGAAATCAACAGTAGGAAATATAATAAGGTTGCAGCTGTTGTAATAATGTTCAAATAGGTCTTAAATAGTCCAGGGAAGCATGTTTAAAATGCCCAATTTCCATTGCTTTACAAAGTCGATCACATGAACTAAGGGTTGATGCTGTGGTGATAATCGATGTTTGTCTTCAGTCAGAGGACACGGAGGTGAAAATTGTTCTTTTTTTCCCAAGCAAGCCCTCTTGAAATTACATAAAATTGTCTAGCATGTTGCCAAGGCAACAACAATACCCTCTTATTTAGAGCCATTTAAATCGACCAAAGGCAAACACGGCTGTCTTTCGGCCCGCTGCAATTGTAATGGGACAAAATGTTTGTGTGAATGCTCTGTCAGACTCTTATTCACAATATCCCAACATCTATTCTCTTATATTCTGAAGAAATAAATAAAACTACAGGCAGAGGCAGCGATGTGCAGCTTGTAAATCCAGAAAAAACATGTCCAACCAATAAAGAAAAACAGCAAATTGGCCTTAACGTTACTAATGCAACCAATTACAAATCCTTTGAAAACAATCTGCTTGATCCTGCCTTTCAGCAGAACACTGAACACTTCAAAGGGTACATCAATGACTCACATCACTTTATGTCCCGAGAGGGCATTCAAATTTTCAAATACATTTACTTCTATTTCCAAGACGCATCCCAAGGAGTTCAGATGAGGGGGTGGATGGGCTTGATGTCCCTAATTATGCATAAAGCTCAAACGTCTGCAGAACCGACAATTATGTAAAGCTAAATTGAGTAAATTCGGTCACTAGTGGCACCGAACAGAACTACAAAAATGACTGCATCTTCCTGAAAGTAAGTATTGTTGGCTTAGCGGTGGTGTTTTGAGTGGTTTTACACATGGATACATATGGATAGGGTGCTATGGGTCATTTCCAGAGGTGTAATGTAACGAAGTAATAATACTTCGTTACTGTACTTGAGTATTTTTTGGGGGAAAATATGTACTTACTAGAGTATTTATATTTCTGTCAACTTTTACTTTTACTCCACCACATTTCTTAAATAAAATGTATACTTTTACTCCGATACGTTTCCCCAAAGCATTTTCGTTACTTACTACAAAATAAAAAAGGTAGTCGTGGTCTAGTGGTGAGGGAGTCGGGCTTGCAACCTGAAGGTTGCTGGTTCGATTCCCACGCCGGCAGGAATTGAAGGTGGGGATTGTGAATGAACAGCACTCTCTCCACCTTTGATACCATGACTAAAGTGCCCTTGAGCAAGACACCTAACCCCTGATTGCTCCCCTTATAAGTCGCTTTGGATAAAAGCATCTGTTAAATGATGAAAAAAAAAATCGAAAAAAGGAAGAACACAGACTGTAAGCAAGCATGTGCAAACAAGTGCTCGCACAACCGTGCTTGATTTCATTTTCCGGGTTGTGTTCGTTGCTGGAGCAGCTGAGAAGAGTGCGGTTTGTTTTAACACGTGACGCGAGCCTGCGCGTTGCACAGAACGGGACACTTCAAAAACGGATTTAAAACAGACAACAAAGCGGTATGTTATACAGTACACTACAGTATATGTTTTCATATCACTAAAGTAATTAGTTTGTTGACTAGACGCTGCATTAGTGGTGTTTGCCGTCGAGGCTGACGTTAGTAGTAACGTTACCTCAATGTGACAAAAACACCAACTGTTTAATGTCACGATTGTTACCCTCTATTTGCATTAGTTTATGTCCATTTGTTCGATTTTATGCATTCTTTATCCAGCGAAGATGCATATTTAAATTGTATCCTAATCCTGCTGTCGACAGAAACATACATCAGAAATGTGTTCGATTTCAGTTTTTTTTTATCGCACTTTAACACATATTTCATCAAGTGTTCTAAAATAGAATCCAATAACGAGTGAAAGTATACATATAATATGCCTTTGTGCGTAAATATGGCCGTTTTTAAGCACGATTGTTTGGATTTATGTGAAATGGAAACACTTATAATAGAGTTCATTTGTGACATTAAAGGTTAATGAAAGCGTTGTTCATTGTTAATTTCAATATTTACATTTTAAAGTTGCCTCTTACATTAATTATAATGCACTATGAATTAACGTGAATGATTAAGGTATAATTAATGTAGTAGTGTTTTTTTATATTTAAAACTTACAATAAACATTTTACCATTTTTTAAAATTCAAAGCAAACAAAACAAAAAGAAAGAGTTAAAACAATCGTGCTGCTCAAACTGTGTGTAGAACAATTTTTACTAATATTTCATGCTTCTTTTGTATTTTGCATTTACTTTTACTTTTACTTTAAATACTCAAGTATGTTTAATATAAAAAAAAATACTTTTCATACTTAAGTACAAAAAATTAAAAAATCACTTACTTTAAAATTTTTACTCAAGTAATATTCTAACTTCTACCAAAGTCATTTTCTGGTAAGATATCTATACTTTTACTCAAGTATGGCTTTCAAGTACTTTTTCAAGTTTCGCTCCATAATGTTTCCTCTTTAATGTGTCGTGACAGATCGCTGTAGCTCCTTCATCTCTTCATACTAGTTCATTTATAGCATCAAATAAACATGAATGAACATCAGAAGGAATGTTGTTTCAAGCGCAAAAAGACGTGAGGACACACAATTTTCAAGTTCACCAACGTTAATCTACCAACTCTCCTGACTGCTTTGTCGGACAGAAGGGCGGATTCGGGTTATGATTGGTCAGATCGCCTGTCAATCAAACGAAGGGTCAATTAGCAGAACGGTAAATGTCACTGCAACTTAATAAAACACTCTCACCCTCTACAATAAATTTAGGAACCCTACTAAATGTTGTTTATCCATTTCCTTCATAACACATCTCAAAAAGGCCAGCCCAGCCTTCAGTTTAACTTGCTCTGGACATCCAAGCTTGATAAGTGCTGGGCTGAAAGGGTCATTTGTCATTGCTTTGAGCAGTAAAGGTGAAACGTGGACACTTGAACAATAACGTATGTTAGTGGGTGTGAAGTGGAAAATTCCCACAGCTTCAGGGCCCATTTTAAATCTCATTATTAGCGTGCCACAAGGGACTTTGGCATTCTAGCAAACCTTCATGTTTCACTACCATTTACCAAAGTTAATTGAGCTAACTGCAGGGAGCGGCCCGTTTCATTTATAGCTACAGTAAACGCTTCAGTGTCAAGCACAGAGGAGCTGGCAAATGTGCTTCATCTGAGTTGCTGATACATTGACTGAAGGTAATTTGTAGTCAGATTGTTCAATACAAGGCGTTTCGCAAAAACCTACGGTATAGCAGGAGTCCTTCTGGCCAACGACATCCCCAATACCAAGTAATCATATCTAAAAATGTGGACAAAAATCCATGACAAGAATGGATGAAATCCATGGACATGCAAAGACTTAACAACAATACGAAATCAATGCAAAATCTGAATCAGCCGCCTAAACCGGTCCTAACACGACGCGGCACGTGAGAAAATGTATCTTCTCAATGTTAATGAGGTTTTTTTTTTTTTTTTTTTGTACAAACCATTCACTATGATAAAATCGGCGTTGTGGCTGGAACAACATAGACAATGTGCACCAATTATGTGCTTTGTTTAAAGTAAAAATAATTTAATGTAAGTCAGCATATCATTTTGCGTGACCTTTATAGAGAGCCTATACTGAAAACAACAATGGATAGGCTAATTCACCTCAGCTCTCGAAAATAAATAAAGGAAAACAATGATGTTCAATGTGAACAAACAAGTGTATTCTATGATAAAAAGATCATTTCAGTCTTTTGGTGTGTATTTTTAAGATTTAAGAATTTGATAATGTACTTCGAATGCAGTGCGCTTGCAGAGATGGGCTCTGATTTATTTATTTTTTTTTCATCATTTAGCAGACGCTTTTATCCAAAGCGACTTACAAGGGGAGCAATTAGGGGTTAGGTGTCTTGCTCAAGGTCACTTTACTCATGGTATTGAAGGTGGAGAGAGTGCTGTTTATTCACAATCCCCACTTTCAATTCCTGCCGGCGTGGGAATCAAACCCGCAACCTTCTCTCACCACTAGGCCACAACTACCCCATTTTTGATTTTTGATGTGATTTTTGATTGATTTTGTCGCATCTCGAGCCGAGTCTGGTCTGGAAATCTTATAGCATCACATCCGTTTAGGACACGGTGTTAGGCTGTGTAAATGTGCTTTTCAAAGCTACAATTTCTATCAAAGGCCAACTCAAGCAACAGAACTAACGGGCGGCATCATGAGATGTTTATTTCCGGTTTTGTCTAAAAAGCCAGGATATGGCGCCTACCATACTTTGCCATACTTTTTTAATACACACTCCTAGTCTCATTTGTACTATTTTAACGAGATAATGAATCCCAATGTATTACACATAAACAATATTCCCAACTGCAGAAGAAACAATAAGGCCAGCCCTGAAATTCCAGACATAAATTAACCAAAGTTCTTCTGAATCTCAGTTACTTTTAAACTTAGTACAGTGCTTCTGTCAGAGTGCCTTGAAGACTAAAGAGCAAAGCTGACCTTATTACGTCACGGCCACATCAGCCTGAGATCATCTGCCATCATTAAATTTCACTCGACACAGACAGACAGAGAGAGAGTGAGACATTTATCTGACAAAGAGCAACTTGAATGTTTTACTAAACACTTCCTTCAAGTACTGCAACATTAACGTCCAGGTTTCAGGTTTAGGTTCAGGTATATTCAGTAAAGTTGTGAAAGTTGTTCCAAAAATCTCAGTCAGTTGTTGATTAATATGTTCATACTTATATTTTCTATAGGGAAAATGTGAATGGGGATTGGAGCTGTTAGTAAAACAAATTAAAAAAAGACCAAAAAAGCTCTTTTAAAAGGTACCTAATTCTGGATGTCACATACAATAGATTTACATGTGTCAAAGGTAAAAAAAACCCTTTTCTCATACTACAGGGCTGCTGAATGCTCGAATCTGATTGGTTGACCAACCTTCTAAGGTATGCAATTATTTTCAGAAACGCATGGCTAAAGTAGTTCTAGGCAGATCCATTTCACTTCGCCAAATTATTTCAGTTATTTTAAATCAGGCAAAAGAAACAACACCCACAACGACACCGACCAAGCAAATAAATATAGTTAACAATAAAATGAAGGCGACAAATTATTGTCACGAAATATGTTAGTGCTCTCTCTTTCAAACATTTTGTCAGCGCTGCTCTGATGAATAAGTAAAATAGTTTAGCAACTTAAATGCTACATGACATTTCTCACCAGCGAGGTAATAACTGTGCAGTTCTTGATGTAGATAAACTTACAGTTTCACTATTAGTAGACTGAGTCGAAAGAAAATAATTCGGAAAGCTTTAAAGCAGTGTTTTGAATTCGTTATTTTGCCGCACAAAAAGTATTATCGTCTCTTTATATTATTTAGGTTGAACAAATGTACTCACATGAACTGTATTAAATATGTTTTAATATTTATGGGAATCTGAAGGTGTTAATTGTCTCACTGAGCCATCAGATTTTATCTTAATTTGTGTTCTGAAGATGAAAGAAGGTCTTACGGGTGTAGAACGACATGAGGGTGAACTAACCCTTTAAAGCAGTCAATATAATTTACTCTTCACAAAGACCCGCCTCCTTTAGTTACAGTTGCTATGTCCGACAAGCCATGCGCTCTCACGCCACACATCATGTTCTCACGCAGTTAAAAACACATGCCAGAGCAAACACTGACAAGACGTCGACAGACATGTGAAATAATTTCATATTTAATATATCGTAATTTTTTTTAAAAGTTTAAACAATAAAAACCGTATAGCGGCTCTTTAATGTGTCGTGACAGATCACTGTAGCTCTTTCAATCGATCATACTAGTTCATTTATAGCATCAAATAAACGTGAATGGACATCAGAAAGAATGTTGTTTGAACCGCGGAAAGACGTGAGGACACACAATTCTTCAAGTTCACCAACGTTAATCTACTAACTCCCCTGACTGCTTTGTCAGACAAGATTTGGAGTTATGATTGGTCAGATCGCCTGTCAATCAAACTGTTTGCGAAGGGTCAATTAGAAAAGAGGAGCATGAACATTCTGCTAAACATCTCATTTTGTGTTCCACAGAATGACATGACAAAATCATCAGTTCTTTTTGTAGTAATTTCTTCCAGATATTATTTTATTTTTAGACCATATCACTCTGGATTACCTCAAGCTGTGGAGGACTTGCTATTAATATCATCAACTGATGAGTCATCAACATAATTCCCCACATACGGATGAAAAGTCTCAAGACTAATTCTGCCATCCTTCCTCAACTCCCACTAATGCCTTTCAAAGTCTTAACATAGGCTTTAAAAGAACCAAGCTAAAACTTTGATTTGCAGGTATCCACTTTCAAGTTCTCATAACAGTTACTTGCTAGTAACGTGTACCTCGAATATTTGATTTTGGAATTGAATTTTTTGTTAAGTGCAGCAGACGATTAATTCAGAGGCTTTCTTTGAGCTAGTGTGTGTGTGTGTGTGTGTGTGTGGCCCTCACCTTTCAAGAAAAAAAACACCTCTTTTGTCTGGGTGACCTTATCATTTACACTCAAATAATGAGCTAGGTGTCTGTTTTCGCTCAACGTTTAATGAAAAAGCCCTGACAAACAATGCCATTTTAAACCTCATTGTGAATTAATGATGGGCACAAGCTAGACACATCAGACATGGTTCGAAAAGGGCTTTGTTTCAAAGGGTGCGCCAAAAACCAAAGCCACCACTTTGACTATATTAAGGCGAATGAGTGAAATTAAACAACGTTGGGCCATTTGATCTGTTGTTTTAAGCACAATGTGTTAAGTTGAATAATTACGTAATATAATGACATTGGCAATACCAGTTTGAAACAATGTGTTGCAATAAAAATGACTTCAAAGAAATCTTATTTTGCCACCTTGGAATTTTATCAATTTTTTGAGGGTCAAAGTTTCCATTTAACTTTGTAGATAGAATCTTTGAGTTTTCTAAATTAAAAGTCCCAAAATGTAAACGATATTAAAAAAAACAAAGTAAATAAGTTGTCGCAGAATAAGAATGTGAATAACTCAATTTTGACAAAAATGTCAGATTTCTGTCAAGTATTTTATTACAACATTACATTACTTTAAATGAGTCTAGCCCTCAATGTTACTATTATCAACACGAACCTCGTCAGAAAGGTAAAGGGGGAGGTGTTGCTGTAATCTATAGTAATATCTTCAGTATTACTCAAAAGTATTTCAAATATATCTCTTTTGAAGTGATGGTGCTCTATGTAATGTTATATAATGTAAGTGACAAATCTCATTTGAAATTTGTGTTGGCTACTGTATACAGGCCACCAGGGCACCATACAGATTTTATCAAAGAATTTGCTGATTTTCTATCGGAGTTAGTACTGGCTGTGGATAAAGTCCTTATTGTTGGTGATTTTAATATACATGTAGATAATGAAAAAGACGCTTTGGGATTGGCATTAACAGATATTCTAAGCTCTATTGGAGTTAGACAACACATATCAGGACCCACTCATTGTCGTAATCATACTCTAGATCTAATATTGTCACATGGAATCGATATTGATGCCGTTGAAATTCTGCCGCAGAGCGATGACGTCTCAGATCATTATCTAGTCTCATGCGTGCTACATTTATCCAAGGCTGGAAAACCGCCTGTCTGCCATAAATATGTTAGAACCATCACTTCTACCACTAAAAATTGCTTTATAAATAATCTTCCTGATCAGTTTCATCAACTTAGCAAACCAGACAGCTTAGAAGAACTCGATGTTGCAACAGAAACTATTGACGCTCCCTTTTCCAACACTCTAGACTCTGTCGCTCCTTTGCGCTTAAAAAAGATTAAGGATATTAGTCCAACGCCATGGTATAACGAGCACACTCGGGCCCTTAAGAGAGCAGCCAGAAAACTGGAGCGCAGCTGGAAGAATTCAAAACTAGAAGTTTTTCGGATTTCATGGAGAGAGAAAATGATGGAGTACAGAAAGGCTGTAAAAACCGCTAGATCTGCTTATTTTTCAAATCTTTTAGAAGAAAATAAACACAATCCTAAGTATTTATTTAATACAGTGGCTAAATTAACAAGAAATACAGCCTCAACTTCTGATGTCTCCAAACAGCACAGCAGTAATGACTTTATGAATTTCTTTACTTGCAAGATTGACAACATTAGAGAGAAAATTATAGCCATGCAACTGTCTACTACAGTATCACATCAGACAGTGGATTGTTGTATCCCTGAGGAAAAATTCCATTCATTGTTAAATCATCTAAATCAACAACATGTATGTTAGACCCTATACCGACTAAGCTATTGAAAGAGATGCTAACTAGACTAATAACTACTGATATTTGGAACGGAATGAATCAATAATATATAGAATAAGCTGCACAATGACACCATTTTCTTATTAATGTAAAGCTGCTTTGCCACAATCTGCATTGTAAAAAGCGCTATATAAATAAAGATGACAACACTGGAGGGACCCAAGCCATATCTACAGATCAGAATATCATAGACACTTTAAGCAACTCAACTGCAGCCACCTTGAACATATCAGGGTAAAACTACTCAGAACATTGGATAACAACTCCCTGGCAACGACCCACAACACCTTAGCATTGTGTCAGAGAGTAAAGAAAACGTATAAATGTGAGTGTCTTATCGTTCACAAGTTTAAGGTCAGTAAGATTTGTAATGCTAATATGCTGAGATTTGATGCTCAAGAAAACAATTGTGCTGCTTAAAGGCACAGTATGTCGAATTTTCGCTGCTATAGAGGTCGCCTATTCAAAACAAAGGTGTCGCTTGATGATGCCGAGTTTGAGCGTGAAACAGAGCAAGTGCTGTGGAGCTGAACGAGGCCGAGTGTGACGCATGGCTCGACAGCTGAGGAAGTTTTACTGTGCCACAGTCGCCACTTCCGCTTCTTCTGGGGGGGTATTCCAGAAAGCAGGTTATGTGACATACCCAGGTATTTTTAAGAGTAAGTAAGCTGATAACCTCAACTTTCGGTTCCAAAAACAGAGTCAAGAACAGGTTATGTTTTAGGGTTAGTTTTCCTAGGAGGTATTCAGATGCGTGTTATTTAATTATTTCGTTATTTAAGTTTTATTAAGGTAAAATATATATATATATATAAAATATATTTTTATGCCCTTCACTCACTAACTTCCCTCCGTCTCATGGACTATATGCATACAAGTTCTTGGAGAAAATATATAAAATCCTATAGGTATATGAGCTGTTGGAGAAAAATAAAATTACACAAATGAAAAAAAAATAAATATAGTATAAACTGACTATGAACATAAGGTAGCCACAAGTATTATGCGATTAAATCTTAACATAATTGATATATACTATTATACAATTAAATTTCAAAATAATTAATATATTGTACACTTCAATTAAGCGTAATCTGCTGTGACGTCACAATCAAGTTGATTTATGGGATTAGAGCTGCTTGAAGTGTACATCAGAGAAAACTGTCCATATAATTTCCCTCATAAGTGGAACGCACTTCAAAATGGCCTTGGGAAGTTCGCCAGTGCACGTCTAAAAGTGGCACTTTTACAAATGTCCTGGTTAAAAATTGCTTATTTCTCTGGATTTAAACATTCTTGGAAACATTTGGGATAATGTATGTGCATAAGCCAACAAAATATATAACACTGTTCTACTGCTTTTTGGATATTTTTATCCAAAAATCCTACATATTGTGCCTTTACTATTTTTGTGGAAACCATTACACTTTTATAGGATTCTTTAACAAAGACAAAACTGAAAATAACAGCATTTATTTGAAATATATTTTTATAATAATGAAAATGTGTTTACTGTCACTTTTGATCAATTCAATGTGTCCCTGCTGAATAAAACTTTTCATTAAAATGAAAATGTAACTGATAAAATGGTTAACAAGTATCATGAACAACAATGAATATTGTTTCATGCCGTAAATAAATGATTGTGCATTGATACTATTTAATGATTACATAATACATAAATGTTAATGTACGCAAATTATGATATTAAAATATGTAAAATGTATACGCAAAAAAACAGATTAATAATGATGCTCAATGCCATAGTGCATAATGTAAACTTCAATCATAAACATAACTTTTTTTAAGCAATTGCGCCATTTTATATTGATTGTCTCCAGTTTCTAAGAATCCAGTCAATAAATTCATCAAGAAAGCTTTTACAAACTGCATACCCCCCCCCCCAAAAAAAAGCAGTGCATTTAATAAAAATGAGCGCAGTCCTTCAGAAATAGTGGCACAGAGACATACTGTTTCATGTGAATCTACAACAATGAACCGCTGTCATCCGCCCTATCCCAGCCATTAACCACCAACTGGAGCCTGCAAGCACCTTGAACAAAACTGAATAGAGATCATTTCTGATATCTTTGAAGTTTTAATATGACTGAGCGGAGTCAGCCACTTATACGATGAGGAACCGGTGAGTATAGATGAAAGCGGTTTCCTTCGTATCCATAATTAGAAGCCACAACACAAAAGAAAGGCAGAACAAGCACCGGGCCTGATGAGCAGGCAGCAAAGTGGAGGACGCAATTTGTGCGAGTCCTCTCTGTAATCAGGGGTCACTCAATGTGGAGGAGCCTTCTTCCGAGATCCTACTGAAATACAGAAAATTACAGTTCAGAGGGGACAACTGTAACCATGGCAATTTAACCCCCCTGCGCTCCCCCATCTCTTCGACTGCTGCTGACAGCTTAAATGCTCGACTATGATTCGAGCCAGAGGATTAACTTCCACATTTGGATTGCTGACTGTGGATTTTGCATGCAGGAGTTTGCATACAGAAATGCAAAGCTCTTTAGGGAAACATGAACAAGTAAAAAGACCATTCCCTTGCTTAAAGCCTTGCAAAAGAAGAAAATTGCTTTTGTAATTTGTGGGAAGTGTGTTTTAGGAAAACAGAAGGTGGTTTCTTCAGGGAGAGATGCTTTTACATTTTCATAGAATTCAAATAAAATATCTAAATGCTTTATAAGCATGATATTATTATTATTATTTGTACAGTGGCTCCAAGCAGTGAGACACATTTGAGAATTTCTAAATTAAATAACTTTATACAATAAAAATATCAAACTAAGTACTATAAGTACAACTACATTTATTGTTTTAGCATTATTTTTTTAAGTGTGACTTAAATACAGTTCAGCGCCACTCTAGTTTTGTTTTCTAAAACATATTTAACAGTCCCTCCAGAAAAACGCGGGATTTTTTTGTGATTGTTGCGGGCAAAAATCCTTGATTATGCGGCACGTTTTCTTATATTTTTGCAATTTTATGCAATGAAATTGCGGGAACTTGCAAAAACTGTGGTTTTTGATGCAAAAGAGGAAAAAAAGGTGATTCCCCCCCGACACCCTGTTCTCACTCGACTCTACCTTCATGAAAAGAGGCAGAATTACTAAATCACAGAATATTGAAGTTCTCATTCTGTTTTATTTCAGACCTTCATCAACACATGACTCAAAATTACAAAACATTGAGTCAAAGAAGTTCTGTCGCTTTACAAAAGGAATATTCAACTTCTGTAAAAATGAATAAATAAAATATAAAAAAATAAAATGTGTGCTTCCTGTTGAACAGAGGTAGCGATACAAAACAGACATCTTCTGTTAAATCAAGTGCTTCCAATCTCTTACTGCAGCGTAAATTATTTTACATACTACTAATATACAGCGTCATCTGTGGTCCGACACGCAGTTGCATGGAGTGCAAAATAATTTGTCCCCACTATCATGAAAAAGACCGGGAAACTGCTTCGCGCGGTCTTTTGAGCTTATTTTTGTTGGCAAATGAGAATGATCATCGTGCTTCATCATGGTTTCACGTCGCGTCATTACGTCACTTCATAAGGTTCCCATGGCAATAGGGGGAAAATAATGGCGCTTTACTTGTGTGAAGTAAACGCAACATTTTTCAACTTTCTGCTAAGATATATGAGACTTTTTTGGAACGAAAATACAGGGATTATGAAATCATGCTAGCCCCGCATATTTTTCTTGCTGAAATCGGCAATTTATGCGGCGAAAGGGCGGCATATTTGAAAAAATGCGACCCCCGTATAAATATGAGGACTTTGGCTGATTATGCATGAAATCAAGCGATCGCATAATCGCGTTTTTCTGGAGGGACTGTGCTATGATATGATCGCTTTTAGTTAGTATTATATTGAATAATCTGACTCAACTAACTGGAGAAACCGTTTAAATTCATTTTGCCCGCCGTGCCCAGTTGTCCTTTAACCACCGAGGTGGCGGTGCCACCGGCTTGGGCCCGCACATCGCTGCTAGCAGCTATATTTTTAGCATAATTTTTTTAAGTGTGACTTAAATACAGTTCAGCGCCACTCTAGTTTTGTTTTCTAAAACATATTTAACATAAATAAAAAAAGCTATAGGCTTTAATGTTACATTTAATTTTTACATCTCGTGTGACGCCTGACATTAGTAAAACAACTTTATACTATGTACAGGCATAGTACATTTTTTTAAAAAAAGGTTACATAAATATGTAGGACATGTTCACTAACCCTCCTCATGCCCAAACCGAGATTAAGGTAATATATGACACCAAGTAAACATGAGCTAATCTCTCCAAGAACGTTTAATATATTGAACATGAGCCAAGATTGAATTCAGCTACGCAAAAGCAGAGAAAACCCCTGCTTATGATCTGTTTCCCCAAGGTGACAGGACTGATCCTCTGCTTTAAAAAGATAATACACAAAACCAACTGCACTGATCATGTGATTTTCAGACGTCTCTATAGTAAACAAAAGGTCTCAGAAAGGTTTATTTGCACTGTGTTGATCAGAAAACAAAAGCGGAGAAGATCGGGAGCACAGAGTGTTGGAAATGTTCTTCTCAGGGCGGTTACGCTCCATGGCTTTAAGGAACTAAAGCATTTATATACGTCTCAGACAGACAGCGCAAATCAGGGACACAAGGGCAAAATTTCTCACTGACAAAATTCCTTCGAAATCTGTACATTTGAATCACAATTTTGAAAAAAATTAAACTGTAAATGAATTGCCCCTATAGTGGCTGATGTGTTTGGTCTGGGACTGATATCTAGAAAGCAGAGTGGCAGATATAAAGCTAGTTTAGGTAATTTAATGATAGCAAAAGAGACAATAATTGTTCGAAATTCCCTAAAAAAGAATTCATTGAAAATTTAGAACATTTTGGAATGACCTCACTTAATCGCTTTTGTCTAATGCTGAAAATTCACAATGATCAAATAACCATACACTGCATTGATCGATTATTACCAAAAATATGACATTATGAAATTTTTAGTGGACATGGTACCAAAGATCAGACTTTCAGGAGGATCAAAGATAATTTACAAAGATATTTCAAGCTTGTACTGTATTATTCATTAGAAAAGGTCGTATTAAACCTATTTCATCTGACTTCCTTTAAGCCTTAAAATAAGGGGGTCAAACCCACCTGTCACAGTTAAAGGGTTAGTTCACCCAAAAATGAAATTTCTGTCCTCATGTCGTTCCACACATGTAAGACCTTCATTCATCTTCAGAACACGAATCATGATATTTTTGACGAAATCCGAGCAAGATATATTTACACTTTCAGATGTCCATAAAGCTACTAAAACATATTTAAAACAGTTAATGTGAGTACAGTGGTTCAACCGTAATATTATGAATACTTTTTATGCACAAAAAAACCCCAAATAATGACTTTTCAACAATATCTAGTGATGACCGAATTTAAAACACTGCTTCATGAAGCTTCGAAGCTTTATGAATATTTTGTTTCAAATTGGTTCGTGTATCAAACTGCCAAAGTCACATGAAAATTGTGAAACACTCATGACGTAGCGAAGCCTCGTTTACTGAAATAAAGTGACTTTGGTGCTTCGAACCACTGATTCGAAACAAATGATTCATAAAGCTTTAAAAATCACTAGATATCGTTGAAAAGTTGTTATTTTTGGGGGGGGGGGGGGGGGGGGTTTGCCACACAACATGTAATCTCATCACTTTATAATATTACAGTTCAACCACTGTACTCACATGAACTGTTTTATATATGTTTTAGTATCTTTCTGGACATCTGAAAGTGTTATGTTGCTGGCGATAGAGGCCACACAGCCATCAGATTTCATTAAAAATGTCTTAATTTGTGTTCTGAAGATGAATGAAGGTCTTACGGGTTTTGAATGAAAATCAAATTTGAATTTTTATAATCAGAGAGAAACACAGCACTACATGCTATAACACAATGTTAAAAGGAATGTAAGGACTCAAATCCATAAGGGAAGCTAATAAACAGAACAGGGAACAGGTGTGAAATAATTAGAAACCATGGAAACTAACTAGTGGCGGAAAAATGAGAACAAAGGAAATCAAATCAAAACTCAATGAAACGAATGTGACACCACCCAACCCAAACAAATATACTGCCAGGGCTACTTTTGTTTGGATATGTGCCGTGATACTATCATGGAATTGTATTAGAAGTACCTTGGAATCACATGTAAATATCATGGTACTGTATATGAGGTATTAACTAAGTAGCATGGTATTACCATCCAATATGAAAATTGAATGATAGGCTTCAATTTTTTAAAACACGTTTTAAGAATATTTGAAAAATAAAGCTGTTTGCAACTTAAGCATATTGATATGTTGTATTATTTTGTAATAATCATTATGACACGTCTGCAATTTGGTGAGCTACAATGAAACTTTCCCATAATGTTTAAAACAAGCAGTTGTGCGGCTTTTAAAAATGTAAAGCTGATTATAATTCTACATATTGGACTACAGAACACAAATAATAATACGGTGTACATAATATTCCTGTAAGGATTATCAAGGATCATAGGGATTCCTGTACTGGCACATTCTAATTACTGTATAATTCAGCTGTAATAACACAGCGACATTGCTAAATTAAATACAACGTACATAGGCAGTCTGAACACATATTTTTCTGAAAAATTACCGCTGAAAGGCACAAATAATGAACAGTACTCATCAATACATAGATAGAGTACAGTGAAATAGAAAGTGACAGTTCACTGGAAGCCATGACAGTAGTAGACCATCTATTTACTGCTAAAGCCTGTGTGTCTGAATGCAAAAACTCTGTCTAGACCTACTGCTGAGACTAAAGTCTCTTACATAACACTCATCCCATTTGCTTCAAACTGTTCTAAAGCAGTTAAACAACACAAAAGGTCATGTAGGCCTTTTCATGTGATTTTACAAATGACGCATATATATATATATATATATATATACATATATATATATATATATATATACATATACACATATATACATATATATATACACATACACATATATATATACATATATACACACACACACACACATATATATATAGATATATATACATATATATACACACATATATATATATACATATACATATATATATATATATATATATATATACATATATATATATATATATAATATATATATACATATATATACACATATATATATACATACATATATATATATATATATATATATATACACACATATATATATATATATATACACACATATATATATATATATACACATATATATATATACACATATACATACATATATATACACATATACATACATATATATATATACATATATATATACACATATATATATACATACATATATATACACACATATATATATACACATATACATACATATATATATATATATATACATTTATATATATAGAGAGAGAGAGAGAGATAGAGATAGAGAGAGAGAGAGAGAGAGAGACTTTTTCATTTCACAACTTTAAGAAATTCAGTTCTAATTTAAATGTGAAGAACTGTTGAAACTAATAACCTTTTATTGGCCGCATATTTTGCTAATCCTCTATAAACAGCTTTTCACTGTTTTCATATGTATCCCATCAGCCCACACTGCGATGGCAGCAATAAAACCATAATGTGATAATGATATAGCTTGCAGTACACAACTTTGCTATGATTTACAAAAACATTAGCATCTACATGTTTTCCTGCTGCACATATAATCACCATGATTGATTATGGCATTTAAAAATGTTTTGCAGATGACGTCACAAGCCCAATTTAACATGTGTGTGATATACAAAAAGCGTACATAAATGAGATGCACATGCATGACATAGAACTGAACTTCACCTCTAGCACTAGCCATAGCTGGTCCCCGATCTTGACATCCTTCTTGTAGAACATTCCAAAGAACTTGACGACATTGGGATGGTCTGAAAGAGCTTTCAGGATGTTATACTCAGCTTCAATTTCCTCATCAATATCCTGAAATAAACAGATGGATTGAATTGAATGACACTTTTTTTGCATTGACAGAATGTCATTTTTATTTTAACTTTTCCTTTCATTTTGAACCAAAGATTTTCCCAAACCTGAAAATTCTAGTTAATATTATCGTATTGGACTAAATTTTTACTCACCAAGAGTCTAACAACTTCCTCAAATTTATTTGATTTTTTTTTTTTTACATTTTTGTTGGGTGTTTCCACATTGTAACCCGTCCATGGCCTACAAAAAATACTTTTAAATCTCTCATTATGCAACATTATCACTACACATTGGATTTAACCTTTTTGTCAACTTGTTTTCTTATATAATATTAATACCTTACCTTTTCAGTGAAAACAGTGCTTTTTGTAGATAATTTTGTCAATTTTACAAAAACATATTAAAAATTGCACCGTTATCCCTAGCATGCTTCAATGTTCGAGCAGGAAATATGATTGAAATAGTTTTATTTATTACAAAATTGCACAAAGTCACACTTGTGGTGTTCCCAGTCAAAAACGACCAGTCTACAAAAATAGCTTATAAATCACTTGTTACGCTATTTTAATATATCAATCTCTTTGTCAACTTGTTTTCTAGAAATTAGGCCAGGTTTTGTATTTATTTTTGAAACTGATTGATTGTAGGCCTCATTGATCTGAACTTATATTGGACCGCCCATTGAAAAAGAATGGGGGCGTCAAAAAACAGAGAAACGGTTAGTGTTCAGGAATGTGTTCATGACGTTTATGTTCACATATATACATGTGGGCTTGCAAAAATAAAGGCCTCAGACCTCTGCGTGTGTGGATACATGCATTCTCATGTACACAAGCAAACTATTTTGAGTATTACAGTATTTATCGTCGAAGCAATGAGGCTCAGATCAATGAGGTCTACAATCAGTCAATTTCAAATATAAATACAAAACCTGTTCTACTTTAAAGAAAACATGTTGACAAAAAGATTGAATCCGATATTTGCTAACAAAATAGCGCAACAAGTGATTTATAAGTTATTTTACTGCCGGTCATTTTAGACCAGGAACACCACACAGTAAAATCCCCAGAGTTAAATCAACTCTGCTCAGATAACATTTGGTCCCTCTCTAAATAGTGTTAAAGTCACACTCGTCAGAGATTGAAGGTCTTTTATCTTCAGTTGATTTCATCAGTTGTAGTTCTTGTGTTTCTCTATTCTTCAGTGATTCTGCTTGTTAACAGCAGGTGTTCATCACTAATGTTCAATCATCGCTTAATTAATTGCTTAATTATCTCATTAACTTTAACTCTGCTTCAGTGTTACTTTAACACTATTTAGAGAGGGACCAAATGTTATCTGAGCAGAGTTGATTTAACTCTGGGGTTTTTACTGTGCACAAGTGTAACTTTGTACTATTTTGTAATAGATAAAAACAAAATAAAAAACATTTCATAACAAATTGATCACTCAGCTAAGCTCAGATAAATAAGGCCTACGATCGTACAGTTCCAAATATAAATACAAAACCTGTCCAAACTAAAAGAAGACAAAAATATTGAATCCAATATTTGGCGATTAGGCAGCATAACGAAAAGCAATTTTCTGCAGGCCGGTAATTTTTGAGTGTTGTAGTGTTTTCAATACAGCACAAGGGTTAAGAAAAAAAACAATGGCTCAAATGTCCGTTTTCATTTTTGAATGAACTAGTGAGTGTTTATTGAAACACAAATGCAAAAAATATTTTTGATAGTCATTTTATCGATTGAATTTAGTGAAGCCAGAAAGGCCATTAAATGTCAGCATTAATAAAGCCCCACAGAAGTGAACTACACAAGGCATGGGTTGAAATAATATTTGTCGGCTTCCACGTCCTCCAAAGTTTTTGACCAACATCGGAAAATTACTGTTTACTGATTGAACCTGGAGGAAAAACAACCTCTGAGTGTAGGATATTAATGGATATGGTACACAGGTCTTTTCTGTGATGCTTTTCGGATTCAAAAGTGCTCCATATATCTATTACTACACAGGATTTCTGCATTTCCTGCTGCTGGAAAGGGTGAAAGTAAATATTTGAGAATATCTGAGGTACAATGACTATGGCAGCTGCAGTCTATTAAATTAAGCCAAGATTTATTTAATCTAGATGAGTAATTTTAAATATACTGGCAGCCAAAGGCCATTGAAATACTTCCAAGCCTCCTTTCAGGACTTTGAAAGGGTGAATTGGAGAAAAGCAAATGAACACAAATTGCACATTTTCTGAAAAGCCATCTCATCATGATTAGTCTGGGGATGTGCTGTTAGAGACCCTTTTATTTGCCCAATCACTAAATGAAAGAGTGTGCGGCCGGAGAAGTAACGAGCAGGACGGAGACACAGAGAGCCTTTTGGCGTTATCTGCAGGATATAGATGTGCTGTTCTTAATATGACAGTGGCGAGTGGATGTTCTCAGTGCTCAGTAATTGCCTGCAGGCCTCTCTTGAGGCATAAACACTCTCACAGGTACACACAAATGCATGCATACAGATGCAGAAAAATGTGAACTGATTGAACCTGAAGGGACTAAAAATGACCCTGCCCTTAATAAACCTTCCCTTCTGTGCAAATCTGATCTTGAGTTTGCTCTGTGTTTAAAAACGTTGACTCTATAATATGACTCCATCTCTCTTTATGGCCTAAAAACACACGCCACATACAGTTTTGAACTAGTAGGGTTTTACTCACATGAATTGGATCCAGTATTTTGACGGCGGCTTTGCTGCCATTGACCCTGTTGAGCACTTTATAAACTTTCCCATAAGTGCCTTTACCGATAGTCTCAATGATCTCCCAGGTGTCTGATGGATCTGGAAAGCTGTCAAAGACGATGGATTTCCCTGAGCGAGGAAACATCTTCCCGAACGATCTCCTGAGGAGAAAGAGCACATATTGAGTCTTGAGCTTAATGTTTTTTGCTGTTATGGACGGCCCGCTCACTGTGTTCCCATTTGACTTACAGCGGTTAACACGTAAGTTGTTTTATCACTTGTGACACCTGTACAGGCAAGATAACACTTTAAACAACCATGTGATGAGTAAAAGAGCTTCTGTATGAAAAATACATACTTGTATTGTATGTGTGTATGGACTTAGTCTTAGCATAGCTATTTCTGTTTGACAGTAATGTTACTCCAGGATTAACAAAACCCATATATAGAGTAGTCCTATACATGTCCTACTTAACAAACTCACCCTTTATCATGCCTGACTTAACATATCCCTCAGACATTTGCAAAGGCTATTGGCCTGTCATTGACTAAAATGTTCTGGTTCAATCTACGTCTCAAGGGTTTCGATATCAGAATTTGGGAACCTCTCTTCAAATCAAAAAAACTATGTCTGAGAAAAGCGGGAAGATCTGATCAAAGGTAGAAAGATCTGAGGGTGCAATGAGCCAATTTACCAAAGGGTCAGACGTTATGTTCCTTCAAATACATCATTATGTCAAGGTAACTCAACAAAACATGCCTGTCCTCCTCAGTAAATCATTCTTTTTGGTGCAACGTAAAAACTTTGTCAGAAACCCCGTAGCAGAGTTATGCATGTGCTGGAGAAAACATGAGTCGTGCTCGCCTGTGCAAAGCACAATAAGTATTCTGGGTAGTTGTCAGGGCGTTGCTATGCAGTGACTGAGGTGTTCTGGGTGTTTGCTTGTTGGTTGATCACTGCAATAAATTAAAAGACCACACCTCTTTTGGTCTCAAGATATGACGGAGGTGCTTCATTCTAGGTGTGTGCGATATCACGATTTTAGATCTTGAATGAATGTCTCCACTATCTTCCTTTGAAGAGAGATCGTTGTATTGTGCTACACTGCACAGTCTATCAGCGACGTAGGGTTTCGCTCACATGACGTCAGTTTTTCGCCATCATGAAAGTTTATTATTTGCATGTGTTTTAAGCTTTTTATTCGCACGCTGTTCTGACAAAAGCTTTTCTGAGCAAGTACTCCCGGAGCGAGCGCATACTAAAAGCCTGTTGAACAGCGCATGAGTAGTAAACTAAGTTCTCTTTCGCATCTTTTTTGGGCTCAAGGTTCACATAAACACTATTGTTGATATCTTAAGTGAATGTAAACAGTTTGGATGTGTATCAGTTTATTAGATCTATGCATTCTGGCGAATGCTGCATCTGAAAACTGGAAAATGCTGCCTTTGGAGGACACATTTCAAGGTAGGAAGGCATCAAGGCACGTCCGAATCCAATGTTAGCTTCACTTCCTGTTTCCTGAGATACCTTCATCTGATCGATTTTTGAAGGCAGCAAAGTTGTATCCTTCGCTGCCTTTAATTTTCCACAATCCAGTGCACTCCATTCTGTGATATTTGACCTACAAAAATAAAGATGGCGTCTGAAAGTTGCGTTTGCCGGTCAGTTTGTGTGTAAATGTATGTCATTTCTAGCAAGAAGTTACTACTGTAGTAATCAAAATTTTGTGGTTTCTCACCAAAGCTTGTGGTATTTTGCTCTGTTTCGCTGCCTGAAAGGTTTGTCTGAAATCAGTTTCGTGAGGTGCCTTCATGCACAAACGCTGCCTTACAAGACATTATCTGAAGGCAGCGAGGCAACAAGTCAGCTGCCCATAGGTTTTCGGATGCAGTCTTAAAGTGACAGCTGCATAATATACCTGCTGCTGTGTGTGTCAGTAATGTTAATCAAACAGAGAATATTCAAAGAATCAATGTATATTTAATTCATCTCATTTTTTACTTTTACCTTTGTATATTCAATTTTCTTACTTGAATGCTACTGATTCAAAATTTCAAAATAGTCTTAAACCAACATAAAAATAATAATTGTGATAACATGGATTGCGATTATTTAGATTATTTTTTTTATTATTATTGCCTAATTCATTCAATGCAAATTTTACATTTTATTCTCCTCCAAAGAATCCTGGAGGGCCACCTTCCAGCAAAGTTTAGTTAATAAAAAACAAATAAAAAACACAAAAAACTAGGTAATCAAAATCTGGTTAACTAGAGACTTCCAGGCAGGTGTGTTGGAACTAAACTCTGCAGGAGCAGGATTGGACACCTCTGACCAAGAGTAAATGTTATATCTGATAACTTAAAAAATAATATTAATTATTTAACAAACTATATTGCTGAGTTACCTTGAAATGGGTAAAGCTGTTTGTGTTAAAACAGAGGTCTTCACCCCTGCTTCACTGCAATTTTTTTTCTTACAACCTGCTTCAGCACACCTGCATGTGATTTTCAAGCAATGCTGACAAGCTTGATTAGAGTAGGAGCTAAACTCTGCAGGACAGTGAGTGCCCAGGTGTAGGGCTAAAGACCTCTGTGTTATAACTTTCATTAATAAACCTGAAGGAGACAAGAAGATTGTTCGGGAAGCAGACACACTCTGTCAGTTTAAATCTAGACTAAAAACGCATCTATTTAACCTGGCATACACATGACGCACTATCAATTTTTGTCTTCATATCCGTTAAAGGATTGTTAGGCTGCATAGATCAGGTCAGCCGGAACCGGGAACACTTCCTATAACACCAGATGCACTCGTTACATCTGAAGAAGAATGGCGTCTACGCTAATTTTTGTCTCTCTGCTTATCCCGAGGTTTACCAATTAACGTGATTGGCTGGATCCGGGCCGTGTCCGGGTCGGACGGGGAACCTGTGCCTGTGTGCGGCAGCAAGGTGGCGCTGTGGTGTCGGCGGAGACTGTGTGAACTAGCTCATCCTTTGTTAAGACCTTACCGACTCATCAGCCAGTGGCACATATCCCAACAAACCGTCCCATACCGGCGTGATCAAAAAGATCTTAAACTAGATGGAACTGGATTGAATATTTTGACTGTTGCGATTCCAAATCGGTTTAATGACCTGTAACTCTGCCTGAGTATCGGACAAGTGTTCACTGTTGGCCAGAGGAGAACGAAGCCTGGTTTCTCCCAAGGTTTTTTTCTCCATTTGTTGGAGTTTTGGTTCCTTTGGCTTGCTTAAGTTGGGGACACTTACTTGATATTCAGCAGTGTTTTTGAAATGCCTGCATTGGCGCCGTTGAATGCGAACTGAGCTGAGCCGGACGATTACGTCACTGTTTTCTCCAGTGCTGATATACATAAATTAACTAGACTAATAACTACTGATATTTGCAATGGAATGAATCGATAATATATTGAATAAGCTGGACAATGACACCATTTTCTTATTAATGTAGAGCTACTTTGCCACAATTTGCATTGTAAAAGGCGCTATATAAATAAAGATGACTTGACTTGATCAAAGTTGCATCCTTTCCTTTCATTTAAATAGCCCTCACAAAGCTCTCGTTCCCTGTGCACTTCATGAGAATCATACATTATTGTGATGTTGAATGTGGGAATGCTTCTTTAATGTGAGGTAATAATAGAGACCCCGATTCAAGCTGGTTTGATTTTCTCGTCTTTGTTGACTGCATGGGTCAAACAGAGCAAATAAATTCCTAATGAACTTCAGCTTTAGCTTAGACAAAGACATGTAATTTAACTTTACAGAAAACCAGACTGAATTGATTTCAGAGGAAATATTATTCTTGTCATTCAGGGAATAATGGCCGAATTGACTTTTTGGAGGAAGATATGCTTTAAAGTTTGTATGAATTTGCCTTAAAAGCATCTAGAAATTTACCTACTGCCATCCAGGGATCCACATTTCAAAATCAGGATCACTCACCTCATATTTTACACCTCAAGTTTCCACTTTCTTTTTTGAATTATTGTTGCAAAGGATCGTAGAGGATCAGAACATTTCTGAGGACAGTTTAAATACTTTTACAGATAATAAATATACTATCATAGATTCTAAATTTGAATTGGATGAGCGTTAAAAAGGCCGTAAAAATGTGCATGCACGTGAAATATCACAACCTACAGTTAAACTAATAGAAAATATTATTTTGCATGATTGTGTAGAAAAGAACTGAGTAAAAATTCTTTAAATGTTCTCCTATTATGTGCCACAGGAGGAGAAAAACAGTATATGGATTTGAAATAACATGAATATGAGTAAACAATGACAGCGCAAAGGAATAGTTCATATTTCACCTATGAAGTATCTCCCAAAACATGTTTTGAAATAAAACAGCCAAACCCATGACAGTAATTCAGTCATAAATACTTAAGGAAATGTACTTTAAAAGAACAACAACACATTACGTCCAAACAATAGTTAAGCAAACTTGCCATTCTGTAAGTACTGTTAGTAATCACTGATCTTATTATACTGTCTACCTAACAGACCCACTATTTGTGACCCTACCGGGTGAAAGTTCAACCAACTCTTTCTTTACTCTAACTGCAATTAAACCTACTTTCAAGATGAAAACGGCATAGGTCAACATGTCACTTACATTCTTTTCTCAAATGGTCGATGAACGTTTTGTTGAATAAGTCCATATTGACTCTGTTGAGGCAGTCGTGCCGTGTGAACACTTGTGGAGGAGTTAACCACAGCTAAAGCTAATCTCAGCAAGCCATGCCTGGCACCAGAAACAATGCTAAGCAGCAGAAGATATGTTGGGATTAAGAGGAATTAGTTGACTACGCCATGAGCCTTTCCTCTTTTAGATGCTCATTGATAAAGGTGCCAAAGATAGTTAGAACAACTAAGAATATAACGCCAGGGGGACTACCTCTTTATCCCAAAGAAAGTAACTAGACAGAGTAGCTTAGCAAGCATCCTTATCCTTTGTTAGGGGTTTTACACCAAAGAAAGCCTTTTCAAGCAGTGTTTAGTATTTACATATCCCAGCACTTTTGCCATTTTGATCCCCCATTTTTCAAGCAAAAAAGACACACGTTGCATTTTCTTTAGAATGAACAATTATCTATGTTGGAAGATTCCTTAAATTTGTATCACCATTTTCTAGGACAAGAAAAGGGATCAAGTTCCATTTTCGAAATTTTACACAAGTGGCTGTATTTGTTCTGTAATTCACCCAATCATTCAACCCAGTCGATCATTACTGGAGTTCCTGTGCTAAGAAAATGATCAAACACATATATAAGTTCATCAACCACTACAAACCAATGCTTGGTCCCAAACTAATTAGCTCCCTAATGGGGGATATTTTAATCTAGGCTAAATCTGCAATCCTATTACGTACTCCTGCAACATTTCTCTGTTGGCAGTGGTTCTTTTGCTCAAGTTCAATTCATATTTTGTGCCCATTCGTAGAAAGTGGCAATTAAGTTAGCAGTCAAAGGGAGCATGTTGGCCTGCCTGCTTTAAAAACCAGCAAAAAAAAACTCTGTTATAAAACGTAATTTGAGCATGATAGTACATTATCGGTCATTACTTATGCCAAGTGATTAGCCTTCTAAAGAGCGGGGCCACGTAGCATGTAACTGAGCACATGTAGACCTCAATGTAAAGTGCCCGAGGAACTTCCAGACATGTTCAATAATGAAGTAAGCTTCTATATGTTACAAAACTCCATGACACTGAGACACAGGAGAAACCGAAAGATAGGACTAGCCCACCTCAGCACACATAAATTACAAGACATTGGGTGTGAGTATGTAAAATGACCTCCCTTACCTGAGATACTTAGGGGTTATGAGATGCATTAGCGAATGCATTATTAAGTGACCTTGCTAAGGGGAAGCATCGCTATTGCTGCTCATACTTAGGCTTTGAGGCACTAATGATAATGGACTCTTTTCATTTGGTCCAGTAAACAACCACCCAGAACACCATAACAACCACCACACTCTGGCAACCTCCCAGAACACCTCAACTCTGGCCATCGAGGTCCACTTTCTTGGAGAGTTTAGCTCTAACCTTGATCAAACTCACCTGCTGGTAACTTTCGGTGAGTTCATGCCATGTTGTGATTTGCACAATTACGTGATTTAAACTAGTAAAAAACTCTTATTTAAATTAGTAATTACAGCTTGTAAAATATGAGTTTTCTGAGAGCTCCTACTTGTACCATGTGACTGCTGTACCAGCTGACCGTTTCAGATTCATTTAGCCATTGATAGTGGTGCCAAAGAAATGCATAATTCCCAGTCCAAGGACGTGAAAAGCTCTGAATATAACGTCACTGTGACAAGCAGGGCGGGCGAGAGCCATGAGGGAACGGTGCGAGGCCGGTGACGCGAGCGATAATGAGCGTCAGCTGCTCGGCGCACCGGTCTCGTGTCTCTCACGGAGGAGCTCCGGAAGCATAAAAGAGGAGCGAAGACAGAGAAGGACGAGAGAGGACCAGGCCTGGACTTTATGTTGTGTTTTATTTTGTTTGTGTGGGCAGCAGTCGCCGTGAGGAACTGCCGCCCTTCTACTTTTCGTGACATTGTTTGTTTATTTGTTAATTAAAAGTTGTTGAATGTTCGCCGGTTCCTGCCTCCTTCTTCCCATTTTAACGAACGTTGTTACACTGGTGCCGAAACCTGGGAGGAAGGAGGGACATGCTGTCGAGGAGCCCTCGCTGCGGAGGGGGATCTCGGTGCTGAGGAGGTCGGGCAGCGTGGGAGAGTGAAGACCGCGAGTTGCTGCCCGAGGCGGTGGTGCTGGAGTGACTGAGAAACCGGTGGGACGGAGAATTCGCTGCCGTGCCTCTGGGACGAGGTGGGGTGGCGGCCATCCAGGAGGGAGCGGAGGAGTCGCCGTTCGCTGTGGGCCGGAGCCTGCTGCCTGCCGCCATGATGGGGAGGAGCAGGAAATGGTGGACTCGCTCGCTGCCAGCTGCCCACAACAGGAGGAGCCATCGCCGGCCGCCAGAGGGTGGAGGGGGATCGGGCCGTCCACCGAGGGTCCAGTACCATCGCATGGCACCGCGAGGAAGAGCCTCTCGCCTGGCTGAGGACCGAGCGGCAGTGTGTCGGGGAACCGGACCACGATTTTTTTTTTTTTTTCCTCTCTCCACTCTCTCGTCTTGGTCGCTCCTTGTGCTTCCGTCTCCTTTTCACTCGTCTCGTCTGTCCTTACCCCCAGGCGCTGCGGCCGCCGAGACTGGCCCCCGGGGAGGGAGTAGGCGCAGCCTTGTGAGTACCTGACGGCCTGTGAGGGGCGATGGGGGTATGTGACGCGAGAGATCTCCGTGCGAGATAAGAGACCGAATGTTCGCCGGTTCCCGCCTCCTTCTTCCCATATTTATGAACTGTGTTTCAGTCACATGTTGTCATATCGAGACTATAGTAATTACGACATGGTGTGAATGCAGCATGACCTTGTTCAGTAATCCTGAAGACCTTGATTACCTTGTTCAGTTGTTTTATTAGGGTTGGAGCTAAAATTTGTTGGAAAGTGGACCTCGAGAGCCAGAGTTGATAACCTCTACCTTAGCCTTTTGGTGGCAACACGCACCTTTAGGCAATCAAAATGAAGAAGGCTATGGGCCAGATTTACTAAACGGGGCAAATTAGTGCGATAGCGAAATTCCAAAAATGCACCGATGGGAGTGGCAAGTTTTGCGCGATCTACTGCTGACATGCAAATTGAAGAAATCATTTACCTAATGGCCAACGCAATCTACTAAGAGCAGTGCAAATTAGCATTGGGTCGCAAATAAGCAGAGCTGATGCTGATGTGCAGGTCGACACATGCGCGACTTATTTCTAGTAATATACGGAAAACATCTTCCTCTGGCATTCCAAAGAAATTAATAGTAGTGGAAATTTTTTTAATCCCTTCTACCACACGCTCTCTGTTCTCTGCGGTGCCTCAAAGCAGCAACAATTGCAGCCATATCACAAACTGGATTAAAAAATACTTTTTTGGGTGCAAACGTTAGTAAATGTCCCATAAATTTTGTCTCTAATAGAGAAACTCCAACAAATGCAAGAAGGTCAGCCGCAAAAACAACTCAGTCCATGTCTTTTCAACACTAATTTTGCACCATGTGTATTTATTCATCACAACAATAGTTTTTTTAACGTCAAAAGAGGGTTTGTACTAGCGCAAGCTGTTAGTAAATCTGGTCCTATATGTGTTTGCATTCATTTCGTACCTTATTAACTGGTAGATATGAATATATTACCAACTCAAAGCAAAATTTCACTAGACACACAAAGGAGAATTCACTAAGTACAAGAGCTGGTGCCATTTTATTTGCACATGCTGCCTGCACTGGTTTAGCATCGAATTAACTAAAATATTTATGCAAATCGTGTTAAGAAAAATGTTAAAATTTTGTACTACAACACTTCTGGATTTGCATGGTCATAACGATCATCTACATGATTTGCTGAACTATTTTAACCATCACAACAGAATGTACACAAACATCTCTTATTGATAAAATTCTGTTTACCACAACGATAACGGCAAATAGCGATGATCTTTGCGAATATGATGCGATCCATAATGAGGCTAATTTGCATAGAAAGGAAGTGGTTTTCCATCAGAAGAATGACAAGGACTTAATTTTAATTTGGTGATGTTTTAGAGCATTTAGCAACTAACTAAACGACATTGCGGGTGCAGTGTTTCGCGCTGAAATACCGTGCACAAAAATGACGCAATTGTGGCGCAACATAATAAATTCACCCTCCATTTGCATACCTGTTTTGGCCAGATGTCATCTCTGCCTGCTTTGCATCCAGAGAGCAACTTCATGAAAGTGCTCAGCACTCTGAAACATTTCAAGATAATACATTTTGCACTATGGTAAGGCTCGTCTCCTTATTTCACCTTTTTAAAGAACAAAAGTCGAAGCAACTTGAGGAGAGCAAGGAAACAAGAGCCAGGACAGCCAGGGAAAGAAAGACAAGAGACCTGAGCTAATTTACAAGGCTGTGAGCGGGTTGAGGTTTCAGTTTAACCTTTGCAGGGCAAAATATAGAAAGTCCGAGCATTGTCTTATGAATACACATTATAAAAATGCACTCCACACATAACTTTGTTACTCCAAACATCTTACATTTAACCTCACATTTTATAAACACATGCACTTCAAAAAATACCCAGCCATTACTAACTCCCAACTGCTTTCCAAGGTCAATCAAAAACATGTAACTGATCTTTACCTGACACTTTAGATGCAAATCAGAACCACATCCCTATACATTCTTGTTGTGGCTAAGACATCTATTTCACACAGGCACATGTACACGAACACATTCAAAGCACCAAATTGCAGCCAAACCCACAAGTGAAAGTAAGCAAATCACCTGAATTTGTTTATCTAGCCCTGCCCTAACTAAGTTAATCTAAGGCATTGAAAGAAACGCTTTCAGTATCACCTATACACCTCAGATGCAACACAGCCAGTTTCACAAACAGCTCAAATGCTTGTTCTATATTTCCAAAGATCTACAATATGCTTGCAGTATCTGCAATTCTACAATAATCTATGAAGATCCAACTTTCAAACAAAAGGGAAAAGCCCACACCATCCAAGTAAACTAACTTCAACTTACAGTTTGCCGCTGTCTCTACATGCTCGGGTATCAATCAGTCATAGCCTTCCGTCACAGAGGAAGCAGACTGTGCTAGTTACTGCCTACAGTTAGGTTATCTCTCTGTTTTATGTATTATTCATCAACAAAAAGTAACACAATATTGTACAATATCCCACCACGCTTGGCTTTTGACTGTTGCTTTAATGTCGCCTCGATGTTGCTTACTTGGCTGAGGTGACCTATGGATGAAGGCCAGCAATGTCATTTGCAGATGACAGAATAAAACAGGCATCTGTTTGGACACCTGTACTGTAAAAGGTGCAACAGGGCATGACACCAGACTTCAGGCTATAGAATAGTGTGATAGAGTTTCTACCCATAGTGCAGGCACTAGGTAAAAGGAGGGTTAGGGCAGACAGCTTGATTTCTTTGAGTTTTATAGCCAGGGTTCAGTGTTTTGACTCAGCTGATAATGACTAACAGAGCAAAAGAACTGTTACAAAGATTTAATGTTATACTTATCTATCTTAGAGAGACATCTAGTGTCTCTACCTCTGGCAATGGCGACACTTTGACCTAGCACAGTGGTTCCCAAAGTGGGGGTCGCGATTTTTTTTTAAAGTGGAAAAAAAATATATAGGCCCTATATATTTTTGTTGCAATTAATTTCAATACTTATTAAATGGTGTTTGCAGAAAAGTCTGATTAAAAATATATATAATGCATATTTTTTCATTAAATTTGTCATTTTGTCCCAGACATTATACGAGATTACGTCAGCGTCGATCACAATCAAGTTACGTACATCACGCGCTGTTGTTTGCAAAAGCTAAAGGTGTTTGGAGGCTACAAACAAATAATACCTGCTTTAAAATGAAACGGTGGTTAATATCCACAACAAAAAAACCGAGAGGAGGAGAAAAGTCACAGGTGAGGCCGGTTGATGGGGCGAAGACTGCAGTTGCGGAGGACAGTGAGGTGATTGTAAATGAAGGACATCGTTTTGATGTGTAAAACTGACATTGATATTGCCAGGGTTGGGGAGTAACGAAATACAAGTAACTTAGTTACGTATTTAAAATACAAAATGTGAGTAACTGCATTTCATTACAGTTACATTTTAAATGGGTGGTAATCAGATTACAGTTACATCTGAAAAGTGTTTTAGATTACCAAAGTGATTACTTTGAGTTTTAATGTCATTTAAACAGCGATTGGTGATTCTCTGACTCTGACCGTCTGAAAAAGACGAGTTAAGTTTCATGTTTTCGACTGTTTTCCTGTTTTGTGAGAGTTGTTTGTGAGTCATTTTATAATTGTAAAAAAGGTCACGGCAACTTTTTCTCACAATTTGTTTTTTCCCCTCACAATTCTGACTTCTTTTTCTCAGAATTGCGAGATTTAAACTCACAATTGCAAGTTATAAAGTCATAATTGGGAGATATAAACTTGCAATAGTAATTTTTTTTCTTGCAATTGTGAATTTAGAATGCGAGTTTACATGTCATAGTTCAGACTTTTCTCAATATTTTGAGTTTATATCTCATAATTCTGACTTTATAACTCGCAATTGCAACTTTATATCATGGAATTCTGAGGGAAAAAGTCAGAATTGTGAGATAAAAACTTGTTCCACACTTATTAGTATTCCAAAGTATTCTAAAGTATTTAGATTAAGTTACTAAACTTGAGTAATGTAACGAAATACGTTACAAATGACTTTTTAAAGCATGTATTTTGTAATCTGTAGTGAAATACATTTTAAAAGTAACCTACACAGCCCTGGATATTGCATTATATGTGTGATGCTGAGAGAAATGAGGAAGAATTATTCAGCATGACACAGAAATGCTTTACCGAGTACTTACTGTTTCGGACACATTGACCGTCGGATAAGCATGGGTGCGTGTGCACGTGTGTGTCACTCGGACCTGCTCGACTGGTTCCTGATGGCAGAACAATGTTCAACCCAACATAGTTGCACAGTTACTTTCCGAGAGAGAACAGGTGGATATCGAGCGGCTCATGCAGAATTGGAACACTGATTTTTCACGTAGAACAATAAAATATAACTTTGTGTGCTTTGAGACTGGGCATAAAATCGATTTGCTGTACATTTCACGCGACCCGGGTGGGGGGGTGGGGTGCAGCAGCGCATTTATCATGGGGGTCGCTGGCTAAAAAGTTTGGGAACCCCTGACCTAGCAGACAGGGTTATTTCAGTATCAGTAAGGTGAGTATAGATCATTTTATTTACTTATTTATTAGATATTTCAGCATTTGTATTCATTTGAAGGCTCCCTAACACAGCTGGGACTCAAACTGGCAACCTTCTTGCAGTGAGGTAAAAGTGCACCATGTTGTCTCTAAAAAGGTCTTTTGAAAGCTTTTCTCAAAAAACATCTTTGGCTTCTTATAATTTAACTGCAAAAAAAAAAAAAAAAAAAAAAAAAAAAATTTTAGCATAAGATTTTGCCACCTAGACAAACTTACAAACAAGATTTCTTACATTTTAAAGAAGAAAATATGAGTGATTATTGCCCGTGTAAATGCTAAGGTATTGTGGGTGGTTGACAGGGCATTGCAATGGTTACTGAGTGTTTGCTTATTGGCACAAGTCACAAAATGCCACTCTATATATGACTCTCTATGGCTGAATTTGAGATTGACAAAGACGCTTAATATTGCGGTAACCAGTGTTAGGGTGACACATTACAAGTAGCGCGAGTGAATCCGATTACTTTTTTCCAGTAACTAGTAAAGCATTACTTTTATATTTACAACAAAATTCTTTTTTAATCTACTTTTTTAAATAAGTAATGCAAGTTACTTTGTTTTCCCATTTGAAGACTGACACCTCTCTTGATTGATCTTGATCTCTTGTTGAGAGAAATCAGGAGTGAGTGCAGAGGTGTTGTGTGTGCTGTGAAAACATGATGGTTATTGTAGTTCTAGGTGAGCATGCATTTATTAATCTCAGTTGTGCAAAAATAAAATAGATTCAGTATTCCTCAAAATGAATAAAAGCAGTGAAATGCAAAGTCAAAATGTGATGTAATTAAATATACTAAATACTACAAATATACTTTGTCATGTGTCATTAAACTAATGTGACTTTAGGTAAGCATCACAATTGTTTTTTTGTTTTTTGCTGATTTAAGAGTGTTGAACTTTATTTTCCAGCATCTTATTCTTCTGTGATCCAGAATGGCAGCACAGCTGAAAGGTTTGTAATAGCTGCTGTTTTTAGCTAAAGCAAAAGTAATGTATAACGCATTACTTTCCATAAAAGTTACTAAGTAATAGTTACTTTTTTAGCGAATAATGCAACACTGTAATACATTAAATGAGTGATAATTAAAATTATAATGAATGTGTTTGTCAAGAGATTATTTGATATGCAGTGTTGCGAAAAAATGAAATGATTTCTGTAAATCCAGTGATCAAATGCAGTGTGGGTCTCAGTTTTCACATGACTAGTGGCGGATGTATGACCTGCTGAATTTATATAAGGATTTTTTATAAAGGAAAATGTAATAGATAAAAAAAAAAAAAAAATAGAGAGAATAGAATTATTCACCACCATAGACCCTTTTCACATTTCCATGTTTCTCAGAAGCAAAAAGCAAAAGTCGTCATAGTTGGGTAAAATTCCTCATAGTGGTGAGTGAGAGACTACATTAAATATATTCCCATTTGCTCAAATAGCAAAGAAAAACAGTGTTTTCACAACTTTCAAAAAGTGGAAAAAAAATAGAGTGATTGATTGGCAGTCAGAAGAGAAAGATGACATTTTCTACAATCACTCCCATTGCAGCTGTATTAGAAACAGCCTGTTTTTTTGTAATTTAATGAAAAGGTCATATAATACTAAGTATAGTATCATAAATGTACTTGGACTTTAAAAAAAAAAAAAAAAAAAAAGAAAATATAAAAAGCGTTTCACGATTTTTGATCCTGATGACCATTAAACACGTCATCACAGTCCGTGAAAAGGGTCTATTGTGAAAATAACGTAATAATTGAATCAATAAAAAAGTAACTGTGGTCTGATTACGAGAATTTAATTTTTGGAATTTTTGGATTACATATAACCGGTTACTATCAAGCACTGCTTGTAACCATGGAAGGAATATTGACTAAACTAATATTAAAGACGGCGACATCCACAAAACTAGAAAGACAAGACAAGATTCCAATCATGGTTTAGTAACCAACAGATGTGTAGATATGATGTATGTGTCATGTGAAGGTTTTAGATCCAGTCAGTTTTGTCGTCTGCGCACAACTTATGCTTATAAAAGCTGCTGTTAATTAAGATTTGAATGATGTCGTTAAGGCTCTTGACGTTTCAAATGTTTTGTGGAAATCACAATCTTTGATATTCCTTCTGATCTTTGATATTTCAGTGTCACTGTGCTTGCAGATGAACCCGTGAACAGGACATTTGGAGACTCTAAGTAAATGCTCTTGCCAAGCCAAAACACATTCGGTGTGAATGTAGCCTAAGTGATTTTTTCAAACATTTGATCTATTCATTTTAGGGTTTTACAGCCTGATGTCATTTGAGAACATGTTTAAGTTCCTCAAAGAACTTTTTATCATCAGATGCATGCTTTAAAGAACTCAGAAACCTCATGTAACATCTCCAAAGAGCCACCACAAGAACTCTATCCTGCTAAAACTAATTCTTGATATGAAGATAGTGCAAGGTGTTGCTAAAACCCAATTTAGACAATCGGTTCTTAGATTTGCTGCACGCCACATACAAATACAAGCCATCAATCCACCCTTCTCTGCATCAATCAACACTGACTTAAAGTCTTTGCGGAGCTTCCATCCTCTCTTTGCTTGACTGGAGGTCTGGCAAGTTACAGCATTCAACTCCCATTATAACATCCAATTATTGGCAAGCATTGACAAGCATCTTCTTCTTTGTCAATCAATTTCAGCAGCCTTTCACACTTCACTGGGGACAACACTCACCAACCCAACCTCTATATATGTGTGTGTGTTTATCTGTGTGGCCTGCAGAGATAGAGCGTTATACCTGAAGAGCTGCAGAAAGCTGAAATATTCATGGCTGCTTCTCTGTTTCTCTGGTTTGTTATGAAGCTCCCGTGGTGTTCATTAGGTCCCTCCCTTCCCTGTGGTTCAGTTTTCACACCGGAGGAGACGCCAGATGCCATGCTGTTCACTTGCAGTGTGCAACCCAAAAAGGCTCCATTAGAAGATGCCGCTACATCTTCTTGTGCACCTTGATCCTCTCGTTTGACCCTCTCTCTTTTCTTCACACTCTCTCTCTCTCGCTCTTTAAGCGCTTTCTATCATATGACCAGCTCGGGCAAACATCATAATTCGAAGCAGTAAGGCGAAGCCAGCTAGATATTTCACCTTCTAGAAAGAGGACCATCAATCATAGGCTGAAAGGAGGACCATAGGCAATCAATAACTCTGTATGAAGTCGTCCACATCCCGACCCACAAGGAGGCCCCTCATCATGCATCACAGTGACACCTCCCTGCCCCCCCCCCCCTTCAGGTCTCCCTGCCCTCCGACGGCCTTCATTTCCAAAGGGGCCCAATTTGATCAGCCTCTTTAAGTGGTGTTCCCTCAACTGGATCTCTCAGGCTTGAGTTACCACAGCTAAAGTGCCAAATTTCCTGCTCTGTTGGGTTACAAATGGTGCAGTCCAACCCACAGGCGGAGACACAGCAGTGGCCATAATGACCCCATGATTAGTGTGGGCACTGGGCCCACAACCTACTTGGACTGAATCGCTGTACCAACACCAGCCCCCAAATTCTGACAATGAGTCTGACAGACACATTACCTGCTCTGAGCTTTTATTCAAAGCAGAGAAGGACAGTCTCTATGATTCACCAGTGTCTTTTTCAATTCTCTGTATGTACGTACTGTATATATGGCAGAATTGACAATAAAGTAGACTTTGACTTTTATGGTGGTTATCATTTAACCAGCTAAAAATATATGAAGAAAATGTGAGACTACGCTAGCCTGTACAAAAATGTTAAAAGATTTGTTCACTTTAAATGTATATGACTTTCTTCTTTCTGATGAACACAATCAGATTTATATTAATAAATATCTTGACGCATCCAAGCTTTATAAAGTGAACGGGACCAACGAGTATGAAGCTGAAGAAAGTGCATCCATCCATTGTAAATGTACTCCACATGCTTTCAGGGGTTAATAAAGGCCTTCTGAAACAAAACGATGCATTTGTAAGAAAAATATCAATATTTAACAAGTTATAAAGAAAGATATCTAGCTTCCTTGAAACTGTCTTCTGTATTCAACTTGGGAAGAAAACGTCATCGCGTCAGTTACGCTTTTTCCGTAAGTTGAAAATGTAAGGGGTAGGACGTAGAGCAAGTGTTTTGAACTGCAAGAGGCGTTTCAATTTCTTCCTAAGTTGAATACAGAAGCTAGATATTTTACTTCATAACTTAACTAAATATGGATATTTTTCTTACACATACGCATCGCTTCACTTCAGAAATTCTTTATTAACCCCCCGGAGTTGTATGGAGTATGTTTATAATGGATGGAGGCACTTTCTTCAGCTTCATACTCGTTGGCCCCATTCACTGCCACTATAAAACCTGGATGCATCACAATATTTATGAATATAACTCAGATAATAATAATAATTATTATAATTCCTTACATTTATATAGCGCTTTTCTGGGTACACGAAGCGCTTTATATATAGAAGGGGGGAATCTCCTCATCCACCACCGATGTGCAGCATCCACCTGGATGATGTGACGGCAGCCACATTGCGCCAGAACACCCACCACACACCAGCTGATTGGTGGAGAGGAGATCGAGTGATGAAGCCTATCAGTATATGGGGACGATTATGAGGCCATGATGGACAGAGGCCAGTGGGCAAATTTGGCCAGGATGCCAGGGTTATACGGGATTTTTAACGACCACAGAGAGTCAGGACCTCGGTTTAACGTCTCATCCGAAGGACGGTGCTTTTTGACAGTATAGTGTCCCCATCACTATACTGGGGCGTAAGGACCCACACAGACCACAGGGTGAGCGCCCCCTGCTGGCCTCCCCAACACCTCTTCCAGCAGCAACCTAGTTTTCCCAGGAGGTCTCCCATCCAGGTTCTAACCAGGCTCAGCCCTGCTTAGCTCCAGTGGGCAACCAGTCTTGGGCTACAGGGTGATATCGCTGCTGGTTGTGATTGTGTTTGTGTTACATTGCCTAATGTCACATTATAGTTTGTGTTCCTGGTGTAGTACCAATCTTTTTTTGTTGTGCACCAGACAAGGTCAAAACCAAATGGAAAAACTACAAGATACATTACATGAAGAGAATTGCATTCTTGGTCAGCGCCACCTATCGTGAATTAGCCAAAGGCGTTCAATCGTTTCACGTTGGGTGCGAAAGGACCGTTCGTTGGATATTCGCTACGCTTTATCGCGTCTCGCTCGGTGTGAAAGGTCCTTTAGTCTTAGAGATGCCTCATTAATAAACTACCAACCAGATGTTAGTGACACAATAAACACAGAGCAACTGACTGGATTCCAAACATCAACCAGCCCATGCAGTGTTTAACTATTCAACAATGTGTCAATTATATAAAGTTGCCTTCTGTAATTAAAAGAATTTCACAGGTTACATTATCAGCAAGACCCTTTCAAAGCAGGAAGATGAAGATGAATTAAAGTCTGGAATTAAACAATACTGCAGAACATTTAGAGTTTCACACTCTCCATTGGACTGTGGGCTGAAGCTTTAAGCATATGTCCTACTTAGATTTGCAGTTCATCATCCCACTCAGAAGAAGATTAATCACTGTGTTTGACATTTTATGCTTGCCATTTCCTTACAATGACAATGAGGATCATAATGAGAAAAAGGCCATGCTGACAGATGCCTAATGCAAAATGCTCACGGTTATTAAGATACTATATAGGGCTCATTCCTGTTGTGTAGGACGTTTTTATGTCCCAATCATGTACGTCTTTATATATATCTCAGATAGAATATTACATTATTCATATAATAAATATAATTGGAAGATGGAAATTAGTTTTAAACCATTTTGTTATGGGGGGTTTGAGATGTTAGAGCACTGAAATTGAAAGAAAAAAACAAATCAACTAACGGCAACACTGTCAGTTAGGTTGTCTCACTTTTAACCATTCCATCCTGGATCAAAAAATATAACTTCAGCTTTTAATTTCCATCATATTCTTTTGAAGCCCTGTTCATTTTATTACTACTGTGATAATAGTAAAATGTGGCAATAATCAAGTCAAATATTTCTCTAAATTACAATGCACGCATAAATTTACAGAATTCCAGAGGGACTGCATAACAGCATCCCAGTATACAAAAATAATCACACTTCATTTTCAATAAACAATTTATGGACTGCAATTTTGATTGTGAATTTTGCTATTTATGCAAAAGGGGAAAAAATCTAACCTTTGTCTTTGAATCATTTGTGTACACTATTAGCTTCAACAATAGAAGACACACAGCTGTCTCTTCATATTCGTCTCATCTTTTTTTTTTCTTTGCTTCTTTCCACAATCAGTGCATCACAGCTGGAGATCCAGTGTATTTACACAGGCGTCGTGATTGTTTCCATACACACTTGAGTCTGAGCTGTTGTGAGGCAGGTGTCGATTCAAATGGCTTTGCCTAAGGGTGACAAGCATGTCAAATTCATCAAATCCCCCACCACTGATGGGCCACCCAAGGTTAATTTGCTCATCAAAGTACAGATTTGACTTTTTGTGATTTTCTAATATCTAAAGTTAAATGCTCTTTTTATCCTACACTCTAAAAACTGCTGGGTTGGGTCAAATATGGACAAACCCAACCATTGGGTTTAAGAATTGAATTTAACAATTTACATTCAAAAAGGTTGGGTTTGTCCATATTTGACCCAAATGTGGGTTGAAACGACCAAGAGAGTAGGCAAATTTAATTGTAGAAAAAAATCTAAATTTACATCACAATTGAGAAAAATATAACTAAAACATCTGGAAAAAAATGGGCACCTAAAAGTGAGTAGCTACCAAGGCATTGCTGAGGTGTTGTGAGGAGGTTTCAGCTATGTAGTTTTTTGAAAATCTTACAAAATTTCTTACACACCTCTTGTCAGTATGCCAAATTATTTGAGATATCATTTACATCCGTATAACAAAAGTTTAATAGTTAGGCATAGATCCATTGCCTGCCATGAAATGGACAACATGGTTGGACAGAGGAAAACAAGGCAAGTGTGGACACGGTAATCACTCTGAGATTGTTATTCAAACCAAATCATTCATGGGTGTTTGCACAAAGAAACTGTATGCAATTAGATCTTTCATTACTTGTAAATGTACACGTGTAATTTATAGGCTTCAATGTTCCTGTCACTGTTTCTATGTGGGCCAGACTAAACATAGATCGCAGCATTCGACACAGAAATTCGTACAAGAAACAAAGACTACCCCATGGCAGTACATTATGCATCCGCACATGACTCAAATCTGTCTACTTTAAGAATCATTGGTTTGGAAATTGTAACTGGATTGATCAGAAAGGGTGGTAGATTCCAAAGACTGTTACAAAGGGAAGCTTTTTGGATTTTTCTGCTAAAAGCCACCATTTTTCCAGGTTTGAATGAGGAATTACAAATTAGAAATCAATCAGTCAATCAACCATGAACTGGATTTATGTGGCTGAAACACAGACAATAATACTCATTGCAAGAATTGTGTGAGGTAAAAAACTGAGAAAAGGCTGACTGTGAAAGATAAACTCAGAGTAAATGATTATCAAGGAAATAAGTTTCCTGCTTCTCAGATGATGAGAAAAAGACCAGTAATCTCTCACATCTCTGATTTAGAAGAAATCTCAACAACATCACAAAATGTATTCATAGGTGCCAAGATGCCAAAGTCAGCAATCTCAATATGCCCTCAAACATTTCTTCAAGACCAAATCTTATATCTCTAAACTATTTGTATTTCTCCACAGAAATATTAGGAGAAACATCTGAGACAAAGTTCACTTCATTAAAGTTCAATTAATGTTTTCATTTTATTATCCAGCTATGCAAGAAACATCTGAACAATAAAAATCTTCTGAGAAACCAGATCAATGTTTTGCCAGATGACTGAATGAACAAAAATATAATGATGTATTCCTGGAAAGACATCAAATCTAGTGGATCTATGGTGGAAATAGATTGTAGCTCTTACCAGAGGTGAATGCAGCTGTCTCCAGACATGGATGGACAGTTCTGTACTGAGCGATTTGGATATGTGTGGCAGCTTTTAACACAATTATCTCATCCAAAGTGAAGTGGCTTCGGTGGGTGAAAGCAACTTAGCCCACACACTGGACTCAAGACCAGATAATCATCATAATAACTGTCATTCAGAACTGCTCCATCAGAAAATGTCAGATTGGTAGGAATGTATAAGAAGTTTACCCACTGGGAAACAAGGACAACACATCTGAAATGAAAAACATGCATTCTGAATTGCTCAGGCATTCTTGAATAGCATGAGAGACTTCACTTATTGAAGCTTTACGGTTTCTGATGTTTATCCAAAAAATACTCAACAACAAAAAAAATAATAATAAAGATCACAAATGAAACAATTCTTGACATACTAGAGCAATCTAGAGCTATAAAATAAGTTTGGATAGCTTAGATGAGAAATGATTGCGAACTCTGGCAACTGATTGAAGACTTATCTTGACAAATCCCAACACCGTTTGAGACATTACTGGAATCTCTTCTGAAACTCAGTTCTAGTGGAGACACATAATGAATGGGATCTGTCAACAGAATCTCATGGCAATTCCTAACTATTTCACATTTTATCAAGCCCCAGGGATGGGTGTATTTAGGGGTGGACCTTCATATTTAACTCTTTATTAATCCATTGATTCACATTGTATGAATTCAGCACCTCGTATTTATGTTTTCCTGTGAGATCAGGTTGGATCTTTTGGCAGGAGAAACATATGAAAAACAGGAAATTAATACATTCCATTTAATTTTCATTTACATCATTTAGCAGACGCTTTTATCCAAAGTGACTTACAAGGGGAGCAATTAGGGGTCAGGTGTCTTGCTCAAGGTCACTTTAATCATGGTATCGAAGGTGGAGAGAGTGTTGTTCATTCACAATCCCCGCTTTCAATTCCTGCCAGCGTGGGAATTGAACCGGCAACCTTCAGATTACAAGCCCGACTCCCTCACCACTAGGCCACAACTACCCTACCCAACTGAGACAAGAATGAGATCTCATTTGTGATTTTTTTGTTTTGTTTTCTAATGTGTTTACTGATACTGCATGTCCAAAAAAATGGCTCTGAAAAATTCTAGTCTGATAAAGGCCTATATTGTAACCAAGCCATTGAAAAATTTGGAAGTTGCTGTGTTCACTCCAGAACCTTATTACCTATGTAAGTGGAGCTACTCGCACCCACTCCGAGCGGGATTCGAACCAGCATCAACAACATGGTAGGTGGGCATGCTAACGGATGCTAAAGATCGCAGTCTCTAGCATTAGTTACTAGTGTGTCTCTTGAGGCCATGGGAGTGAGGCCCCCGAAACCTCCCTCCCATTTGGTTCACGGTACCAATGTAACTGGTCCTACTAGCAATGCTCTGAGTGGGATTCAGAACCAACCTCAATAGCATGGGAGGCGGCACACTAACAAGGACACTAAAGACTGCAGCTTCTAGACTTAGTGACTATTGTGCCTCTTGAAGCCAGCAGAGTTAGGTTTACTTGCACATCTTTTTACTAGCTGACCTCCATTACACTCACCCCCATCTGGGTCACGGCACCAATGTAACTGGTCCTACTAGCACCGCTCCGAGAGGGATTCAAACCAACGTCACCGGGAGGCAGGCACACTAACAGGGAAATTAAAGATCATAGCTTCTATCATCAGTCGCTAGTGTGCTTCTTGAATTAAATGGTAAATGGACTGCATTTATATACCGCTTTCACAGACCTAAGGCCACCAAAGCACTTTACAATTTTTGCCTCACATTCACCCATTCAAACACCGACGGCGACGTCAGCCATACAAGGCGCCATCCAGCTCGTCGGGAGCAGCTGGGGTTAGGTGTCTTGCTCATGGACACCTCAACACTTGGTCAGGTGGAACCGGAGATTGGACCACTAACCTTCCAGTTAGTAGACAACACACATGAACCACTGAACCACTGCCGCCCCTTTACACTCACCTCCATAAACCTCCCTCACATCTGGGTTACGGTTCCAACTGGTCCTATAAGCACCGCTCTGAGCGGGATTCAAACCAACCTCAACAACATGTGAGGCGGGCGCACCAACAAGAAGACCGTCGCCTTTAACATTAATCACTAGTGCACGTCTTGAGGTCAGGGTAGTGAGGTTTCCTTGTACAGATATTTTCTAGGTGCCCTCCATTACACTTACATATGCTAATCCACCGATCAGCCTTCATTCCAATGCTGTTAATAATGAAAAACGTCAACCTGAAGATTGAATTCTGAAATTCTAAAATATTTCAGAGGATAATTTTATCTATCTATGATAGAGAGACAGTGTATTTGAAAAAGATTTGTGAAAAGCCATGGATTCTCTTGGCAGATTTGATGGGTGCTGAAGGTTGCAGGCACGCGTCAATAGACTGATGTGGCCAATGATGAGGCCATTGTCGTGCGGGGGGACGTGAGATGAATGTGTTCCTGCTGGAGCGCCTCTAAATCTGCTCACTATTGTGAGGGGCTACTGGAGCATGACTCCCCCCAGCTGCTGCTAGAGATAGCAGATGAACTGCTTTATAAGATCCCTATTCACACAAGCAGATCAATTTGACCACCAATATCATACCACATTATTTCAGATTTCTGTCGGACGTTAGAATTCGGTCTCTTCACTCACTTTCTTTCAAATGTTAGTGTTTTCTTGCTAATAAAATATAATTTTGTCAATGTTTGATAATTAAAAACAGGTGTTAACTGCATCTCACTAAAGTACTGGTGAGAATTAGTAAAATGATGTCACCTCATTATCTAATTTATCTATGTACTGCAATGCTGAAAATGGCCTTGCAGATGTTTTCCTGATATGAGCATAGGGAAATCTTCAGTCTACAAATTCTCACATCACAGACTCTTGTTCCGCACAACCATTTCTACCAGAAAGACTTGGGAGGCAACATAATGATATTTATTAACAATCAGAAAGTAAAATGTGGTAAGATAAAGTTCTTTACCGTAGGCCCCGTCCGTAGCTTAGATCCTGAGGGTTGCGGACTCTGCATTGACTAAAGATGAAGGCAGGGGCGTAGTCGACCACTGGGAGGTATGGACAGGGACCATCCTGGTGGTGGTGGGGAGGATGGAGGTGAAGGTTGGCATCAGCATCTACAAACTCAGACAAGTGTAAGTATTGATCTTATATATTCCAAGTGTTAGATAATGATTGGTTAGATCTAAACTAATAGTGACATAACATTTGAGTTTTCCCGGCAGAAATTGCACTAGAGCTTCTGGTCCACTTGAAAGTTTCTGAAAGTTAAAGCTGTCATGAAATGGAAATTCACCTGATCTACCGATATTCTAATTGAGAACAATTTATCCACGCATTTAGAACAAAAAAATCATTTAGAAACGAAATCTGGCCATCACTACTTTAAGGTTAATTACAGATACAACCGCTATTACAAGTGATATTAGCTTCAATCATATTCCCAGTATAAAACCTAGCATACTACTGCAAATTAGTGCAATAAAAAAAAAAAAAAAACATTAACCCTACAAAATTAACATGGATCACATACCCACATTTAGTCTGTGCTTCATTTGCGAGGCTGGTTAACCCAGGCTGTTGAATTTTACTGCATTTGATCTGGTTTGTTTGAAGTCATTATGCAGTGCTTTGATTGAATCTATATTTATAGACATCTTTGATGTTCAACTTGAATTCTACATTTCATCTACATATTAAGTGAACTTGCAGTTTCCACAGGAAATTGTTCACCATTTCTTTAATGATTTCATCAAGCCTTTGATATCTTAATATCCCAGAATAAATCCCAAGAAAACAGTGAATTAACGAGTTTAAACAGGCCTTACTTTTAAAATTGCCAACAAAATTCACAGAATACCAGTCTGTAACTCAGGGGTGTGTAAGCCTGCTTCTGAAGGATCATTTTCCTGTAGAGTTTAGTTTCTAGTGATCCTGAAGACTTTTATTAGTATGGTTCTTTTATTAGTAAATGAAGACTTTTATTAGTAAGCGTGTTTCATATGAGCTAGAACTAAATCTCTGGAAGGTGCCGCTCCCCTGCTATAAATAAACCTACATCATTGCGGATTTGGACAAGAGCTCTCAATTTGGACTATTAAATATTAAAAAATGTCCAAGAACAGTTATGCCATTTTACAACCTCTGGTTTTGCATTTCTATTGAGCTGACAACTAAGTAGATAACTGGAGATGATGTTATGTGTCAGTGAGAGGCCTTTGACAGAGAGTGTAAATGGCTCATCAAGCCTTCAGAGTTGTATAACACTTTATCCATATTAATCCACCAGAAGGATGAGTCTTACTCCAGCATTATGAATTCTGCAATATGACACATCAGTGGAGTTAAAAAAAAAATGTCATTGTTGCCCATGAAACAGTCATTACCATGATACTAGAGTGTAGGTGGTTGCCAGGATATCGTGGTTGCTAAGTTGTTCTGACTATTATAGTGCATTTTGTGTTGCTATGCCATTCTGAGTGGTTGCTAGGGTGTTGCTAAGGTTATTTTGGTGGTTGTTTATTGGTAAAAGTTCCCAACACCAACCCAATCTTGCTCATGAATGACCAACTTACAGTTTAGGTTTAGCTGTAATAAAACAGACCTGAACCAGTGAATCAAGGTCTTCAGGATCATTAGACCTGTATTTGAATATGGCTACTTCTCAACAATATGGGTGAAAAACAGTATTGAAAATAGTAGCGTGTTCAAATTCATGGTATTCATAAAACAGCACCCAAAAAGTACCCGAATGACCTACTACTTCCAACAAAATTCTGAAGTGTGTATCCAGTAGATACTATCCCATGAGACCACCGGAGAAGAGTTGTGAATGGCAGAGAAGCGACACAAGCATCGAGGTAAGTCACATGACAATGACAACATTATACAGTCGTGGCCAAAAGTTTTGAGAATTCCATAAATATTAGTTTTCACAAAGTTTGCTGCCAAACTGCTTTTAGATCTTTGTTTCAGTTGTTTCTGTGATGTACTGAAATATAATTACAAGCACTTCATACGTTTCAAAGGCTTTTATTGACAATTACATGACATTTATGCAAAGAGTCAGTATTTGCAGTGTTGGCCGCTCTTTTTCAGGACCTCTGCAATTCGACTGGGTATGCTCTCAATCAACTTCTGGGCCAAATCCTGATTGATAGCAACCCATTCTTTCATAATCACTTCTTGGAGTTTGTCAGAATTAGTGGGTTTTTGTTTGTCCACCCGCCTCTTGAGGATTGACCACAAGTTCTCAATGGGATTAAGATCTGGGGAGTTTCCAGGCCATGGACCCAAAATTTCAACGTTCTGGTCCCCGAGCCACTTAGTTATCACTTTTGCCTTATGGTACGGTGCTCCATCGTGCTGGAAAATGCATTGTTCTTCACCAAACTGTTGTTGGATTGTTGGAAGAAGTTGCTGTTGGAGGGTGTTCTGGTACCATTCTTTATTCATGACTGTGTTTTTGGGCAGAATTGTGAGTGAGCCCACTCCCTTGGATGAGAAGCAACCCCACACATGAATGGTCTCAGGATGCTTTACTGTTGGCATGACACAGGACTGATGGTAGCGCTCACCTTTTCTTCTCCTGACAAGCCTTTTTCCAGATGCCCCAAACAATCGGAAAGGGGCTTCATCGGAGAATATGACTTTGCCCCAGTCCTCAGCAGTCCATTCACGATACTTTCTGCAGAAGATCAATCTGTCCCTGATGTTGTTTTTGGAGAGAAGGTGCTTCTTTGCTGCCCTTCTTGACACCAGGCCATCTTCCAAAAGTCTTGGCCTCACTGTGCGTGCAGATGCGCTCACACCTGCCTGCTGCCATTCCTGAGCAAGCTCTGCACTGGTGGCACTCCGATCCCGCAGCTGAATCCTCTTTAGGAGACAATCCTGGCACTTTCTGGACTTTCTTGGACGCCCTGAAGCCTTCTTTACAAGAACTGAACCTCTTTCCTTGAAGTTGCTGATGATCCTATAAATTGTTGATTTAGGTGCAATCTTAGTAGCCGCAATATCCTTGCCTGTGAAGCCATTTTTATGCAACGCAATGATGGCTGCACGCGTTTCTTTGCAGGTCACCATGGTTAACAATGGAAGAACAATGATTTCAAGCATCACCCTCCTTTTAACATGTCAAGTCTGCCATTCTAACCCAATCAGCCTGACATAATGATCTCCAGCCTTGTGCTCGTCAACATTCTCACCTGAGTTAACAATGACAATGATCTCAGCAGGTCCTTTAATGACAGCAATGAAATGCAGTGGAAAGGTTTTTTGGGATTAAGTTCATTTTCATGGCAAAGAAGGACTATGCAATTCATCTGATCACTCTTCATAACATTCTGGAGTATATGCAAATAGCTATTATAAAAACTTAAGCAGCAACTTTTCCAATTTCCAATCCCTACTCAGACAATATGTGGAATTTGGCCCTCCAGGAACAGGACTGGACACTCCTAGTCTATGATATTCTGGTCTCTAGATATGGCTATGGGTTTATGGGATTTTTTCTACCTTTTTTATTGTCCACAGGGATCTCCGGTAGTTCAGAAATATAATAACAAACCTCTCCTCAACAAGCCCCACAATTTGACATATCATTCATGTCTGCACTAGCATTGCAGGATGAGTTACACAGTAAATTTCAGTACTCCGAGTTATTAATTTGAACAAACATACCCTTAGTATGATCCAAAGGAAAAGGATCTTGTCTTAGCAAATCCCATTAGTTAGGAATAATCAAAATTATATGCAATCAAAACATCTATTTGGGTTTCATCTTTTGCTGGACCTCTACAATGTTGCCGTAATCATAAGCTATGACGTTACGAATGTGTGGGTTGGTCGGTTCACGCTTCCCCCAGGCCTCAGGGAGGATTTTCCAGCCGTCACATCTAGTTCTTTTCCCGGTTTGATTAGTTGCTCAGCTGTCTGAGTCACCTCGCCTGAGCACGACGAACAGCCAACCAGATTCACGTTTATATTTCACTACACCCTCCTGCAGATAGGTAATCGCATTTGACACAATCAATGGAAAACACCACAAAAATGGACAGTAATAGTATCCATGCAAGAAACACATTTATATACAGCTATAAAAATAGTCCATTTCACTCTTTTCAACTGAAGGGAAAAGGTTACGCACTATTGCTCATACTGACTGCTCAAACTCATCCTCCATCCTTTCAGCTAGAGGAATAATACCTCAATAATGAGTTAAAATGTGTAAAAACTTCACACAGAACTCGTTTTTGCATTCCATTGTTCATATATCTATCTAAATATGCAGTGACAGACGTCTTTGACCACTGCGCTCACATTTTGCATCTTTTTCAATGGCTTGTGCACGACAGGGCTGCACCCCAACGTTTCATGGCCGCTCGAATTAACATTAACTTAGAAAAATGTGGCTATTCAAGTGTTTGTGTTCAGCGTGAAAGCTGAACAGCACGCTTACAGCATGACAGCTAACATGGAAGTGCCGGTGCAATCACTTGCGCTTAAAATACGCTGTAATTTTTGGTCATACAGATAAGAGTAATACAGCTTTTGAATCTGTAAAGAGTCTTTTACACTACTTTTACAACATTAACAACAAAACGTTGTGCTTTTGTAAAATAGTGAAAGCAAACAGGGTGCGCTTTCTGCCATCTCTCTGTGAACTTAAGTGCGCCCCCAAAAAATGAAAAGAACCGAAACTCCATGTGAACTTGCCCAACAGACATGAAAAATATATCTATAGAAAGCAAAATGTCTACTTGTAAAATGAACCAAATCAAAACGAACACAAATATTCTCAGGTTATGAATTCTGCATATATACTACTGTGTGGAGATCACTGCAGCCGAGAATACAGAAAACACTAGTTTATCAATTATGTGCATAATAATAATAATATAATAATCAATGCAAAAACATGTTCTGTGCAAATGGATTTTTTTTTCTTTTTCTGGTGGATAATATAATCAACAACAACAAAAAAGTCCATAAACCTACACCGAAGGTCGGACCTGAACCGTATCTAGGAAATAAAATACCATAGAGACTTGACAATTGGGCTCTTTTCTCTCCTAGAAACCACATACACTGTAATAAATTGCTGTAAAAAAAATACAGCAATATTTTACAGCAGATGGCTGTATTCTTAATAATACACATATTGCTGTAAACTGCAATGCATTCTGGGGGGCATGGCGGTTTGACTCAAAACTACAGGATATTACTGTAAATTTCAAGCATAAAGTAGGATTTTCAACGGTTGAGATTCCGGTAGCAGCAAGAGAGAGAGAGTGGTCTACAACTGTGGTAAGTGACTTATTTAATTTAAAAAAATACAGCAAATTTAAAAAAAAAAAAAATGTAAATCAAAGAATACAGTAAAATTCTGTAAATGAAATTATAGTAGTGGTACTGTAAAAATTACAGTAACCCTGCTGCCAGTATTATACTGTAAAATTTACAGGTAATTTTACAAACACCCTCTTGTAGTAGTGAGTTTTGCGCCACTCATATATATTCTACAGGAAAATGTTGCTTTATTTTCAGTATCCCAATTGGCCCACAGAGCACATGCTGTCACAGAGCTCGCACACGCTCTTGAACCCAAACAACAGACGTTTCCTTTGTGGCTGAACAGGTGAGCCCATCGGCATGTCATTAACCAGGCTTATCGTAAGGGTCAAACAGAGAGAAAGTAAAGATCTGCTTGTCCCTTTTCCTCGCAAAGGGCACGATTATGGCTTTCAAAGACCAGTAACAGGATCATGCAGTGCTTAAACAGCAAATCATTGCCCCTTACCCGCTGAAATCTCACCGATCCTCACTAAGAGGCATTGTGTTTTAAGGCATCACCATGTACACTAGCACAAACCAACATGTTTCCATTGGTTACCACTCAGTACCTCATCTATCGGTACTGGCTGATATCACAGGCTGATAATGACCGGCAGTTGACAATTTCAGTCCTCTAATTTTCCTTGTCATTAACTCCTCAGAGAGAACACCAGACAATGTCACACGTATACTAAAAAAGGGCTGGGTTGTAAAAAGAAAAGAGAAATTAAACCACCTCATGTGTCTGACTAAAAAAAAAAAAAAAGGAAGTGGCGAGGGGGGACTGAGAGAAATTTCTCTACGTACTTGTTCTCTGCTGACGTCTGTTCTGTCTTTCGTCATAGAGTTTGGAGCCAACTGGGTTGAGGAGGCGGAAAGGGGCGTTTTGATGCTTTTTTGCATAATATGTCATCAGCCTTCTTTGTCTTGCTGAGTATAAGCATTGCTTTCCACACACACACACACACGCACACACACACACATACACACAATTAGGCTAATTAAACATTTTTCTGCAATTAATTAAACCTAACATTAAAGTTTTTAATACATTTTTATATTGTAACACTTTCACATTGAATCTAAAAAATAATAGAAACAACAGAGTATATTTTAAATATTTGTTTAATAGCATATTCAATTTTACCATGTGCCTGCTTTTCTCATGTCATGCTCTCATTAGTTTGATCGTGCACAGGTGTGTCTTTTTTAGTGTATTTACGCCCTCATGTTTGCCATGTCCCTGGTCAAGAATTGTCCGTGTTCATGTTTTCAAGCCAAGCCAAGCTCTTTGTTTTGTATTTTGTTTATGTTTGGATTCAATCACGGATGCTGCGTTAATTGCGTTAAATGTTAATATGCGTTAAACAGAATGAAAAAAAACCTTACAAAATTAATGTTTCAATGCAAAAGTGTAAATTTTGACAGACGACTTTTTTTTTTCTTTTTACATATATTAGGTCTATATATATTAACACTTTAATTCTGCAATTATATAGACAAGCCTATCTATCTATATATATATATATATATATATATATATATATATATTTATTTATTTATTTATCTGTATATCTATATATCTATCTATCTATATATATATATATATATATATATATATATATATATATATACATATATAATATAAAATAAATGGGAACTATATATTAACACTTTAATTCTACAATTATATAGACAAGCCTATCTATATATATATATATATATATATATATATATATATATATATATATATTTATTTATTTATTTATCTGTATATCTATATATCTATCTATATATATATATATATATATATATATATATATATATATATATATATATACATATATATAATATAAAATAAATGGGAACTATATATTAACACTTTAATTCTACAATTATATAGACAAGCCTATATATATATAGCCTATATATATTATATAAGCCTATATATATTATATATAAAATATATAAAATAAATGGGAACTAATGGGTATTTGCAACAACTTGTTTTATGTGTATAACCAAAATGTGATACAAACTATCAATTTAAATCTATAGGATGCTAATGTGGAAGACTGACAAACCTTTACAGTGTTATACAAATACAACTATATAAAGACTGGAAGTTACAGAGACTTTCTGGAGAATTCCAGATATACACCCCCCTCCTGCCTCCCTGCATATAATATCTATACAATCTGGCATCCCACCATGCACCTTGCCAAGTCGACACCTGGGGTATAAACCGTAGCTCATGACCCAGAAAATAGAGGTTGTGTCCTTTTTACATCCCACAAGCCTCCAGCATGAGGAGAAGTCTGCAAACACGGTTACAGACCCCACCCAGAGAAGCCACAACCACAGAATACACTTGTATATTGCATGCATATTAATGCATTGACATATAAATGGGTGAATGACACTAAAATAACACACACAAAAAAAAATCCTGCCTCAACATATTTTCATTACCATAATGCATTTGGATGTTTTACTGTTGTTCCCATAATTTCGGTAATTCATTGTTAATTAAAGGCAGTACAACAAATAGTATATTTATATACTCTTCCATTTGCATAATATCGAATTATTGTTTAGCAAATGTGCCGAATGATCATGCAAAAAAAAAAAAAAAAAGTCTAATTTCTTATTTTTTTTCTTTTTTGGATTGCAACATAACCCAGACATGTTTTTGAGGTTTATTAAGATTCATTTCTGTACTGATATAAACATCTCATCACATTTGCAAATATTTCATAATAAAACAGCTCCAGCAGAAACCGACACGATATCTAAAATTGAAGTGGTGTTATCTGGAAGCGTGAAACAGTATTTTTCCATTCAATCTCTGCAGCAATTTCAGTTTGCGCTGACGATTTTTGGCTCCCCCTCTGGCCCTGAGAGCAGCCATTTTGTTTCTCTCTCTGAAATGGGGGTGCAGCGTGAATCATGAGTCTAGGAGAGACGCTCGCCTCTGACAAACGCACGCTTCACAGCTGATCGTGCAGGGCAGGAGACGCAGGCTGCCGGCAGGGCCGTCTCAACATGAATATATTACGTCCCAGCTTTTTAAGTCAGTGAAGACTATTACCCAGAAGCCCTTTGGAAGTTCTTATCAGTGCCAACCAGATGGAGAACATGTGAGTGATGTCAGAACCTGCAGACTTGTTGATAAAACAACAGACCCAGAAATCTGAAATTAAAAAGAGGTATGCTGGCTTGATTTGTTTAGTAATAAAATCCTATTAATATGTAATGTTTAATTGATTAATATGCATAAGGAATGGAATTCTCTGGTGCATATTTAGCTCCGTTAGTTATTTATGGCTAGAGACAATGAGTTAACGTCAATGACGTGCATTTGTTTTCCAAGGCGTGCGTATACGTCGTTTGTGTTCTAAGACGACGTCAACACTTAATTTTGTGGATGCGAGTTACATGATTACAGAACACGACAAAAATCTCACAGTTTGACTTCAGTCCAAGCCCATCATGCATCCAATCAACTCATATCCTACAAATCCATCCCCCAAACCCACAATAATCATGTATGCCTGCATGTGCCATAAAGACATGTGACAATTCAGTTTTTACAGCAGAATGCATGTCTGCCCCCTTGTGTCTGAAAATGATTGAGGGCATATTTAACCCCAAAATTCACAGAAAGAAATAAGATTTTAGGATCTCAATGATTGTTCTCAGTCTTAAAATATTTTTTTATGATAAATAAGCACATTTAAATCATAAAGTTCTTTTTACAGTAATGTGAAAGATCTTATGTAATACTATTAATAACATGTTTCGAATATTTCATGGTCTTCCTCATTTCCTTTTTCTTTCTTAACATTGAAACTTTTATTGCCTTTTTGAAATAATCCATTAAACAGTTGCGATTTGAGGAGTGTGCACTAATATCTTCAGTTTCATTCGTTTGAATGTTGTCTCAAGGTCACAAAGAGTGGTGGAACTATTATGCATTTTTGTAGGCCAAAACCTGGAAGCGAGTTTGCATTTTAGCACTTCTGGTTCCATCAACAATAGTCAATAGGATTTCTGAATGGGGTTTTTGGTTAAATGGCTGAAATAAGGTCTCTCTTTCACATTTTATGCAATGACATAAAATACATGAGTATTACCGTACCCATAATGTTTTTTAAGCTGTTACATGTCTTGAAAATGAAGGTTGCCAACAAGTGGCGAAATGAGACTGTCTGCGACATTTTATTTTATTTTTCATCATTTGGCAGATGCTTTTATCCAAAGCGACTTACAAGGGGAGCAATTAGGGGTTAGGTGTCTTGCTCAAGGACACTTTAGTCATGGTATTGAAGGTGGAGAGAGTGCTGTTCATTCACAATCCCCACTTTCAATTCCTGCCGGTGTGGGAATCGAACCAACAACCTTCAGATTACAAGCCCGACTCCCTCACCACTAGGCCACGACTACCCCAATTAAATGTCGTCCCGCCAAACAGGTGAGCTCATTCTGCTTTTACAGTCTAGTTATATTTATAACTGCGCTCTTACAAATTATTCTAATTCAAACTTGTCAAAATCTCTTTAGATGAAGACTGAAAGACACTGAACTCGTGCGACCGTTTAGCTTTGTGCTTCTGGCGACTGCATTTATGCTTGGAAATTCATAAAAGTAGAGTTCATCTGTGAAAATAATCTTTATGGACAAAATGTGTATGTATCTTAACACTGCTAAACTATCATTTTTTTCACTTTTGCAACATTTTGCACAGATATTGAGCCATTTCACTGTACAATTTTCCAATTTTCCAACATGCAATATTTCTTTTTTGTATTAAATTTTGTAAATTTATTTCGTTTTCTGTTTTTATATTAGTGTGTACAACTCTTTACCATGTACCCCTGCTGTTGCTCAATGCAATTTCCCCACTGCGGGACAAATAAAGGTTTTACTTACTTACTTATTTTTTTTGCGGTAATCCAAAAGCCTATTGGAAAATTCTATTGGGTTTTTGTCGAGGGAACCATTGGCTTACAAATTGACGTCATAGTTCCACTACTGTATTATACACATTCATAAAAATGCCACCGAATGGAACCAAATATTTCAAGAACGGAATACACAGTAAAACCAAAGCAACTTTTCTCTATTTAAGGATAAGACGAGACACGGGCGAGTCCGCAATTTCCTGCGAAATCAATCGAGTCAGGTCTAAAGCATAAACATGTATAATAGGCTTAACGTTTTCAATCGCGGTAACACATAAAAGAAGATCGATAATGTATTGACTCATTATTTAAATGTTGTTAATTTTGAAAAAAATGGCAAAAACAGAGCATTATCTATCTATAGATAATGTGTCAGTGATATGCTGACCTGCATTAACCAGATGCTATATCATTCTTCACAATTGCTTGCAGGGAAAATGTCCAGGATGTAGCACACTATACCCATTGGTGCATGTGTAGGCCTTTGGCATCCACTTCCTGCACTGACCCACTTAGAATCGTGTGCTGGTTATTTTAGGACACCAGTCGCACACCCTGCGGCACAAACACACAGCACGAACAATGTTTTAGAGGATGGTGTGGTCGCAGAGCCAAACTGGCTTTTGATATCCAATACATTGGCTGCAAATGAGAGATTTTGCATTGGACAAAAACAACAAACCCAACTGATGAGTACAAGGAAACCCCACATGATGCAACTGCATTCCACACTGCCGGGGTGATTTGGTTGAAGAAAAAAAGAAATCTGATATCTAAATCTAAAAATCAGTTCTTAATCTATTTAATATGGATGGTCTCCTCAGTTTAGTTCTCTAAAGAACATTTTGTTTTTCCTGTGGCAATATATTAATATATTAAAGCTGCAGTCCGTAATTTGTCTCTTTGTCTGAACTCTGTTATTTTGCAGAATTTTCATCTTTACGTAGGTTGTGCATCGGCACGGCTCCTCAGCGCGGATGAATCTGTTTTGAGGAGAACGTGTGGCTGTCAGTAACTGCGCTAGTGGATTCTGGCCTGACAGGAATCACTCTTGGAAGTATGACCAAAATAAGAATGTCATCTGAACAAGTAACAAACCTTTTGTTCTGAACAAACTGAGAAAAAAAGCATTACAATAATTGGTGATGAAATCTAACAATCGCTTACCTCACATCTCATCAAACCGTGCAAATTATTATTAATGTTATACTTTGTTCTCAAAATAACAACATCAGCATTGCGCGTGTACACAGTAAAAACCCCAGAGTTAAATCAACTCTGCTCAGATAACATTTGGTCCCTCTCTAAATAGTGTTAAAGTCACACTCTTCAGAGATTGAATGTCTTTTATCTTCAGTTGATTTCATCAGTTGTAGTTCTTGTGTTTCTCTATTCTTCAGTGATTCTGCTTGTTAACAGCAGGTGTTCATCACTAATGTTCAATCATCGCTTAATTAATTGCTTAATTATCTCATTAACTTTAACTCTGCTTCAGTGTTACTTTAACACTATTTAGAGAGGGACCAAATGTTATCTGAGCAGAGTTGATTTAACTCTGGGGTTTTTACTGTGTACAAGTGTATTTAGTATGTAATAGAGTCACCTGTAGATTTCAATTTCTGTACAGTCTAATCACTAATGTTAATTCGTCATACCATACAATCCGCCAACATAATGACGCAAAGAAGAACGGTGGCATGCTCGAATTTCCTGTGGAAACCTGCCAGTACCACCCAAATTAGAAAACATTATTACAAGCTTACCGTTGTGAATCAGGCTTAGGTAAGGAGATAGTTTTGAACCCTGGCTGGTTATGTACTTCCTCTAAATTTGATTTTGAATCATTTTTGACACGAAAAAGTTACGGACAGTAGCTTTAATATCTTTAAGAGTTTATTTTCACACAATACATATGGAAATGTTTTAGTTTAGTTTAGCTGATAGTTCTTTAAATGTATCGTTTGTAATGTTTATGATGGATTTTAATATTTTAAGATTGAAGATCAAGGGTAAACAATACCTGAAAAGTGTTTTAGAAATTGATAAAAAAAAAGAAAATAATAATAATAATAATAAATAATAATAATGCCATGATAAAATCATTCCAAAACGTTTAATATGATCTTCAAGCAGAAGTTGAGTTATATTATACCATTAAATCATTTTTGTAATTAAAATATTTCACAATTAATGTGACACCAATGGCGTATAAATTAAACAAAATCAAACTTTTTCAGTGAATAAGTGTGCAAATTTGAACAAACTCTTCTACCTCTGAATCTTGACTTTGGATACTGCCCCACAACTCTACTTTTAAAAAAGTATATTAAATTAATTATTATATGATTAATTATTCCCTTGTTTATTTAGCTTAAGAACTTGCAATAATGCAATCAATCAATCAAGTCTGTAGTAAACTAATATATATATATATATATACACATCAATCTGGTTTACTACAGATATATATTATATATACAGTGGGGAAAACAAGTATTTGACACACTGCAGATTTTGCAGGTTTGCCCAGTAACAAAGCAATTCTGTAGATAATTTTTTATCATAGGGACTCTTCAACTCTGAATGACGGAATCTAAAACAAAAATCCAGAAAATCACATTGTATAATTTTTAAATAATTAATTTGCATTTTATTGCATGACATAAGTATTTGATCACCTACCAACCAGTAAGAATGCCGGCTCTCACAGACCTGTTAGTTTTTCTTTAAGAAGCCCTCGTGTTCTCCACTCATTACCTGTATAAAAGACACCTGTCCACACACTCAATCAAACAGACTCCAACCTCTCCACAATGGCCAATACCAGAGAGATGTGTAAGGGCATCAGGGATAAAATTGTAGACCTGCACAAGGCTGGGATGGGCTACAGGACAATAGGCAAGCAGCTTGATGAGAAGGCAACAACTGTATCCGCAATTATTAGAAAATGGAAGAAGTTCAAGATGACGGTCAATCTCCCTCGGTCTGGGGCCCCATGTAAGATCTCACCTCGTGGGGGATTAATGATCATGATGAAGGTGAGGGATGAGCCCAGAACTACACGGCAGGACCTGGTCAATGACCTGAAGAGAGCTGGGACCACAATCTCAAAGAAAACCATTAGTAACACACTACGCCGTCATGAATTATAATCCTGCAGTGCACGCAACGTCCCCCTGCTCAAGCCAGAGCATGTCCAGGCCCGTCTGAAGTTTGCCAATGACCATCTGGATGATCCAGAGGAGGAATGGGAGAAGGTCATGTGGTCTGATGAGACAAAAATAAAGCTATTTGGTCTAAACTCCACACGCCGTGTTTGGAGGAAGAAGGATGAGTACAACCCAAGAACACCATCCCAACCGTGAAGCATGGAGGTGAAAACATCATTCTTTGGGGATGCTTTTCTGCAGAGGGGAGGATGGATGGGGCCATGTATCGTGAGATCTTGGCCAAAAACCTCCTTCCCTCAGTAAGAGCACTGAAGATGGGTTATGGCTGGGTCTTCCAGCATGACAACGACCCGAAACGCACATCCAGGGCAACTAAGGAGTGGCTCCGTAAGAAGCATCTCAAGGTCCTGGAGTGGCCTAGCCAGTCTCCAGACCTGAACCCAATGGAAAATCTTTGGAGAGAGCTGAAAGTCCGTATTGCCCAGCGACAGCCCCGAAACCTGAAGGATCTGGAGAAGGTCTGTATGGAGGAGTGGGCCAAAATCCCTGCTGCAGTGTGTGCAAACCTGGTCAAGAACTACAGGAAACGTATGATCTCTGTAATTACAAACAAAGGTTTCTGTACCAAATATTAAGTTCTGCTTTTCTGATGTATCAAATACTTATGTCATGCAATAAAATGCAAATGAATTACTTAAAAATCATACGATGTGATTTTCTGGATTTTTGTTTTAGATTCCCTCACTCACAGTTGAAGAAAATTACAGACTTCTACATGCTTTGTGAGTGGGCAAACCTGCAAAATCGGCAGTGTATCAAATACTTGTTCTCCCCACTGTAAATAGCATTCTATAATATTCAAAATAAATTCAGACCATTCATAGAATCATGATTAAGTAATGTTACACTGAAGGAAACTAACATTGAAGGAGCAGCTCCATCAGAGCAATGGATTTCCAGTTCAGCTACTACGTTTATGGGGTTCCTGCCATATTTTATACATTACTGTTATGGCTGTGGAAAATGAAAATTGGCAGGCAGTTATGAAAGGCAGTTTTGCTACTGGCTGAAAACACGTCCTCATATAAATCTGACAGATTACCATTCCCTACATAAGGAATATAGCAGTCATGACTGGTCAAACAAGACTGCAGGTGTGCTCTGTTCATCAAGTGCTTTGGATCTTACATAAGCACGGTTTCGGGAGGAAGGATGGTGAACTCTGGCTCAAAATCATGCCACTGCACCTGCAACACATTCAGCTCGTATGAAACCACCCTGTGAAATCCGTCACTTACAAGACCTCATTGCCGCAGCTGCTGCGGTCGGCCCTCATTCCAGTCACGTCCGTTATGATGCTTCAGGCTCCATTAGGTTCAATGCATGGCGCCCACTTCAGCGAGACCGTCCGGTCGCCTCATCCATCGGCAAGACAGCTGTCTGCTCTGAAAAGACAGCAGGTGGACACACTCTCACACACTCAGCCTGTTTATTTATCCGAAGTCTTCCCATCAAAAACGACTGCAACGGCAATAAGCAGTCGCTGCTTTGTTGTAAGAGAGAGAGACGAACTGGAAGGAGAGATAGACGGGAAGCCGAGAGAAAAAGTGTGTGAATGACAAAGACAAAGTCCCACAGAAAGATAAACAGCCACAGTGGAGCCCTATAATGGCTTTGCACTGCTAATTTGTCACTCCACTTGAACGGTAAACAGCAGGAAAACAGTGAAAACACGCCGCACTGTCACTTCCTGCTGCCCAAGAACCTTCATCTGGGGCTTATTCTACTGGTAAAGACAACAGCTATATATAAACCTCCAGAGAAGAAACATCCACCAGAGGAATGATGTCTTTATACCGAATAAAATATATAAAATGGATAGCTGCGGCCTTGGATGCTGATTGGCCAATACAGCATGTGTTTTCATTGTTTTGTCTTCACACATCACATGTCTCATATCTCATCGTATGTTCTTCACTGACATTGTTGTGTAATGGGTGAATAAGTACACTACCTTTTGGCTAAACTTTATAGCGGCAAAATGGTTCATTGTGATGGAAATTATGTCAGAGCCTAATTAAAGGACAGCCATAATTAGTGGGGGAAAAAAATGTTTATTTTCACACAATAAATACCAAAATGGTTTATCATTATTTCACCCTTGATTAGCTGATAAAGGCAGAGATAAAAAGTATTTATAATTATGTTTATGGTGGAAAGTCTGGGTCAATGAAGTGTTGAATACATGAAAGGCACTTGAAATGTAGCACAAATAAATGATAAAAACATAGTAAAAAAATTCCAACAAGTTATTAACATGATTAAGCAAGCACACTAGCATGAAAAGGGAATTACATAAAGTGGGGATTCACAGCGAATTTCAATTTTTGCACTCCAAGAAGTGAACAGTCCTCAAAAGTACCTTTTGTTCTACTATTAAGAACCTTTTGTGCAATGACAGATTTCATAGGGGTTCTTCAATGAACCATAGATGCCAACATTGAACCTGTAAGAGTGTACAAATCTTGACAATAGTTTGATCAAATAAAACCCGTGAGTAATGGAACACATCTTTAACCCCTAGATTCACAGAGAAGCTTAAGCTTAGTCTCAGAGTAAAATGCATGCTAGAGTAATGTTTTTTTTCCTCTCTCTCTCTCTCTCTCTTTTCCTAAGGAATGTTTATTAACCCTCATGTGCTGTTCGGGATGTTTTCATCCACTATGGGGGATTTTTGAGTCTTAATTTGGCCGTAACTTTCTCCGTGTTTCAGCAAATGGAATGATTTTTGGTGACAAATCTTATTTTGACACATATTTTGGGAAAATGCTTCAAAATCTCAACAGGACTCTGTGGGCAAATTCACGACCCTTTCGTTATGATTTTAACTGCTTTAAAAATGTATCAGATAAATATTTTTTTGCTTAAATCTATTAATCAACCTCAGTCCTGATCAAAACTACTAAATTTAAATAAAAAAAAATCAGGATTTTAACTCTTTAATTGCCAAATTCATAAATGACGTCATTGATTTGGAAAAAAAAACGTGTCAAAGATTAGAAACAACATTGGCTTTGATGCGTTGTTAGTTATAGTACGTTTTAAAGAGTTAAAATCCTGATTTTTTTTTTTTTTAAATTTAGTAGTTTTGATCAGGACTGAGGTTGATTAATAGATTTAAGCAAAAAAATTGGAAAAAAAAATATTTATCTGATACATTTTTAAAGCAGTTAAAACATAACGAAAGGGTCGTGAATTTGAACAATGCACAAGGGTTAAAGCTACTTAATTGTCCCAATTGAACTAAGGCCAAATCCTGGCTGAAACCAGGCCTAAGTGTACTTCAAAAACACAATTCGCCATTAAAGGGATAGTTCACCCAAAAATGAAAATTCTATCATATGTTATGTTTTGTTGTGACAGAACAGTATGACTAGAAATTAAAATGAGATATTTGGAGAAATTGCTTTGTATTGCTGTTGTTTTTGTGCGTTTTCAATACAAAGGAAATCATTGGAAACCAAAATACCAATGTTCTTCAAAATTCTTTTCCACAGAAGAAAGTCAGTCATATAGGTTTGGAATGACGGGAGTAAATGATGAATTATCACTTTAACATTGTATGTTTCTTGTCCAGCCTCCCACTTACCACCAAGTTCGTCTGCAGATATATTAAAAGAAACAAATATCAAGCAAATGGTTACACGTGACGCGATCAACCAGCAGAGGTACCAGAGCGCCCTCTAGCGTCTAGCCGTGGAGCTCCCCCCAACAACAAACCGTTTCCCAATAAATGGCAATAAAGCATATCCATGACCTTTTCTTTACGTTGTGATTTTTCTTACAAGCTGTCAGGCAGCAACCGCTTAAATAGCAAAATGAAGCTCCATGTGCCATTGTTCTTCATTACGCACTAAAGCAATGCATTTTCAATAGGTTACTGAAAATGAACATACATGTCATTCATAACCTGTTGTCAAAGGTTATAAAAAAAAATGTAAAAAAAAGACTTAAGGTGTGGCCACCGCTGTTGGAGGGGATCTGATTGGCTGGTTCAAGCAGGTGCTCAGCTGGTTCTCCCAGCCTGACCAGTTGAAAACAGCCTGACCATCAAATGAAGTGGCCAAAAGCCATCTACATCCAGGCTGCAAAGACCAGCCAATCATCTTAGGTTGGATTAAGCAGGGTTTTTTTAGCAGGGACATTTGCCGTTGCCCATGAGGTGAGGGCGAAGACTTTCAGACTGCTCTAGATCATCAATGTGAGGCAAAGCGGGGCTTCATGCATCGCTACGCTACTGACAATGAACAATGATATTTTGAGTATGAAATTTTGGCAAAATTGCAAATCTGAACGGAAAACTATTTCGCCTCCTTACAAAATTCCAGATTTCGAGGATTCCTATTGAAATCACTGAATTTTGGCAGAGAAAATTTGCTACACCTTTGGTGATACACCTTTGAGATAAAGACATTTTATGGTGCCCAGAAAGTCATTATAACAACAATAATAATAATAATAATAAATATTGAATACCTAATACATACCGGCAATTGTTCAAAACTCGTTCAAATAAATTATTAACAATGATAACATGACAGTAGCAAAAAAAAAAAAAAAAAAAAAACATTGAACATTAAGTTTATGTAGTGACTTGAAGGCTTTTCATAGGCACCATTTAACTTTTTCCTACTGTTTCATCTGAAAGCCCCCAACAGACATGAGTAGAGAGAGCGCTGGTGAGGTGCTCGATCTGAGAGCGGAGGAACTTGCGATCCTCCAGTAAGTCCTGCACCTGCCTCTCCAGAGCTTCAATCCTCTCCTGTTTGCTCTCCAGCAGACAGTGAAGTTTGGTGATGGTCAGCATAACACTGCTTGGTACATCTTCCATGATGGGCGGTATCACTGCTGAGAAAGACAGAGAAATAAACAGTCCATGTATGTATTTGTTCCTACAGAAGATTAAAAAAAATCTAATTAAAGGGTTAGTTCACCCAAAAATGTTTAATTACTCACCCTCCATGTTGTTCTACACCTGTAAGACCTTCATCTTCAGAACACAAATTAAGATATTTTTGATAAAATCCGATGGCTCAGTGAGTCTCTATTGCCAGCAAGACAATTAACACTTTCAGATGCCCAGAAAGATACTAAAGCATATTTAAAACAGTTCATGTGAGTACAGTGGTTTAACCTTAATATTTTTTGAGCGGCAAAAGAACTAAATAACGACTTTTCAACAATATCTAGGGATGGCCGACAACAAAACTTTGACTGCTTCAAAGCTTTACGGATCAGAATGGCAAACTCACATGACTTCAGTAAACGAGGCTTCGTTTAGTCATAAGTGATTCGAAATTTCAATAGTCACGTGACTTTGGCTGTTAGATGCACAATCTGAACCACCGATTCGAATCCAAAGATTCGTAAAGCTTTGAAGCAGTGTTTCGGCCATAACTAGATTTTGTTTAAAAAGTCGTTATTTTGGTTCTTTTGGCGCACAAAAAGTATTCTCGTCGCTTTATAATCTTAAAGTTGATTCACTGTACTCACATGAACTGTTTTAAATGTGCTTTCTGGGCATCTGAAAGTGTTAATTGTCTTACTGGCTATAGAGACTCACTGAGCCATCGGATTTCATCAAAAATATCATAATTTGTGTTCTGAAGATGAACAAAGGTCTTACGGGTGTAGAACAACATGAGGGAGAGTAATAAATGACAGAAATTTCATTTTTGGGTGAATTAACCCTTTAACTTTTATCTCATTTACAGTTACACACTTTGACAAAAAGGACACAATGGGGAGTAAAAAAAAAAAAAACTTATCATAAAAATTATCATCACAGTCTTCCAATACTAACAACCCTGGTTGGGATTCGAACAAATACCCATCTGGTTAATGACAAAACTGTACCAAGCACATCACTCAGAGCCAGCCAGTGGAATAGGCGATATAGGCGGTTGTCAAGGGCGCTAAACAGACAGAAGGGTGCCGCACGAGAGGCACGTCCCATTCTACAGGGGTGCTCCAATGAAAGCAACAGCACCTTCATTTGAAAGTTGATACTGTGAAAGTTTTTGCTCTGAAAGAGTGATTTGACAAACTTCAGAGTGTATTTGCATTTGCGAGCATCAAAGTGTTTCTAATTTAAACACTGCCTGCATCATGACATGATTTTAATACATAAACGTGATGCGATAATTATGCATGACAGCGCAGTTTCCGTCATCATTCTTTTACACCTCAGTTATATTGCTTTTACTTCTAAGCATGTTCTTTTATAATACATCATGACTTGAGCTGTGTCTGAAATTGTCCCCTATACCCTTGAGGGGACAGCCATTTGTAGTGGTCTCCGAAATCACAGTGGATGTTATCGAGCGCACTCATTTCATCCAACAATAACGAGTGTACAACCAATGTACGCTCAACAGCTAAAGAATACCCATAATGCACATGCAGAATGAATTACATTGTCTGACCAGAGGATGACGCCCGCAGCTGAATCATCCATCCATCCATTTTCCAATCCGCTGGTCCAATGTGGCTAAACCACAATATTATACAGGTATAAAATTCCTTTTTAATTGATTATAAAATTGTTTAATTACGGTTTATACAAAGTTCCCATGAGAGAGTTCAAGATAAATCTTCATCTTACTACTGACGTGTAACCAAAAGCGGAAGCCCTTTCGGCGCACTCAGTGTCCAAAAGTGTACAATATTAGTGGACTAATGTAGGGAAAAGTGAAAGAGGGTATAGGGGCGATTTAGGACACAGTCTAGGATCTAAAATCTCACCTAGGGTACCAACAGAGCCTGGGCCGGTCCTGACATACTTAAATGTCCCCTCTATCTGTGTCCCATCTTTGCATTTTGGAGATTGACATTGATTCTCAGTAAATGGCTAATCACGTACTGGAGGTGGCACTGCTCGGAGTGTTGTCCTGCTCGGTGTAATTATCAGCTGGCGGTGAGTTTATATTTTCCCACTGGATAACTTCCGGCTCCGGTTCCTGTTTCATCCAGCTCACGGGACTCTCCTGTCTCGCAGAGCTGGAGTCAAGCTCACTGCTGGGGGAGTATGGAGCGAAATCGTGCAGCCATTGAGCGTTCATCTCAACCTGAGAGCTGCAGGAGGACAATAACATACAACAATCAAACAATCATGGAATGATTCCTCTTTTATATATTACCATAATATTTAGCGATGCACTGGAATTAAAACTTTCAGCCAAAACCAAAATTTTAGATGCACTGGGCAGAAAACCGACACCAAAAATGAAATATTTATTTCTTACTGTAAATTTTTTTTTTTTTTTTGCATAACTGTATTATTATTATTATTCATTCATTCATTCATTCATCTTCCACCGCTTATCCGGGGCCGGGTCGCGGGGGCAGCAGTCTGAGCAGAGACTCCCAGACTTCGCTCTCCCCAGACACTTCCTCCAGCTCTTCCAGGGGGACACCGAGGCGTTCCCAGGCCAGCCGAGAGACATAGTCTCTCCAGCGTGTCCTAGGTCTTCCCCGGGGCCTTCTCCCGGTGGGACATGCCCGGAACACCTCCCTAGGGAGGCGTCCAGGAGGCATCCGAAACAGATGCCCGAGCCACCTCAGCTGACTCCTCTCGATGTGAAGGAGCAACGGATCTACTTTGAGCTCCTCCCGAGTGACCGAGCTCCTCACCCTATCTCTAAGGGAGCGCCCTGCCACCCTGCGGAGAAAGCTCATTTCGGCCGCCTGTATCCGGGATCTCATTCTTTCGGTCATGACCCAAAGCTCATGACCATTGGTGAGAGTAGGAACGTAGATTGACCGGTAAATCGAGAGCTTCGCCTTGCAGCTCAGCTCCTTCTTCACCACGACAGACCGGTACATCGACCGCATTACTGCAGAAGCTGCACCGATCCGTCTGTCAACCTCACGCTCCTTCCTTCCCTCACTCGTGAACAAAACCCCAAGATACTTGAACTCCTCCACTTGAGGCAGGAGCTCTCCACCAACCTGAAGAGGACAAGCCACCCTTTTCCGACTGAGAATTATTATTATTATTGGACTTTTAATTAAATTCAATAATTTTACTAAATCTGAATTTTAAAATACAAAGCACTTTTATTCAAAGTAATTGGACACAAAATTTTCGACTTGTATATTCGGCCTCTTCCTGCCAAAAAAATGAAAATACCTAATTTAAAGGTACATTACGTAACTTTTGGCCCTCTGGTGGTTAAAAAACAAAACTGCATGCATTTTGCTGAAAAACATTACATGACTCAGCATGACTGTGCGGATGAATATGCTTATCCTACTGGGATAAACCAGTTTAGATGGAAATGATCGCAATCTGACTAGCTGAAGACGTTACTGTAGCTTTACCCATTAATAGACTTGGTCCTTCCCTGAAAATAAATTCCCGCACAGCGCTACAAGAACCATAATGAAATGACCCTTCACAATTGATAATGCTTTACAATGAACTCTGTTTATCTGTCAATAAAACACCTTACTTACCTGTTGAGTTCTCTTTTTGCCATCAGACTCTCCTCTGTTCTGAATTGTTTTTAAACGGGTGATTCCCTGGAGGTTCGAGATTTAGCGTGCTCCGTGTCAACCTTTTTCGCTTGTTTTCACCTCTAACCTATGTTACACGCATCAAAGTAGCGACTTTTCTCTAATTACGGATAAGACAAGACACGCACGGGAGAGTGACGTATGTCCCGACAGGATGGATTTTGTTCATTTTGAACAAAAAAAAAAGTTACATAGTGTGCCTTTAAAATCAACATGGAATCAACACCAAATCTACCTACTTTCTTAATACTGCTATTTTTCTGAATGGTGCATATATGCATGTTATTCCCCAAAAAAAAGAAAAAATGAAAGTACAATGGGTTGTGAATACTTTTTTTTAAACTTTTTTTTTCATTATCTATATTGATGATTACAAATTAATTTTCCAGGATTTTTTAATATGAGGAAAAACTATTTAAAATCTTCTTTTGTCAAGTGGTACCATGTTATTTTCTTACAAAAAGAATAATAATAATAAATATGGCATGCAGCTTGTATCAAGTCCTAAAGCATTTGTTAGCAACAGGATTATAAAAAGTGTATTAAATAATAATTACTATTATTATTATTATTATATCTATTATTAATTTTATTATAGAAATACAGAAGACATATGAAAATGCTACAAAATAAGGGTTACTGCCATTTTCAGTTTTGCTGGATTTTGTTCATTTTGAACAAAAAAAAAAAAAGTTACATAGTGTGCCTTTAAAATCAACATGAAATCAACACCAAATCTACCTACTTTCTTAATACTGCTATTTTTCTGAATGGTGCATATATGCATGTTATTCCCCAAAAAAAGAAAAAATGAAAGTACAATGGGTTGTGAATACTTTTTTTTAAACTTTTTTTTTTCATTATCTATATTGATGATTACAAATTAATTTTCCAGGATTTTTTAATATGAGGAAAAACTATTTAAAATCTTCTTTTGTCAAGTGGTACCATGTTATTTTCTTACAAAAATAATAATAATAATAAATATGGCATGCAGCTTGTATCAAGTCCTAAAGCATTTGTTAGCAACAGGATTATAAAAAGTGTATTAAATAATAATTACTATTATTATTATTATATCTATTATTAATTTTATTATAGAAATACAGAAGACATATGAAAATGCTACAAAATAAGGGTTACTGCCATTTTCAGTTTTGCTGGATTTTGTTCATTTTGAACAAAAAAAAAAGTTACATAGTGTGCCTTTAAAATCAACATGAAATCAACACCAAATCTACCTACTTTCTTAATACTGCTATTTTTCTGAATGGTGCATATATGCATGTTATTCCCCAAAAAAAGAAAAAATGAAAGTACAATGGGTTGTGAATACTTTTTTTTAAACTTTTTTTTTCATTATCTATATTGATGATTACAAATTAATTTTCCAGGATTTTTTAATATGAGGAAAAACTATTTAAAATCTTCTTTTGTCAAGTGGTACCATGTTATTTTCTTACAAAAATAATAATAATAATAAATATGGCATGCAGCTTGTATCAAGTCCTAAAGCATTTGTTAGCAACAGGATTATAAAAAGTGTATTAAATAATTACTATTATTATTATTATATCTATTATTAATTTTATTATAGAAATACAGAAGACATATGAAAATGCTACAAAATAAGGGTTACTGCCATTTTCAGTTTTGCTGGATTTTGTTCATTTTGAACAAAAAAAAAAGTTACATAGTGTGCCTTTAAAATCAACATGAAATCAACACCAAATCTACCTACTTTCTTAATACTGCTATTTTTCTGAATGGTGCATATATGCATGTTATTCCCCAAAAAAAGAAAAAATGAAAGTACAATGGGTTGTGAATACTTTTTTTTAAACTTTTTTTTTCATTATCTATATTGATGATTACAAATTAATTTTCCAGGATTTTTTAATATGAGGAAAAACTATTTAAAATCTTCTTTTGTCAAGTGGTACCATGTTATTTTCTTACAAAAATAATAATAATAATAAATATGGCATGCAGCTTGTATCAAGTCCTAAAGCATTTGTTAGCAACAGGATTATAAAAAGTGTATTAAATAATTACTATTATTATTATTATATCTATTATTAATTTTATTATAGAAATACAGAAGACATATGAAAATGCTACAAAATAAGGGTTACTGCCATTTTCAGTTTTGCTGGATTTTGTTCATTTTGAACAAAAAAAAAAGTTACATAGTGTGCCTTTAAAATCAACATGAAATCAACACCAAATCTACCTACTTTCTTAATACTGCTATTTTTCTGAATGGTGCATATATGCATGTTATTCCCCAAAAAAAGAAAAAATGAAAGTACAATGGGTTGTGAATACTTTTTTTTAAACTTTTTTTTTCATTATCTATATTGATGATTACAAATTAATTTTCCAGGATTTTTTAATATGAGGAAAAACTATTTAAAATCTTCTTTTGTCAAGTGGTACCATGTTATTTTCTTACAAAAATAATAATAATAATAAATATGGCATGCAGCTTGTATCAAGTCCTAAAGCATTTGTTAGCAACAGGATTATAAAAAGTGTATTAAATAATTACTATTATTATTATTATATCTATTATTAATTTTATTATAGAAATACAGAAGACATATGAAAATGCTACAAAATAAGGGTTACTGCCATTTTCAGTTTTGCTGGATTTTGTTCATTTTGAACAAAAAAAAAAGTTACATAGTGTGCCTTTAAAATCAACATGAAATCAACACCAAATCTACCTACTTTCTTAATACTGCTATTTTTCTGAATGGTGCATATATGCATGTTATTCCCCAAAAAAAGAAAAAATGAAAGTACAATGGGTTGTGAATACTTTTTTTTAAACTTTTTTTTTTCATTATCTATATTGATGATTACAAATTAATTTTCCAGGATTTTTTAATATGAGGAAAAACTATTTAAAATCTTCTTTTGTCAAGTGGTACCATGTTATTTTCTTACAAAAATAATAATAATAATAAATATGGCATGCAGCTTGTATCAAGTCCTAAAGCATTTGTTAGCAACAGGATTATAAAAAGTGTATTAAATAATAATTACTATTATTATTATTATATCTATTATTAATTTTATTATAGAAATACAGAAGACATATGAAAATGCTACAAAATAAGGGTTACTGCCATTTTCAGTTTTGCTGGATTTTGTTCATTTTGAACAAAAAAAAAAGTTACATAGTGTGCCTTTAAAATCAACATAAAATCAACACCAAATCTACCTACTTTCTTAATACTGCTATTTTTCTGAATGGTGCATATATGCATGTTATTCCCCAAAAAAAGAAAAAATGAAAGTACAATGGGTTGTGAATACTTTTTTTTAAACTTTTTTTTTCATTATCTATATTGATGATTACAAATTAATTTTCCAGGATTTTTTAATATGAGGAAAAACTATTTAAAATCTTCTTTTGTCAAGTGGTACCATGTTATTTTCTTACAAAAAGAATAATAATAATAAATATGGCATGCAGCTTGTATCAAGTCCTAAAGCATTTGTTAGCAACAGGATTATAAAAAGTGTATTAAATAATAATTACTATTATTATTATTATATCTATTATTAATTTTATTATAGAAATACAGAAGACATATGAAAATGCTACAAAATAAGGGTTACTGCCATTTTCAGTTTTGCTGGATTTTGTTCATTTTGAACAAAAAAAAAAAAAGTTACATAGTGTGCCTTTAAAATCAACATGAAATCAACACCAAATCTACCTACTTTCTTAATACTGCTATTTTTCTGAATGGTGCATATATGCATGTTATTCCCCAAAAAAAGAAAAACTGAAAGTACAATGGGTTGTGAATACTTTTTTTTAAACTTTTTTTTTTCATTATCTATATTGATGATTACAAATTAATTTTCCAGGATTTTTTAATATGAGGAAAAACTATTTAAAATCTTCTTTTGTCAAGTGGTACCATGTTATTTTCTTACAAAAATAATAATAATAATAAATATGGCATGCAGCTTGTATCAAGTCCTAAAGCATTTGTTAGCAACAGGATTATAAAAAGTGTATTAAATAATAATTACTATTATTATTATTATATCTATTATTAATTTTATTATAGAAATACAGAATACATATGAAAATGCTACAAAATAAGGGTTACTGCCATTTTCAGTTTTGCTGGATTTTGTTCATTTTGAACAAAAAAAAAAAAAGTTACAGAGTGTGCCTTTAAAATCAACATGAAATCAACACCAAATCTACCTACTTTCTTAATACTGCTATTTTTCTGAATGGTGCATATATGCATGTTATTCCCCAAAAAAAGAAAAAATGAGAGTACAATGGGTTGTGAATACTTTTTTTTTCATTATCTATATTGATGATTACAAATTAATTTTCCGGGATTTTTTAATATGAGGAAAAACTATTTAAAATCTTCTTTTGTCCAGTGGTACCATGTTATTTTCTTACAAAAAAATAAATAAATAATAATAATAATAAATATGGCATGCAGCTTGTATGAAGTCCTAAAGCATTTGTTAGCAACAGGATTATAAAAAGTGTATTAAATAATAATTACTATTATTATTATTATATCTATTATTAATTTTATTATAGACATACAGACGACATATGACAATGCTACAAAATAACGGTTGTTTTTGCAAACAACTGAAGAAACATACCAGGATTGCAGAGGTAAATTACGAAGCTTGTTTCTACGACTTCTCTGATAGTGTCTCCATTTGTGCCTCAATTCTGTCTGTCTTTCCTTAGAGAGTTCAGCGACTGCAGGATGTTTTGTCTTTCCCTCTCTCTTCCTCCGTTGATAGCTAAAAATTTCAAGTGTAATCAGGTCATAAAATGTAATTTTGCATAATACATCACTACCGTTTATGATAATAATAGTACAACTTAGAACAAGATCAAGGTCATTTCAATCAGCGAACTGTTTGCTATTGTAATTTAAGATATATATAATAAAAATTAAGTACCTCTCTCTTCGTTTTGCAAGGTATCTGGCCCTGGCAACTGGATCAGCATTCACCTTTGCTCTGTGTCGAGCTGATTTCTCATTGTTTGACAGTGGCATCTATAAACAGAAAAACACTTTATGTTCCAATACAATAATTCTGTGGGTTACAAATACAAATTGTGGCAAGAATATAAATGGGATACCTTTAAGCATCATGAAACCACCATAGTTTGTGTGCTAGATCTTTCAGTGAGAGTCAAATGGGGTGACAGGTTACACCATTTGACATTTTAGTTCCTACATTTTTCTGAATAAAAAGCATTTTGATTTATGAACCTACAAAGTGTGGTTCTACTATATATGTGAACCTCAGCAAGCTTGTCATTTCACAGAAAGATCAAATTATCTGCTATTTTGAAAGACAAACTAACCTTGACACACAGCCATGAGGATTTGCAGGCTCCTCTCTGTCACAGTCACACTATTTCCTGTTTCACGGTCACATGACAGCAGAACGGCTTCCTACATGTCGTCGGTTAGACCAGCGGTGGGGGAGGGGCTCTGGTTACACCATACACCATTAATAATAATACATATTAGCCTATAAAAACTGCTTCATACGTTGTTTTTCAAGGATTTCGAGCTTGTGATAAGACATTTTCTCCTTGTCATAATTTAACGACGGTTACACCACCTAGACATGTTATGTCCAACAACTAGAACAAAACGTCAAGATGCTTTTTAGTTCAGAGAATCGTGTCAAATAGCTAAAAATTAAGGGAGGATGATTCGCGAACGATTGTTTATGCTGAATCCCTTCAAGGAATTAGTTGAATCGGTTCACAAAACAAGGCTGAACGCTCCGTTGACGAATTAGACTCTGAATCATCTCGAGTGAACCGCTCAACTGACTCATTTGAACAAGAACCGCTAGTATGAGTGAATTGCGGATTTGACCTGTTCAAACTTACTGCCTGATTAGGTAAAAAGTTATATTTATTTATTTATGTTTATTGCATTTTATTAAAACATGAAAAGAAAAGGAAAAATCAGCAAAGAGATGTAAATGAAATTTAATATTATTTAATGCAAATCCAAAATATATTTAGGTTCTGAATTATTGTTTCGAGCTTAATCGTTTGAGATATGAAAACTGCATCATATACCAAGTCATGTATTAAAAATATTCAAAGAACATAATAAACAGCAGTTCCTAAATATGTTTGAAGTATATATTGTGTAATGCAGGCAGGGACAGCGTAATGACGTGATTACGTATATTGAATCTCCGAATTCTGGTTCTTTAAAACGAACTGTTCATAAGAACCGACTCCCAGAAATGAGTCGGACATCCCTTCCCACATCGTCAAACGGAACTGTTCAAGGGCAATTATGTGCTGCAAACCGCTGTCAGTATGACAGGAACAGGATGAGCAATATTTCTGATGAGCAAGATTTCGTATATGATATTTAGTGTTTGATATCCAAGTGCCTAAGGGGGATGTTATGGGGGGTCAGTGAAAAAGTTCTAAGAAAATTGTTAAAAATTAATTAAATATGCAAACCAATTAGCCTAATATAACCTAATTATTAATAATGGTAAGACCAGGGTACAATAAGATCTCATTTATTAACATGAACTAACAATGATCAATGCCTCTGTTACAGTATTTATTAATCTTTGGTAATTAGTTAATATAAATCAGCTGTTCAGCGATTGTTCACAGTGCATTAATGTTAACAAACACAGCATTTGATTTTAATAGTGTATTAGTAAATGCTTAAATTAACATTAAGATTAATAAATGCTGTAGAACTATTAATTCTTAGTCCATGTTAACTAAAGTACATAACTAATAATACAAAGTGTTAATTGCAAATAATTAACACTTTACAATAAAGTTCATTAGTTAACATGAACTAATAATGAACTGCACTTCTACAGCATTCATTAATCTTTGTTCATTTCACCATTTGCTAATACATTATTAAAATCTTGTTAACATTAGTTAATCCACTGTGAACTAACATGAACAAACCATGAACTATTTTCATTAACGAAGATTAGTAAATACAGTAACAAATGTATTGCTCATGTTAGTTAATACATGAACTAATGTATAACTAACGAACCTTTTTGTAAAGTGTTACCGAGATGATAGAATAGATATAATGAAATGCACATAATTTGACAGCCGTTTTATTATGTTTTCTAAAGATTGGTCTATAATGATCAGATTGATTTATCTTCATGTTTATACAGCTTACAGCACACTAATGGTGGGTAGAAAAATGGAGATATGTAAATATATTTAAATATTTCCCAGATAATATACACATTTCAAACAATTTTTTAACTGAATAAATACATACATATGAATTTACATAAAATTGTTATTAGTAAAGTGAAAGTCGTGACGTATTGTCAAGTACGGTGACCCATACTCGAAATTGGTGCTCTGCATTTAACCCATCCCAAGTGCGCACACACACACACACACACACACACACACACCCGGAGCAGTGGGCAGCTATTGCAACAGCGCCCGGGGAGCAATTAGGGGTTAGGTGTCTTGCTCAAGGGCACTTTAGTCATGGTATCGAAGGTGGAGAGAGTGCTGTTCATTCACAATCCCCACCTTCAATTCCTGCCGGCGTGGGAATCGAACCAACAACCTTCACGTTACAAGCCCGACTCCCTCACCATTAGGCCACGACTACCCCAAAAGGGGTCCATCGATTAATACAGCACAACAAATCACTTGCAGCACCTTTAATAGTTAAACAACTCTGCAGACATTTCAAAACCACAGAATGAAAAACAATCATTTAAAACAAAAATCGCAAGCAGTGTTCTTCAGTTTAGCTCCGAGCCTGATCCGACTCACAAGCTTGCGATTTTTTAGTAATACTTTTTAGTATTGATGAGCTTGTTCATGCGTGTTTGATTAGGGTTAAACTCTGCAGGACGTTGGCCCTCGAGGGCCAGATTTAAATTACCCTTTCATAAAGGAACGTGATGGACCCGTGTGAGAATAAAACCTTGGTAGTTTGTTAAGAATACAAAATAAAAAAAACAAATCATACACACCCAATCAGTGCTTTGAGTGCTTGGACTGGATGATCCATTTCACACACTGTATGCAACAATATGAGCAACTTAAGATAAAGAAAGCACAGTTCTAAGAGATCTGTGCATTTATTACACAAACTATTTAAAACTTCTAAAAGACATACTTTATGATATAACTAGTAGTAAAAAGACATGTTTTAATGTCACTCACTACTTCTAGTTCCTTCCAAGGCTCAGCACCTCTCATTTTCACTTTGCAATAGTCTCAGAGCACCCTCTAGTGTGCAAACATGGAGAATGTTTACCAGTGCTAGTCAGCAGTTCCCCACCGGCTCTTGCGAGGGCTCCATCATAGAACAGCGATTCAGTTGCGATATCGTCGGCCAACCACCATAGTTTTAGAGTTATCCTAATGGTTTTCAGAGCAGCAGTTTTCAAATGAAATCTGCAATCTTTGTATACATATAAGAATTATGTATGATAAATCACTGTAGTTCTTAATAGCAACTCACATTTTAAAGCAAAAATGAAAGAAATCTTGAGCCTTTTCCAGGTTGTAGAATTACAAACTGAACAGCTCTGCAGAGACGACACGCTGCTGGGCGAGCCGAGGGGGTTTCCTCCTTGGCAAACAGGTGCAGTTCTGCGACGAGAACCGTGTTGGGAACACTGTCAGGGAGGGTCCGTATGATGGAGGGCCCAAAAGTCTTTTACGGTACAGCCTACAGTACTCCTGTGCACACAGAGGCTTACTCATAAAAGTTGTCCCAGGCCCTTTGAACCTTAGTGACAGACTGGGACGGAAAGCCCGACTCATGCTCTTCTTCTTGATGAAGACTGATCAAGACCTAGTCACGCTGGGAAACACACCCTGTTGAAAAGAGATTGAAATACAGCTAAAATCAAATTTGACCTTTTGTTAACACTGAGTCCTTGTTACACATGTAGTTACTAGAATAACATCTATATGAATTATGCCTTTACATGCAACTAATCCTGAACAAAATCCTAATTACTGCTTTAGGAAGTACATCTAGTTAATTATTATTACTCAGTGCACCAACCTTTATTTATTTATTTATTTATTTATTTTATAAAAAACAATGGTTCGTTACATGCATCTACTATTAAACCTTTACACACAAAAATTACCACAATGGACCTTAAAAGCTAAAGTGAATTTATGAACATATAGATACTAGGGGTGGCACGGTACACGAACCGGTGTCTCGGTTCGGTTCGTGTGTGCGTTCACGGTTCGACGCATGCGCAATATAGTCCCGTGTTCAGACAGTTTCTCCTCAGACAGTATCGACCGAACATACATATAGACAGTAAAAGTGGAGTAAGGGTCCGTTCAAATATCACGTCTTTTGCACGCGCATATTCATCATTTCCTATGTAGGCGCGCGGCCGCGCTTTCTACGCTTTTTTAGGCTCGATATGTGAACGGCCCCTAATGAAGTCTGCCCGGAGTTGGCGGATGCGCCCGTGTCGTTCAAATCCGGTGTGTGGGAACATTTTGGATTTCATGTTACTTAAAATAAAACAGTAGATAGAACTGTGACTGTGTGCAAGCATTGTGCAAAATGCATTCAATATGCTAATGCATGGGTCTTCAACCGGGGTCCGCGGCAGTATTGCAGGGGGTCCGTCAATTAATTTTTGGATCACAAATAATTTAAAAAAAAAAGTGTAAAACCATCAAAAAGTCCAATTTAAATAAAATATACTTGACTTTACAAATAGTTTTACATTAACAGCTTTAATAAAACCCTTCCGTTCACGTGCAGTCACGTGATCTCATGATACTGTCAACGCAGACGATGAGCGCTATAATTTGAAAACGCTACTGGATAATAATTTATATACAATTTAGCTCGCCAGAATGGATCGTTTGTAACACAGCTTAAAGTTCAGGTAAATGTCTAATCGTCCACCTGACAGTAAAATTAAAATGTGAAGTTCTGTTTAAACTTAAAGGCCGGGACAGACCAACCCGACGTCCAAGAACCAGCGGCAACGGAAGCCGACGGGGTTGTCGCTCATGTCTGCAGAAAAATATGAGCTTGAACACCGAAAGAACTGTCAACTAGCGCCTGCATATAAATGAGATAACTGTCTATTGAAGCTGATATATTTGTCTATATTCGTCATTCAAAAGGGGAAAGCGAAACCAAGACGGCAAGTATACAAACCATAAACAAAGCAGCGCTTTTACCGTTTTGAATATCAGTCATGCTGATCACGTTATTATTCCATGTTATTATGAAAATATTCGTGCATTCTTGTGCTCTGGTCAGATGAGGTGAAATTAAAACAAGCTTCTGTCGGTGCCGTCATGACTTATTTGCTCGCTTTCTTAACTTTTGCTTTATATTCTCGTGAACGGACTCGTTTGCTGTACTGAACAGCCAATCAGAGTTCTCTCTCTCACCGACGGCCCGACGCCGATCCAACATGTCGAATCGGCCGAAAAACAGCCGATGAGGACCAACTTCAGCCGACGGTGAGGAACACACTGAGAAAACTTAAACTGCCCGACGGCCGACCGTCGGCTTGGTGTGTTCCGGGCTTTAAGTTGAAGTTCAGAGAAATGTATAATTGTGCACCTGACAATAAAATTTAAATGTATGAAACTGCAAATCTATTAAAATAATTGTGATTAAGACAACTGTGAACTTAATAAATTGTGATTTTAATTGCTACATGTTTGTTATGATGCATAAATCTCTTTAACACCGAAAATAAAGCCTACAGACAATGTACAACAACATAGTTCTAATCTATATCGTAATATGATTGATTTCTATTAATATCATTGGCTGTTTGACACATTTTGTGTGGGGGTCCCTGCTCCGTGTCTCGCTCATCTAAGGGGTCCTTGCCCTGAAAAACGTTGAAGACCCCTGTGCTCATGAAACACTTCTAATATGACAGTTGATTTGAGAAGACATCAATGTGTCGATAAGCACAAACAGGAGAGAGCCGGTTAGGAAACAACTTCTACTGTCCGCAGCATTTAAGAAACCTCTCAGTGACAACTAAAGCATCGGGGATGTTTATGTCATTACATTATATTATATATCTATCTTTAAAGTATTTTGACTTGTTTAAAAGTTCCTCTCTTTGTCTTTTAAAATATTTTTTTTTGTTAGAGCTACACTGAAGTTGGCAGTTTGATAAATGCAAGTTAATTTCTATCTTTGTGTGTTAAAAAGGCACAAGTTCCTGTAGAGAAAACACATAATGCTCTTTTTTATGCCAAACAAACGAAAAGCACGTCATCATCAATGTCTTTTCTCTTGCTGTATCAAAATCTCACCAGCTTTTACTCAGAGATGGTCCCAATAATGTGCTGAAAGTCAAGTCAAATTCAGTTAGAGCATGATTTCATTACAAAAATGTTCATACTGTATCTTAAACTGTGGATAATTAAGCTAATAAGCTCTATATCATATGCTGAAGGAAGTTTCTGGAGTGTTAAAGATTTTTTCTTTTAATAACAACAAGAACAGAAAACCGTGACACGAACCGAACCGTGGGTTTTGTGAACCGTGCCACCCCTAATAGATACACAACTGACATTTAAAGAACATTTAAGTTACGGTGAAAGTGCGACTTGTCACGAACCTCTCTTCCCTTTCTTCTTGTGGCGTCTCTTTTTCCTGATGCTGCTGGACTCTTCAGATGAAGAAGTGTTGCTGGATTCATCGGTGAAGCTCTCATCGTTGGCAGATGAGCTGGACGAGCTCTTACGCCGCCTTTTACGTGACCTGGGCTCTGAGAACACCGATGTGCTCGCTTTAGGAACTGAGAATGGTAGCAAGCAAGAGCACATGAGAGAGTGGAACAGGAAATGCAACATCAACTGCAAAATTCTTTAATTCATCATGAGCTGAAAATACATTTACATGAAATGACTCCTCTGAAAGCTCAGATTTTAAAAAGTCTGATGACATTTCTTATTCTATGCACTAAATGACAAATGCTCCTTTTAAACATAGATAAGCATTTTCAGAAACGTATTGATCGATATACTGTCATTAAAGAATTAGTTCACTTTCAAATGAAAATTGGCCCAAGCTTTACTCAACCTCAAGCCGTCCGAGGTGTATATGACTTTCTTCTTTCTGATGAACACAATGAGATATTTTAATAAACACAAACACATCACTTCAGAAGGCTTTTATTAACCCTCCGGAGCCATGTGGAATAGGTTTATGATGGATGTGGATGGAGACACTTTCTACAGCTCATACTTGTTGCTAGAGCTGCAACTAACGATTATTTTTTCTGTCGACTAATCTAACGATTATTTTTATTACTTTTTTATTAATCTAGTAATCTTTTTTAAGTAAGAAGTTAGAACTAATTTAGCAGTTCATTGAGGTGTAGAAACACTGGGACACGCCATTATGTAATAATACCATTTAATTTTGATTAAAAATAAACCACTTACCGTAATTTCCGGACTATTGAGCGCACCTGAATATAAGCCGCACCCACTGAATTTAAAAAAAAAAAAAATATCGTTTTGAACATAAATAAGCCGCACACGTCTATAAGCCGCAGGTGTCTACAGGTACATTGAAACAAATGAACTTTACACAAGCTTTAATTAAACATCCTCAAACTTCATCGCGGTGGCGATTGTTTTGGCTTTCAGTCGGATCTGCCGCGAATGTTCGTTCACATTCTGTGACGTGCTCAGTTTTTTGGCGGCATGTTCACTGTTTAGATTAAATCGAGCGCGCTCAAACTTCCCATCATTCTGATTACGGTAGTCATTTTGTCACCCTCATCATGACGAAGACACGGAGAAATGCATATGATGCTGCTCTCCAGTTGATCTGGCTGTTGGAAAAGGAAATGGAGCTGCTGCACGGGAGCTTGTTCTTCATGAGTCGATGAGAAGACGTTGGAAACAGCAGCGTGAGGAATTGACTCGGCGCAAAAAGACAACTAAGGAGCCGTTCGTGTCTTTTGCGCGCGCTTGCCGCGCGCCTACATTGGAAATAATGAATATGCGCGCGCAAAAGACGCGATATGCATCATATGCATTTCTCCGTGTCTTTGTCATGACCGGGAAAAATCCATATATTAGCCGCGTCTTTGTATAAGCCGCAAGGTTCAAAGCTTGGGAAAAAAGTTGCGGCTTATAGTCCGGAAAATACGGTATGTGTGTTCGTCCAGTGGAAGACATTTGAACTTTAAAATGAAGAGTGTCAAAGACTTTCTATACAGCCTTAAAGGAACTTTGATAGTGTTCAAGCCATTGAACAAACGCAATTTATGCGGCGAAAGTGCGGCGTATTTGAAAAAATGCGCCCCCCGCATAAATATGCGGACTTTGGCTGATTATGCATGAAATCAAGCGATCACATAATCGCGTTTTTCTGGAGGAACTGGGTATTGGCCATAGTGGAGTTTGGAGTCTGGCTGCTTGAGGTTGTGGACAGGTGTCTTTTATACAAGTTCAAACAGGTGCCATTAATACAGGTAACAGTGGAGGACAGAGGAGCCTCGTGAAGAAGTAGTTACAGGTCTGTGCTTTTTTTGTAGGTGAACAAATACTTATTTTCCACCATAATTTGCAAATAAATTCTTTAAAAATCAGACAGCGTGATTTTCTGGATTTATTTTTCTCATTCTGTCTCTCATAGTTGAAGAAATGTACATATGATGAAAATGACAGGCCTCTCTCATCTTTTTAAGAGGGAGAACTTGCACAATTGGTGGCTGACTAAATACTTTTTTGCCCCACTGTATAATATAATCCATCATAATGACTAAGTGTTTTGAATAAGGTCAATAATTTCTTTTCCTATCTTCCCACCGCACCTTCAGGCACTGAAACCAAGCGAGCGCCAGTGAGGTTCTCGATCTGAGAGCGGAGGAACTTGCGATCCTCCTGTAGGTCCTGCACCTGCCTCTCCAGAGCTTCGATCCTCTCCTGTTTGCTCTCCAGTAGGCACTGAAGTTTGGTGATGGTCAGCATAACACTGCTGGGTAAACCCTCCATCGAAGGTTCCCCTGCTGAGAAAAAGAGTCAAGTGTTTTTTTCACTCAATCTACATCCCATCATTGAAATATGGAGATACTAATGAGCCCATTGACATGAATTCTCAAAACATGAAGAAAAATATCGTACTAGCAACAGCACTGCTCAGAGATTTGTCCTGCTCAGCACCAGTGGCGGCCTCTGAATTCATGTTTTCCCGCTGGATTACTTCAGGCTCCGGCTCCTGTTTCACCCAACTGTGGCTGCTCACAGGACTCTCCTGTTTCGCGGAGCTGGAGTCCAGTTCACTGCTGGGGGAGTATGGAGCAGATTCCTGCTGCCACTGAGCATTCATCTCAACTGGAATGCTGCAAAAGAACAATGACAAACAATAGAACTCCACTTTTTATATTATTTTACGCAGAGTAGATAAAGAGTCGGCGTTCTGACGTAGAACACGGAAGCTCTGCACTGCATCCACTGCATAGAAGCCAAATAGTATTCTCGTCACGTCATAACATTAAGGTTGAACCACACTAGTCACGTTGACTATTTAACAATGTCTTTACTACTTTTCTGGTCCTTGAAAGTGGTAATTAAATTGCTTTCTATTAGAGATAAAAAAAAAACTCAAATGATCATCAAATATCATATTCTGAAGGTGAACAAACGACAAGAGGGTGAGTACTTAATGACAAATTTCATTTTTGGGTGAACTAACCCTTTAAAGGCAGTTAACAAAACTATTTACTAACTAATGCTTTTCTTTTGTAGACATAATTTACTAATAAATACCATTTTTATGATTTAGTGATATTCAAGTTAGAATTGTGAATGGGATTTTGCTTTTAAACAACACAGTTTTATAAACAGGGCTGGGTGGGTTACTTTAAAAATGTATTTCACTACAGATTACAAAACACAAGTCATTTGTAACGTATTTTGTTACATTACTCAAGTTTAGTAACTTAATCTAAATACTTTATAATACTAATAATTATGTAACCGACACAAATAAGGTAATTGTGAGTTTTTTTTCTCAGAATTGCATGATATGAAGTTGCAATTGTCATAAAGTTATAAAATCAAAACTATGAGATATAAACTTGCAATATTGAGAAAAGTCCGAATTATGAGATATATAATTTATATCTCCCAATTCTGATTTTAAAAAACGCAGTTGTGAGTTTAAATCTTGGATTTTTGAAACAAAATTCAGAATTGTGAGATTCAAACTCGCAATTGCCAGGAAAAATGGATAAAAAGTTGCAATTACCATTTTTTACAATTACAAGGGACTCAAACAACTGTCGCAAAAACATGAAAACAGTCGTGGATCATCCAGTAATGTTTACATTGCTGTTTAAATGACATTAAAACTCAAAGTAATCACTTTGGTAATCTAAAACACTTTTCAGATGTAACTGTAATCTGATTACCACCCATTTAAAATGTAACTGTAATGAAATACAGTTACTCAAATTTTGTATTTTAAAGACGTAACCAAGTTACTTGTATTTCGTTACTCCCCAACCCTGTTTATAAACAAATTAAAGAAACAAGTTTACCCAAAAATGAAAACTCAATCGTTTTACTCAAGTCAATGAGGTCCAAAACAACATTGTTCAAACAACTTCAAAATACCATCTTTTGAGTTCCACAGAAGAAAGAACAAAAATGATTACAGAATTTTTATTTCTGGGTGAACTCTCTCTTACTAATGTTGAGTAATTCTGACTATGACGTTTTGTTCTACAACATACACCGCATGCACTCACACCCCAAGATATCTTATCTAGTTACTTACTAAATATAGTTAAGTTAAAGGATTAGCTCACTTCAGAATTCAAATTTCCTTATAATTTTCTCACCCCCATGTCATGCTAAGATGTTTGGGTCTTTAAGTCAAAATTATGGTTAAGGAAAACATTCCAGGATTTTTCTCCATATAGTGGACTTCACTGGGCTACAAGTGGTTGAAGGTCCAAATAACAGTTTCAGTGCAGCTTCGAAGTGCTCTGCACAAATTCCGAATACGGGACGCCATACTTGGCTACATGTCACTTCACTTATATGGAGGAAAATGTTTTCATTAGGGGTGCACCGAATGTTCGGCAACCGAAATTATAAGTAAAAATTTTGCTGTTTTTAATGATGTTTTAACGTTCACATATCGCGTCTTTTCCGCGCGCATATTCTTTATATCCTATGTGGGCGCGCGGTAACCGCGCGCAAAACGGAAGGGACGCGCATGCGGTGCGGTGCGGCGCGCTTGTTTTTTCCGGGCGCGCCTGTGCCGCGGCGACATGAAAACATCTCAACTTTTCAGAATGCCGCGAGCGCACCGCAGGTCATGTGACAAGAACCAACCGATCATCTTCGACCCTTCCGTAACAAAACATGGAAATCTCAGCCGAACAGCTGATCATAGCTGTACAGGGGGGTTGTTATATCTCATCTCCATAAATATATCTAGTAGTAAAGCTACTAGCAAGGGCTAAAAATCAATGTATCCCTTGCTGAAACTTTCTCATCGTCAGAAACCACAGTTCATGGTTGCATAGCAACGACAGACGCCACAGAAGCGCGAGCTCCCGAACGCTTGCGAAAGAAGGAGGAAGCGACGCGGCCGCGCTTTACACGCTTTATTAGGCGCGATATGTGAAGTAGGCTTATGTCTAGGACAGTTATTTATTTGTTGTGGGTTCATCCACATTTTTTGCACTATTCAATGCACATTTGTTGTTGTAGACATACAGAGTTACATTCTTTCAGCAGTCAGTTATAGGCTATTCAAGAAGAACATAGGCTTCAAAGATGGCCAAATAATTTTTATTTTTTTATTTTACTAATTTGTTCATTTTAAGTTATATTGTACTTTGTTTGTATAATATCTGCTGGAATGTTAAAAAAAATGTTCAGTGTTAAATAAATATTTTGAAATTATATTTTTGTTATTTGATTTATTTCTCTGAAAAGCAACACAAAATAGTAAAAAGCAAATTTTTACTATTTAATTATTGTAATGGTGAAAAAATTGGCAAAATAAATGGAAAAAAAATGCGAAACACCACATTCGGTATTCGGCTTCGGCCAAGAATTTCATTTCGGTGCATCCCTAGTTTTCATAACCTCAAAAACCTTCATTTCTTTTTGACTGAAGAAAGAAAGACAAACATCTAGGATGAGTAGAGCTGTACGGTTAATCGTTTAAAAAAATAAAATATTCGCAATGTAGATTCAAGCAGCCACACGATTTTATTTTATTAATGACAACGATTCGTCCCCGTCTTTTTAAACCTTTGACAAAAATCATAGCGGAACAATTCAAATGTGTTCGTTGAGATATAAGTTTCAAGTTAGTATATAAACACTGATGTCTATGATAGCGATCAAAATAGAGCAAACTACATTACATCTTATTCCATTATTTGGCAACAAGTGACTTAAATCATTCATTCAAAAGATTCATTCAATAATGAAACAAGTTTTTATTAATGAGTCATTGAATTCATTCAAAAGCATTTTTGTTTAAATAATTCAAACATTTTCCAGCAATTAGAGTCCAGTTATTTATATTTTGTCAGAACCACATGTTATTTTGTTTGGTTGTATATTCAGAACAGTGGGACAATTGTACGGTGGCCGGGAAGTGCAAAACAACATTACAAAGTGCGAAACACTTTTACGAAGCTCGAGACAAATTTACATTTTGGAAAACATTTTTACCTATCATAAAACACAATGACATGGAGAAAACACTTTTAGCAAGGACAAAACACATTTACATTTTAGAAAACAAATTAACAAGACGCAAAACACTTTTACCAGTCCCGAAACAAATTTACAATGACAGATTCTTCACGGAAAGGGAATGTCCCACACACCGGAAGTGTAACTTACTTTGCTTAGCGCTGTCCAGCTGTCGAGACGTCCCCCTGTGTTTCCGTCTGGTCCACGTCTTTTAGAAACTCCAAACACTGACACACGTGAAGCTAAACCGCGTTAAGCTGCTCATGTGTTTGACACAAAACGGGCAAAACGTCCCTCGGCCGCAGTCCATGTTCGGTCACCGTAAACTTTATTTACGCCATTTACTCCACAACTACAACACGAATTTACCGCGCTCACCTACACCAACAACACCTTTCCCCGCGTCACTTTCCCTTTCCGTGAAGAACCTGTCATTGTAAATTTGTTTCGGGACTGGTAAAAGTGTTTTGCATCTTGTTAATTTGTTTTCTAAAATGTAAATTTGTTTTGTCCTTGCTAAAAGTGTTTTCCCCATGTAATTGTGTTTTATGATAGGTAAAAATGTTTTCCAAAATGTAAATTTGTCTCGAGCTTCGTAAAAGTGTTTCACACTTTGTAATGTTGTTTTGCACTTCCCGGCCACCGTACAATCGTGATCCCTATTAGAAACCAAAAAAAAAAAATTGTGATTCTCATTTCATCCACAATCATGCAGCTCTAGGAGGGAGTAAATTATCATGAAATTTTGATTCTGAAGTGAACTAATCCTTTAGTCCCTTACAATATGAAAATCTCCACTGCAGCAGCAAATTAGACTTCAGACTTCATTTTGTTTATCATTCTATTATCTTATTTGCCCAGCCAGTGAAACTAGTATAAAAAGAAGCTAGAAGAAGCTCATTCACTATTCCCTACATAAGTACACTAAGATAGGGAGTAAAGAAAACGAGTGAGTGAATTTGGGCTGCCACTTTGGCTTAGTTTGTGCTTGTTGTTTAATAATCATTTGAAACAAAGCAAACCGGAAGCTCCATCATCATGGAAGCTATGAATAAACCTTAATTAAAACAATAGAATAATTAAAAAGGAATTTATACCTGTATGATTTTACACTGTAGCCAGATTGGACCAGCGGTTTGGTAAATGGAAGGATGGATGATTCAGCTTCGGGCACCATCTTCTGGCGAGACATGGGAATTCATTCGGCACACGACTCTCACATTGCATTATGGGTATTGTCTAGCAGTTGAGTGTACGTCGATTGTACAGTGCATTGTGGGATTGAATAGGTGCACCTGAATATATCCACTATGGTTTCGGTCACTACTACAAACGGCTGTCCCCTCAAATAAAAAACTAAGCGATTTTGGACGCAGTCAAGGTCAAGCTTCAAGTGGGTGATAGAAACAAACAAACAAAAAAAGGTTCCAAGTAAAGTTTTTAGTTTCTATTGGTTGTTTCAAAGCATCGTGGAAAGTTCGTATTCGCGACGTCAGACGTTCAAGTCATTTCTGTAGGAGTAAGATGGTGGTGTACCTTCTCTTATTTAACCCTTATGTGCTGTTCGGGATGTTTTCATCCACTAAGGGGGATTTTTGAGTTTTAAGTTGGCCGTAACTTTCTCCGTGTTTCAGCAAATGGAATGATTTTTGGTGACAAATCTTATTTTGACGCATATTTTGTGAAAATGCTTTGAAAATTTTCAAAAACTCAACAATACGTTGTGTTTCAACTGCTTTAAAAATGTATCAGATAAATATTTTTAAATTTTTTTTGCTTAAATCTATTAATCAACCTCAGTCCTGATCAAAACTACTAAATTAAAAAAAAACAAAAAAAAAACAGGATTTTAACTCTTTAATTGCCAAATTCATAAACGACGTCACTGATTTGGGAAAAAACGTGTCAAAGATTAGAAACAACATTGGCTTTGATGCGTTTTTAGTTTTTGTGCAACATCATATTTTAACGTTTTAAAAAGTTAAAATCCTGATTTTTTTTTTAATTTAGTAGTTTTGATCAGGACTGAGGTTGATAGATTTAAGCAAAAAAAATATTTATCTGATACATTTTTAAAGCAGTTAAAATCATAACGAAAGGGTCGTGAATTTGAACAATGCACAAGGGTTAACTACACAAAAATGTTTTACGTTTTTAGTTAATTTAGGAAGACACTTGAAATAATTGTTATATTACAATGCTAAAATAACTTGTGCAGGAAACGTGCCTACTTCGTTTTAAATAGAAAAGCTAGATTGCTGATACCTTAAAGTACTATGGTATTCCGCCATCTTTCTCACTGACGCCACAAACGCGTAAACGTCGAGGAAAAAAGCAACGCTCGACAGGAGAGCGAGACGTTCCAAGCCCAATGTAGTTATACGAAATAAGCAGGGGTGTAACAATATATCGCAATGAAAAAATTCAACAATATCTATCGTGGAAAGTGACAATATGTATTGTGTAGAGGTCGAAAATTAATGTGTGAGAGAAAAAAAAATTCAAGTTTACAGATATAAAGTATATAATATAATGGGGGAATATTTGTGGGCCTACATTTGTTTAAATATATCTAGCCAGTGACAGATTGCAAGCATATTCTTCTAAAATAATTCTTCATTTACAGCTTCAGAATCATGACTATTTTTTATTCTGGTGTTAGCATTGGGTTACCAATCATTTTCACTCCCAATGTAACATTTTAAATGAACAGTACATTTTTTGCTAACCTTCCACCATGTCTTGGAATACCGCGATAATACCGCGATATGTAACGAATGAGTGTATCGAATAAATGAGCTTTCTTTGCGCCTGTCCAGTCAAACAAACGACTGGAATACAACTCTTGTACGAATATAACTTTGGCGAAGGGGTTTTGACCAACTTCTATTAAAAAAAGTGAACGTTTTGCGTTCTTTTAATCAACATTTTGGCCAAACGTACCTGTGTAAACAAACCGCCATGATCTCCCTCGTTTCGTTGAGTCTCTGAATTGAAGTGACCCTCAGACTGTGATTGGTGTAGGTCGTGCTCGTGCCGGCCTCTTTGCAAATTTTGGGCAGCATTTGGGACAGATAATTGACTCCCAAAGGAACCGCTGTGTACCAGATCTCATCGCTGATCAAATACGTCCTTTTGGGCTGCAGGTAAAGCGCTTTTGCGTCGGCGGGAATTTTACTCAGATATTTCTCCAGAGAGGCAACCGGACACAGCGGGTTTCCAGGCTCTTCATACATAGCCTTCCGTTTTTTCTTGCCTTCCCTTTCCTGAGGGTTCTTCGTGTCCTCGTTTAATGTCATCGTGAAGTATTTGAATCCGTTTTGGTCTCGGTTCAGCGAAAACGCGTCCGGCTGCAGGTGTCGGTTGCCCTCCTTACCGCGGAGTCCGAAATGTAATTGGATGTCATACCACACCTTATTTAACAAGCCTTTCGGGTTGCCAGGGTCCAAAGCAGCAGAATGTTTCAGCATGTGCTGGTCTTCGAGTGAAATCGGAGGGTAATGAGCGGTTATATCCCTACCGGAGCGTCGCATTTGCTTCACAACCCCTTTAAAAACGTTATTGGCGGACCTGAACTCGGCGTCCTGCATCAGATTCCACGCTCGGTTGAGGGGAGGGTCGTTGATGAAGCGATTCAAGCCAGCCCGAAGCCCCACGTAGCTGCTGATCCCGTACAACTCTCCCTTACTCGTCCGAATAGAGCCGTAAAACTCGCGCAGCACTGGGTTGAGCTCCGACTTCTCGGCGGTTTTAAAGTCGATCGTCAGCTGTTTCTCGCGCAGCCAGGCTTTAAAACAGTTCACAGCCCATATCGTTTGCTTTACGGTGCTCGATTCGTTTCGGTTGTGTTCTAACTCGTCCAAATCCGCTGATGTGACGTTTGCACACCTGGATATTTGTGCGGATAAATTGGGCTCTTCCTCTTCACCTGAAGAGCTCTCGCACTTTAGGTCAAACATTATATTCATGGGATCAAAATCCGTTGGTTAAATTAGTTTCCAGTATCATAAATGTGGATCAAAATGGGATCATACATGGCATCCAAACTAACCTTTCCATGTCCGTACAAAGCTCGAACGAACCAGTTTTTTTAAGCGACTTGCTGACCTGGATAGTGTATACACAAGCACGAGTGTTTTCTTTGTTGTTCTTCTTCATGGAGATACTGGCGGATGGAGCGTCACGGAAACGTATCGCCAACTAGCGTTTACTGTGCAAACAACACGAGCCAAAAACATGAGAATCGTATGGCAAGCCATTTTGACTTTTATTCATTTTCAGGATATGAACTTGTGATATCAACAATTACATTTTCACTAGTAAAAACTATCATTCTTGATATCAGGAATTATATTTCCACTAGTAACAAAGTTCATTCTTGTTATCAACAATTGTATTTTTACTAGTGAAATCTCATCATAGGCTGCCATTCAAATTCAATTGTTGATATCAGGAATACAATTCTTACTAGTAACAATGCACATTTCTGATATCAAGAATTACATTGTTACTAGTGCAAATGTCTATTCTTGATATCAACAATTGAATTGCTACTAGTAAAAATGTTAATTTCTGATATCATGAATGTGATTGTTACTAGTAAGAAAGCCGTTTTAGATTTTTACTAGTAGCAATTCAATTATTGATATCAAGAATAGACATTTGCACTAGTAACAATGTAATTCTTGATATCAGAAATTTGAATTTTTACTAGTAAGAATTGTATTTCTGATATGTGAAACTGGAATTTCAACTAGTAAGAAATGAATTCCTGATATCAACAATTGAATTTGAATGGCAGCCTATGGTGAGATTTCACTTGTAAAAATACATTTCTTGATATCAACAATTATATTATTACTAGTGCAAATTTTAATTTCTGATATCATGAATGAGATTGTTACTAGTAAGAAAGCCGTTTCAGACATCAGAAATTATATTGATGTCAGGAATTCATTTTCAGATATCAGAAATGAACATTTATACTAGTAGAAATTCAATTGTTGATATCAAGAATAGACATTTGCACTAGTAACAATGTGTTGATATCAGAAATTTGCATTTTTACTAGTAAGAATTGTATGATATGTGAAACTGGAATTTCAACTAGTAAGAAATTAATTCCTGATATCAAGAATTAACATTTTAACGAGTGAAAATGTAATTGTTGATATCACAAGTTCATATCCTGAAAATGAATAAAAGTCAAAGCGGCTTGCTATACTTTTATTTAATATTATTTTAACATTGATACTTTATCACTGATATGTTATCATGCAAAAGCAAATAAAACAAAAAAATGAGAAATGTTCAATCATATCTTCTAGCCTATTTGCAGCTCATTTTGAATTTTGCTGATTTTGTTTTTTCGATGGGTTTTGATATTATTATATATATAATAATATAATAAATAAAAATAGATAATAAATAAAAAGATCATTAAATAATGGATGAAGCTGTGCACTAAACGATTTTAATGCACGACACAGGCCTTGCAAACAGCCTCATATATGAAGCGGAGTGCTTTCTAATCGCTTAATGCACAGCTGTGGATTATATTACAGTAAGCTTCTGTATTGAGATTAATGTTCTTCAGGCATCACAGTCTTTTTAACCAATGGATTTATACATGACTTTTCCAGTCGTTCGTGATATATATACTGGATGTAACTGATATGTAATCTGGATTATCAGATTCTAAAAAAATAAGTAAGCCTACTGCAGTTACTTTTTTATTGATTACATAATTGCATGTTATTCTCACAATGGCAATAAATTCATAATTACTTATTTCTCCCTTCTTTTTTCTCTTTTAAATGTTCTTTTCTAAAAAAAAAAAAAAAAAAACGGTTCTCTGATGTCAGTTAATGGTCACATGACATGCAGGTAAACTATTTCTTTTATCTTTTCAAGTAAGTGTTTTAGTTTTTATTTTAAAGTTATTTTAATTTTACATTTTTATGATTTATTTTAATTATTAGCGTTTCATTAAACTCTCAAAAGAACCCCAGTCATGGGAAACCCTGAAGCAAAAATGTAATATTTAATGCACTGTATGTTGTTCATTCATATAATGGAATATAATTCATTTTTCTTGTATTTTTATATAAATACGGTAAAAGATTAGGCTATAAATGTGATAAAGAAGTTTGGTCAAAAGTAATCAGGTTAAGCTATTACCTTAAATGTGTATTAGGCCTAATGGATTTCGTAACTAACAACAATTTTTGCATTGTAATTTGAAATCAGTTACAAACTGCAATTTGTTAGTGATCTACTCAGGCAGCAGCACTGCATTAGAAATCATGAACATCACTCTCACGTTCAGCTTCCGGTTTGCTGTGAACGCGCCATAGACATATATGTGAACGCGCAAAATGATTGACAGACAGAACGTCCTTATTGGCTGAAAACGCGGCTACTTTTTATTTTAATGTTCACAAAAACGAGGTTGTCACAGACATCGGCATTTTATCTGAGGACAATTTTATCATCGAAATCTTTCTGAGATGGCCTTATTCTCCGTCATTTCCATAAAATAAATAAATAAATAAAAACGCGAATATTAACGCTACTCGAACAGATTTCTAACAGAAAGCTTATCTCAGTTTAGTCTCATTTAGGCCAAGGCCCATAATGGGCACATCTGTGCCCTTAAACTTAAAATTAATTTATCAAAACTGTTATAAGTATTTGGCTCCTGGCGTAAAATTAGAAAACCACAACAGGAATTTCATGTATATAAAAAACAACAACCGAGTAAGCAATCACAAGCACAGTGATTAGCCCATCTCGACCATCGGTGAGAAAAGTAACATACACCACGCGGCGACGACTCTTACGCGACGACTCTGGTCAGGACAATATTTAGCGTGGAAGTTTCACAGACATTTAATTACAAATATACAGTGGATAGTGTATTTATGTAAATAAATATTTAAGTAAATGAAGAGATAATTACAGAATAATAACACTGTTAAAAAATTACTGTAAATTTTACAGTATAATACTGGCAGCAGGGTTGCCAGCCAGTTACTGTAAAATTTACAGTAGTGTTACTGTAATTTAATTTACAGAATTTCCCTGTATTCTCTGATTACAGTAAATAACTGTATTTTTTTAAATGACAAAGGGTCAATTTACAGCAATATTCTGTAAATTTGAGTCAAACCAACACGTGACCCCAGAATGCATTGCAGTTTACAGCAATATGCTGTATTATTAAAAAAACAGCCAGCGGCTGTAAAATAATGCTGTAATTTTTACAGTAATTCACTGTTAAAAAATTACTGTAAATTTTACAGGATAATTCTGGCAGCAGGGTTGCCAGCCAGTTACTGTAAAATTTACAGTAGTGTTACTGTAATTTAATTTACAGAATTTCCCTGTATTCTCTGATTACAGTAAATAACTGTATTTTTTTTAAATTACGAAGGGTCAGTTTAGAGCAATATTCTGTAAATTTGAGTCAAACCAACACGTGACCCCAGAATGCATTGCAGTTTACAGCAATATGCTGTATTATTAAAAAACAGCCAGCGGCTGTAAAATAATGCTGTAATTTTTACAGTAATTCACTGTTAAAAAATTACTGTAAATTTTACAGGATAATTCTGGCAGCAGGGTTGTCAGCCAGTTACTGTAAAATTTACAGTAGTGTTACTGTAATTTAATTTACAGAATTTCCCTGTATTCTCTGATTACAGTAAATAACTGTATTTTTTTTAAATTACGAAGGGTCAGTTTAGAGCAATATTCTGTAAATTTGAGTCAAACCAACACGTGACCCCAGAATGCTTTGCAGTTTACAGCAATATTCTGTATTATTAAAAACAGCCAGTGGCTGTAAAATAATGCTGTAATTTTTACAGTAATTCACTGTTAAAAAATTACTGTAAATTTTACAGTATAATACTGGCAGCAGGGTTGCCAGCCAGTTACTGTAAAATTTACAGTAGTGTTACTGTAATTTAATTTACAGAATTTCCCTGTATTCTCTGATTACAGTAAATAACTGTATTTTTTTTAAATTACGAAGGGTCAGTTTAGAGCAATATTCTGTAAATTTGAGTCAAACCAACACGTGACCCCAGAATGCTTTGCAGTTTACAGCAATATGCTGTATTATTAAAAACAGCCAGTGGCTGTAAAATAATGCTGTAATTTTTACAGTAATTCACTGTTAAAAAATTACTGTAAATTTTACAGTATAATACTGGCAGCAGGGTTGCCAGCCAGTTACTGTAAAATTTACAGTAGTGTTACTGTAATTTAATTTACAGAATTTCCCTGTATTCTCTGATTACAGTAAATAACTGTATTTTTTTTAAATTACGAAGGGTCAGTTTAGAGCAATATTCTGTAAATTTGAGTCAAACCAACACGTGACCCCAGAATGCATTGCAGTTTACAGCAATATGCTGTATTATTAAAAAACAGCCAGCGGCTGTAAAATAATGCTGTAATTTTTACAGTAATTCACTGTTAAAAAATTACTGTAAATTTTACAGGATAATTCTGGCAGCAGGGTTGTCAGCCAGTTACTGTAAAATTTACAGTAGTGTTACTGTAATTTAATTTACAGAATTTCCCTGTATTCTCTGATTACAGTAAATAACTGTATTTTTTTAAATTACGAAGGGTCAGTTTAGAGCAATATTCTGTAAATTTGAGTCAAACCAACATGTGACCCCAGAATGCATTGCAGTTTACAGCAATATGCTGTATTATTAAAAAACAGCCAGTGGCTGTAAAATAATGCTGTAATTTTTACAGTAATTCATTACAGTGTATCCTCCAGTAACATTGCAAGGTACTCCAGTGTACTTTGAACTACTTTATTTTATTCAGTTAATTATATTATAGAATGAAATACAATTGTGATAATACAGAAGATACTAGTCCAAGTTCCATCTCATGTTCACTCAAACTAAATAGTTAGAGCATACACTCAATAACACATGGGCCTATGTAATGAATATTCTTAATCTTATGAAATAGATGAAATTATAAAATGATAATGATAAAACAAATTGAGGGGGGGAGAACAGCACAACTCTGCCTTTATTCTTGTGTTAAAGATATATTAAAATATAATGTAATTTATATTAAAAATTTTCCATCTAAATAACATAAATACTTTAGTCTTGTTAGTTACAACATTACTGATCGTGAGTAAAACTGTCACTTCAATAACGCAGATATTTTGCCACAGGTTGACATATTAACTGCACAGAAGTCTGATCGGTTATTTTGCTGAGCATGAATGTTACATTCAGTGTTTCTCTGCATGCTTAATAACATCACACATCTTCAGAATTCACATTGTCATGCACATTTTGAAACGGTCAGTGATTTTTGTATGAAAAAAATACTGGCAGGTAAAGGATCTGACCACAGCTATTTGACAGTAAATAAAATTTCTGGTCAAGCATCATTTATGTTCTTACTTCTCAACTCATAATTCTCATAATGTAACAATGTTATCTTGTAATCCTTGAAACCACAAGACTCCACTTAAACAAATTGAACTGGCCAATTTAGGTTGAAAAACTAGAGAGAAACTAGACACAAATGCAGGTTTATGTTTGTGAGGACACTTTTGAGTCATGTATAATTTATACAGGCATATATATTGCACAGTGTATAAAACATTAATATTAAACATATTGTATTTTAAGTTTTAGTCCCTACTTTAAACTAAGCTTTATAAAAATGTGTAGACTACAGGACAGAAAATAAGTCATGTTAGTTTGCCTTGATTGAGACTATAATGAAAGTTTCCTTGGTCCATAGTCAGCACTGGGGTCTGATTGTGCGTCTCTCAGTGAAGGATGGCCAGCAGGAGGCGCTTGAAATCTCCGCCGCATTCCGAGCCGATGGCCTCTTTTAGAGACACATCATATTTCTCCAGGTACATGTCTTTAATGCTCTCCAGATCAATCTACTCAAACAGAAGAGAGTGCGTTACAGGTTGTTTTGTAAGATGGTCTAATGTAATCTGTGTAATTACAGTACTTTAACCCTTATGTGCTGTTCGGGATGTTTTCATCCACTATGGGGCATTTTTGAGTCTTAATTTGGCCGTAACTTTCTCCGTGTTTCAGCAAATGGAATCATTTTTGGTGACAAATCTTATTTTGACACATATTTTGTGAAAATGCATTGAAAATTTTCAAAAACTCAACAGTACTCTGTGGGCAAATTCACGACCCTTTCGTTATGATTTTAACTGCTTTAAAAATGTATCAGATAAATATTTTTTTCAAATGTTTTTGCTTAAATCTATTAATCAACCTCAGTCCTGATCAAAACTACTAAATTAAAAAAAAAAAAATCAGGATTTTAACTCTTTAATTGCCAAATTCATAAATGATGTCACTGATTTGGGAAAAAACGTGTCAAAGATTAGAAACAACATTGGCTTTGATGCGTCGTTAGTTTTTGTGCAGCATCAGATTTTAACGTTTTAAAGAGTTAAAATCCTGATTTTTTTTTTATTTAGTAGTTTTGATCAGGACTGAGGTTGATTAATAGATTTAAGCAAAAACATTTGAAAAAAATATTTATCTGATACATTTTTAAAGCAGTTAAAATCCTGGCTGAAAACGACAGGCTAGTGAATTTGAACAATGCACAAGGGTCAATATCTGGGATACATTTGCGATGACCTTCCATTGTTCATTGTATGACAATAGAAACAATAGTACAATGTCATTCAAGTTTGTTTTCTTTGAAAGAAATATTACTTATATTCAGCAATGACGCATTAAATTGATCAAAAGTGACAGTAAAGACATTTATAATGTTACATAATTTTTGTATTTCAAATAAATATTAAGTAGCACAACTATTTTGAACATTAATGATAATCAGAAATGTTTATTGAGCAGCAAATCGGCAAATTAGAATGATTTCTGAAGGATCATGTGACACTGAAGACTGGAGTAACGATGCTGAAAATTCAGCTTTGCATCGCAGAAATAAATTACATTTTTAAATAGATCAAAATAGAAAAGAGTTATTTTAAATTGTAATAATTTTTCACAAAATTATTGTGAAAATTAATTATTAAAAGACTTCTTTAAAAAAATAAATAATAATAATAATAAAGAATTCTACCAACCCAAATCTTTTGAATGGTAGAGTAATATCATTCAGGATTGTTAACATCCAGAATTTAGGAAGAAATCCAAAAATACTGGCTTTAAAATGCAATATAACCTTCAGCATACTATTGTTTGACTTATTTTTAAAAATTCAGCAATTAATAATTAGTGTATAGTACGCAACACTCTAGTATTCCATTCAGAACATAACGAAAATGACTAGTAATACTGATAATATTACAGCTTTTGCACCCTAAAGGCCTGTTCACACCAAGGACAAAAACTAGAAGGATAACAATAAAGATCCATTTCTAGTCTACACCAAAACTACAACGATAACAGCACAGAAAAACTGTATTTATTAAAACATTAACAGCCAATCAGAATTCAGCCTGCTTTAAACAGCTTGAGCATTTAAAGCGGCAGACGACAAAACTGCAGTGTGTGCTTAAAATAAACAAAACGGTATTGTGCACTGATGTGGACGCTAATATAGTTATTATTCTTGGTGTGAATGGGAACACTACTCAAAGCATACAAAACGAGGAATGGTATTATACCTCTGAGCGACACACAATGATCCGGATGAGAGTGTCTTCATCGGTTCCGGCACCTTTCATAGCGGCGTTCAGCCTCCGGGCAAAGAACAGCTGGGGGTTCTTAGCACACCTCACTATGAGTTAGATGGGAAGTGTTAACTAGTTAGCATTAATCAAAACGGCTGAGTATGTAAATATATGCTGCACTTTCCTTTCAATAACAAAACACACAACAAAAATGACAGCAGTGAGAAAACAGCAGTTAAGAGAGCATCTGATCATAGTGATGTGGATATGTTTGCAGCTTTGCATCAGCTCGGCAGTCGAGTAAAGTCACATGATATTTATTTATCTTGCACTTTATACAATAGATGGTATAAAAGCAAGGAGCTTTGCTGTATTTAACATGAAAAAAACAGTGTCACTGTATCTTTCAATTAGAATAACAACTATAAAGCGATTATCTAGTGTGTTCATTAGTGCTGCAACGACACGTCGACGTGCGTGAAATGCGTCGACGCGTCTCACTGTTTACATTCATCTGGCGTAAAGGCAGCTTCAGCTCCTGTGAACGGAGAAAGTTCCATTCTATCACAAAAACCCAGACCACGATGATCAGAAGTATGGGAATACTTTAAACAGAGGCCGAATAAAACGGTCCTTTGTTCCCTTTGCAGAACCGAAATGGCGTTCCACCTGTGGAACTGGATCTTTGCCAAATTTTTGCGCGCGCAAAATCATATTTTGAGCGCGCGAAAGGGCATTTCGCGCGCGTGTGAACTGAGTTGAGGAGAAAATCTTCGTCTCACAAATAAGAAAATATTTAGAGCGAACGAAAGTCAGTTTTGCATTTCAAAGAAGTTTATTTGGATGTGCGCGGACGTTCTCTTCCGCACGTGCGAGGTTTGAGTCACTCGCGCTCCTGATTCCCGCCCCGCGCGCTCGCGAAGACTCGCTGCATCACAGACAGAGCGAGAGGAAAAACACACGGTTCAGGAGACGTTTGTTCAGTGGCTTGAACACTATCAAAGTTCCTTTAAGACTGTAGAGAAAGTCTTTGACGCTCTTCATGTTAAAGTTCAAATGTCTTCCACTGGACGAACACACATAATGACTTATTTTTAATCAAAATCAAATGGTATTATTACATAATGGCGTGTCCCAGTGTTTCTACACCTCAATCAACTGCTAAATTAGTTCTAACTTCTTATGTAAAAAAAAAATCACTAGATTAATAAAAAAGGTAATAAAAATAATCGTTAGATTAGTCGACTAATCGAAAAAATAATCGTTAGATTAGTCGTCAGAAAAAATAATCGTTAGTTGCAGCTCTAGTGTTCATGTTTGTACTCGCAGATTTCTGCCCTTGACGGACTGAGCGGAAGAAATGAACCGGAGAAGATTTCCACCTCAAAGAAGGCGGAGCCTCAGAGCACACCTATCAATTACATCATCGCTTCAGACCAATGGCAGTTTTAAGGCGTTTACCAGCCAGAGCAAATTTTTCAAGTTTTGAACTCCTAAAACAAATACAAAATGAACTTCCTTTTGGCCTGATTTTGTTCAAAATGACATTACACCAGTTTGTTTTTTTGATTTTGCTTCAAGTATATCAGGGCCTTTAAAGTTGGTATGAAACAAAAGTTACTATAGTCTTTTCTTTCCTATTGTGACATATCAAACAACTACTTGAATAAGAAAAAATAGGGGTAGTCGTGGCTTGTAATCTGAAGGTTGCAGGTTCGATTCCCACGCCAGCAGGAATTGAAAGTGGGGATTGTGAATGAACAGCACTCTCTCCACCTTCAATACCATGACTAAATGTTGTTGAGAAAAGAGATGTTGTTGCAAGAGGGAGGGGGATTTTTTTTGGATTAAAGATTACAGGGGCACATGAAAAATAATGATGTGCATAGATAAATCATTTATAATGAATATGGCAACATTCCCTAAAAAACGATACAAACCAAGTGTAATGAAGCAGTCCTTCAGAGTTCCAGATGTTTCCTTATCAATTGCATCCAAAATCTCAGTTCCAGACATCTGTGGAAGAACATGAAATACAATCTAAAAGTAATCCAGAGCGATTACAAGAAAACTAAGACAACTTATTCTACTACATTACAACCTTGAAGGGATAGTTCACCCAAAAAATAATAATAAAAAAGTCATAATTTACGCGCCCCAGTGTTGTTCTGATGCTGTATGCCCTTCTTTCGTTTTCATACCACAAAAGGAGGATTTAAAAAATAATGTCCTGCTTAAGCTCATCCATATAATGGCAGTGAATAGCGACCACCATCAAGCTTTAAAAAAGACGCAAAAGTATCACAGAACGATCCCATGCAACACATGTCGTATATTCCAAGTGTACTGTGGGAATACAATAGGTTTTATTAAAAAATATATATATATATATATATATAACTTCTTGTTGTGACAAATCTGAGAAAAAAGTATCCATTTCATGTTGTTTTTATTAAGCTGCGCTGGTAGAGTCTCACTTCGAGTCGCCACGCACAGAAGATCAACGGCCACGGTCAGGATTTAATATCAGATTTAAACAGTACATTAAATTTTAGTTTGTTTTTTACTAAACCCAATCATATATCCCTAGAACACTTTGAATATATGCCACGTGTCACATGAGATCATTCTGTGATTCTTTTGTGTCTTTATTTAAAAGCTTGATGCTTGTTGCCATTCACTGCCATGATTTGGTCAAGCGCGAATGGACATTTTTTTTTAAATTCTCCTTTTGTGGTCAGAAAAAAAAGAAAAGCATACGACAATAGAACAACACCAGGGTGAGGGTGAATGATGACTTAATTTTCATTTTAGGGTGAACTTTCATTGAATAGGACAAACTCACGGCTTCATAGGCTTTGAATGTGGCCTGTAGTTGCAAGTAGTTCCTGGTGGCCAGAATGAAGCTGAAAGTTGACTCATCTGTGCCTAAGGAGCCCTCTCCAGCCTTACAGAGAATCAAAACACACTGGAATAAGACTCAATGTGGGACTAAATATTAATATCACTATGTTGTCATTAAATATCTCAGGCTGATCTCAATCATTTTAATATGTATTTGTACTTTCTAGCACACTAGATATAATTTTTTTTATGTTTAGATAGACCAGGGTTTCCCAAAATGAAGGCAACTGCAGGGGTTAGTGAACTGTTAAAAAATAATAATTATTCAAATCATAAAAATGTAAAATAAAAACTATCAATTTGATTGCATTGTCATTTGACCATTAACTGTCATTAGAGAACAGTGAACATGCAAATGTATTAAGTGGCTAAAACATTCACTTAAAATCTCAAGAATGTCAAGTAAATATTTTAGGACTAAGGGGTTTGGGTGCCAAAAAAGTTTGGAAATCCCTGAGATAAACAATGAACTTCTAAAACAAAGCCTTTTAGACAAAAACAACAGTATATAAACAATTATGTTAAATGCATTTCATAAATGGCATGTTGTTAAACATATTTAATTCATCTAAATACTAAATAATAGTACAATAATAATAATAATAAGTAAATATTATGCACTACTGTTTAAAACCTTTTAAAATGAAATAAATACTTTATTTCAGCAAGGATGTATTAAATTGCTCAAAAGTAAAGATATTTATAATGTTACAATGTAACATGTTCCTTTGAACTTGCTATTCATCAACGAATCCTGAAAAAAAGTATCACCGTTTCCTCAAAAATATTGAACAGAACAACTATTTTCAATATTAATAACAATAAATGTTTCTTGAGCAGCAGATCAGCATATTAGAATGATTTCTGAAGGATCATGAATACATTCTAAAATATATTAAAAATAGAAAAAAAATATTTAAAATTATAGTAATATTTCACAATATTCATGTTTTTACTATATTTTTGATCACATCTATGCAGCCTTGGTGAGCATAAGAAACATTCAAATATCTTACTGACCCTAAACTTTTCCATTAACCCCCCCCTTAAAAGGATGTAACATTTAGGCTATCCTTCCCTTATGTACAACAGTCATGTTTTAGATGCTGTTCACACATTTATAATGTATATTTCTAGCCATGCTAGAATCAGGCTTCACGTATGAATATCTATGAAGTGAGATCGTGTTGAATGTCCCTTACCTCATACAGCGAGACGGCATCTTGCTCTGCCAGAGCTTCGTCCACCTCGTAGCTCTCATCTCTGTTACCCTGCAAGAGAGAAAGTATTGACGTTCTTGACCGAGAGAGTGAAATCCAATCTGAGTCACGTCATTGAATCCTGCCTCTACTTATCTAATGAAAGGGGATCTGAACCACTGCCAACTCCAGCACTCTACAGGGACAGGAGGAAGAGGGAGGGGTGCTAAACACAGGCCTCCAGTGAGAGCTTCAGGACTGCACTGTAGGCATTTTGAAACACGTAAGCAACCATTTTGATTTAGAATGAACAGGATTTACCTGGAGAAGTAATGTTAGCAGTTGCCTAACATCTCCACTGGTGTCTCCTTCAATGTCTTCCTCCAAATCCCTGTCATGCACTGTAAACAACAACATACAGTCATTGATTAGAAAAAATAGTTTGTTTTATTTGATAAAAGAATAGAAAAACAAATTTTCACACACTTTGTGACTGTGACTGTACTTGTGGGAACGCATGTTGATATTTGGTTGCTTTCTGGACAAAGAGAGCCCTCCACCAATCTCAATAATTGGTGAGATAGGGGTAGTCGTGGCCTAATGGTGAGGGAGTTGGGCTTGCAACGTGAAGGTTGCCGGTTCGATTCCCACGCCGGTGGGGATTGTGAATGAACAACACTCTCTCCACCTTCCCTTGAGCAAGGTTGGTTTTGTGTGAGTGTGTGTGCGCACTTGGGATGGGTTAAATGCAGAGCACCAATTTCGAGTGTGGGTCACCATACTCCCAGATAATTCTGTTGGATTTTTTCGCCCACTGTATTGTCTTTAGATTCTTTACAAAAATATAATTAATAAACCATTTCAAGCATCATGAGTCTAAAATCTAGTCAAATCTTGGTAGAAATATTTATGGGACAATTTACACCATATTGCACGTTGATGTGATTAGTTACGAGGAAGTTTGTGACGTCAGGGATTTCAAACCATGGGTCTTTGGTTTACTGCAGTTTTAAAGAGAAAATACTCAGCAATGGTGTTAATTTGCACATGGGTTGTCTTAAAGCATGTTAAATATACCAGACAGACATAAGAACAACATTAAAAACTTGATTTTCATCACAAGGGGACTTTAAAAGGTTTCTAATTTTGTTTTGTAGGTCTACAACAGATTTACAAGCATCAAAGGTAAAAAAAAAACCCAGTTAAATATTCTCATAATATACATTGCGCATCACTTCATTCTTCAAAGAGTCTGAAAATGGCTATTTCGAAGATTCACTGTCTAAACCCCTCCTTAACACGAACCAACTCTGCTCTGATTGGTCAGATGGCCCAGTCTGTTGTGATTGGTCTACCGGTTACACTCATTACCGTATCTGAATCTCAGCTCCAGAGGCTTCCTCAGCACTTGATACACAGTGATACGAATGTTGGCGCAATATTTTCAGCATCAAATCAAGTGCGAGTCCTCATTCTTTGAAAGTGCATTCAAAGTGAATTCACAGCCGCTGAAAACAGCGTCTCACGTGTCGAAAACATGAACCAAACTCTTCCGGTCTCAGCTGTCCATGTTATTCACGGGCAGCCAATGAAAACCAAGACCATAGTCATTATGCAAATTTGTTACATTGTAACAGGAATGTAACAGGAAGTGGGACAACAACTTTATTTTACATACACTTTGATCTTTAAAACTGTGCAGACCTTTTACATTCACAAAAAGTTATATTACACACTGCATGATGGGTAATATTCGCAAAAGCGTAATGGGGACACTTAAGTTCTCTCAACAACTCCTTTGTATACAGTGCTGAATGAATATCGATTGAGTCATTCTTACCGTAGGTGTAGGTGTCTTTGTACATGGCAATCTCCTGTTAGAAAACAAAAAGTAGTAAATGACTCATTTCAACTTCTAGATCCATTTAGCTGAAAACATTTTTTCCTGCTTTGAGAACAGTAACAAACACAGGAACTGGCAGAGGCGTTTCATTCAAAACAAACGGACATACAGCATTGGTAGCAGTGCACAGAATCTCCACCAGGACATCCTCGTCTGTGCCAGCGCCCTTCATGGCCTTCCGGAGCTCTTTAACAGCAAACACGTGAGGAGGATCCAACATGGCGATGATGGCGTTCTCGAAGTTTCCAGACAGCTCGCTCTTCAAAACCTCCACCAACTCCTTCACACAACACAAAGCTTTGAGTGGCTGCTCTTTATTCTTAGAAGATGTGCTAAAAACTATTTCTCTTTGACATGAAAAGATGATGTTTTCAGTAAACTCACATCATCGTATTTCTCAAAGTATGCGTGTTTGATCTCCATTCTCTGAGCCGCACTTCGATTGGCTAGGATGTCTATGATGGCTTGCTCATCAGTTCCTTGAAAATTGAACAGAAAATGTCCTTCAGATTAATCCACCAGTTCTGCAAACACCCTGTAAATCGCAGGCTACAATTGTAATTGCATTTGATAGACATCCCGAATGCACATATAAGATCATGAACATCTCACCTAAACCTTTGCAGGCTTTTCGGATGGCCTTTATATCAGCAACTACATCGAAGTCTTCATAAGGAACGATTGTTGGCTGTTGAATAAAACCAAAGAGCATTATTTCCAACGTTCATCATGTTTGATGCTGTTCACAGCGAATTAGAAGTCCACATGAATTAGGTCACTTAAAGTGAAAGTTTTGTCATCATTTACTTACTCTCAAGTTGTTCCAAACCTGTATTCTAATTTCTATGTTCTGCTACTTTGAGGCCACATCCACACAAAGCCAGATCATTCCCTATCCGATCTTTTTTCCTTCATCTGCCGACACACGAAACCACTGAAGCGGACTCAAAATGACAGACATGATAGATCAGTATGTAATTCTGCCACATTAAAAACGAAGAGTCTTGCAGCATGTGCATAAACTTTGCGTGCTGTAGACAAACTTTAGTAAAGCTTAGAAATCAAGCTTTATTTTAGTACAGCTCATAGGCTCAGTTGTTGTTATGTGACGTAGCGTCGACATGTGGGGTAATGACATAATCGTTTCACAAAATATATGGATTGGCTGTACACATGAATAAACAAGGGTGTCATTTAGAGCTGCAATGATTATTTTTTCTGTCGACTAATCTAACGTTTTTTTTTTTTATTAATCTAGTCATTTTTTTTTTTACACAATAAGTTAGAACTAATTTAGCAGTTGATTGAGGTGTAGAAACACTGGGACACGCCATTATGTAATAATACGATTTGATTTTGATTAAAAATAAGTCATTATGTGTGTTCGTCCAGTGGAAGACATTTGAACTTTAACATGAAGAGCGTCAAAGACTTTCTCTACAGTCTTAAAGGAACTTTGATAGTGTTCAAGCCACTGAACAAACGTCTCCTGAACCGTGTGTGTTTTCCTCTTGCTCTGTCTGTGATGCAGCGAGTCTCAGCGAGCGCGCGGGCGGGAATCAGGAGCGCGAGCAGCTCAAACCTCGCACGTGCGGAAGAGAACGTCCGCGCACATCCAAATAAACTTCTTTGAAATGCAAAACTGATTTTCGTTCGCTCGAAATATTTTCTTATTTGCGAGACGAAGATTTTCTCCTCAACTCAGTTCACGCGCGCGCGAAATGCCCTTTCGCGCTCAAAATATGATTTTGCGCGCGCAAAAAATTGGCAGAGATCCAATTCAATCGGTGGAACGCCATTTCGGTTCTGTAAAGGGAACAAAGCACCGTTTTATTCGGCCTCTGTTTAAAGTATTCCCATACTTTTGATCATCGTGGTCTGGGTTTTTGGGATAGAATGGAACTTTCTCCGTTCTCAGGAGCAGAAGCCGCCATTACGCCAGATGAATGTAAACAGTGTGACGCGTCGACGTATTTTCGTAGTCGACGTAATCGATGACGTCGACGCGTCGTTGCAGCACTATTGTCATTTTCAGATTGATCCCCTCTGGGTCCTGGTTTAAAAAAATAGCGGCTAGCATCCATCTGCACAAAATGCCCAAATTATACGAAATGTTTATATATTACAGCTAAACGTGTCTCCGTGTGGACGGGCTCTCATAGTCAATGGGAGGTGAGATCAGCTTGGTTACAAACATTATTCCAATGTCTTCCTTTGTGTACTACAGAACAAAGAAATTCATACAGAACAACTTGAGGGGGAGTAAATGTTGTCAGAATTTTCATTTTTGGGTGGACTATCCCTTTATTTCATGTTTCAGCATTTAGGGAATTTGCTTCCTATGATACTGCCAGCTATTATTGGTTGAGGACATTTATATGTGCCACCAGTAATCCATTACCATTAAATATTGATTTCAACATCTAAATTTAATATAAGAAGTCAGGTTGTTGCAACTGCTCCTCTTATATTAAAAATGAAAATGTCACTGCTTATTATTTCTACAACACTTTATGGAAGCAATTCTTGCCGCAAAAGTCTGCGGGGATCAATGTTATGATATGGTATAATTTAATTAAAAAAATGTTTCTGATGTATTTTGAAGATTCAAAAGTCCTAAAACATTGATTACTGTTGTGAATGGTCCCAAAACACTGTATTATAAAATAAGAAATATTATAAAATTATGGTAATACACACACACACACACACACTTATATATATATGTGTGTGTGTGTGTGTGTGTTTATTTATGATTTAATGCCATTCAATCACTATATAAAATCAGGAATATATACCAATAACAACAACATTAATAATAACAACAATTACATAAAGTCTATCAATTGAATATTCGACAGAAATTCTAAAATAACTTCAGGAGAAACCTTTAAAAATGTCCATTAATGTGTTCTTTGTATAAAACCGTTGTCTAATATTATTTATAAAAGGACCTTCTATTAAAATGTGTTTTACACTCATGAAATTTTTACACGAATCACAAACCGGCTTCTCTTCCCCCTTCAATAAATATGAATGAGTGAGTCTTGAATGTCCAATTCGGCATCTCGTATATAGAACCTGGTCATATCTGTTTTCAAAATAATAACTAAAAACTCCTTGATTTAAAACTGGATTCACCTCATATAATTAGTCATTTACACATTCGTTCCATTCCATTTGCCATTTATTGTAAATGTACAGGTTCAATATGGGTTTAACGTCAGATGCTGGTATTTTACATTGTGTCAAAATACAGATTACAAAATACATGCTTTAAAAAGTAATTTGTAACGTATTTTGTTACATTATTCAAGTTTAGTAACTTAATCTAAATACTTTAGAATACTTTGGAATACTAATAATTATATAACACACAAAAATAAGGTAATTTTGCGTTTTTATCTCACAATTCAGACGTTTTTCTCAGAATTGCATGATATGAAGTTGCAATTGTTATAAAGTATTAAAGTCAAAATTATGAGATATAAACTCGCAATATTGAGAAAAGTCAGAATTATGCGATAAATAAGAAAAGTCAGAATTGCAAGCAAAGAAGTTGAGATATAAACTCGCAACTGCAAGAAAAAAGTCAGTATTGCAAGTTTTTATCATGCAATTCTGACTTTATAACTTGCAATTATGAATTTATATCTCCCAATTCTGATTTTAAAAAACGCAGTTGTGAGTTTAAATCTTGGATTTTTGAAACAAAATTCAGAATTGTGAGATTCAAACTCGCCAGGAAAAAGTTGAATTGTGAGATAAAAAGTTGCAATTACCATTTTTTACAATTACAAGGGACTCAAACAACTGTCGCAAAACATGAAAACAGTCGTGGATCATCCAGTAATGTTTACATTAATCAAATTTTGTATTTTAAATACGTAACTAAGTTACTTGTATTTCGTTACTCCCCAACCCTGTATGTATGTATATATATATATATATATATATATATATATATATATATATATATATATATATATATATATATAGAGCTGGGTAGGTTACTTTTAAAATATATTTCACTACAGATTACAAAATACATGCTTTAAAAAGTCATTTGTAACGTATTTCGTTTCATTACTCAAGTTTAGTAACTTAATCTAAATACTTTAGAATACTTTGGAATACTAATAAGTGTGAAACAAAGTTTTTATCTCACATTTCTGACTTTTCCCCTCAGAATTGCGTGATATAAAGTTGCAATTGTGAGTTATAAAGTCAGAATTATGAGATATAAACTCACAAAATTGAGAAAAGTCAGAATTACGAGATACAAACTAAACTAAATTCACAATTGCAAGAAAAAAGTTAGTATTGCAAGTTTATATCTCCCAATTCTGACTTTATAACTTGCAATTGTGAGTTTAAATCTCTCAATTCTGAGAAAAAGAAGTCAGAATTATGAAATGCAAACTCAAAATTGTGAGAAAAAGTTGCAGTGACGAGTGAATTATAAAATGACTCAAAAAACATGAAAACAGTCGTGGATCATCAGGTCATGACAGGACAGTTCAGTTTTTTTTTTTATAAATTCAGTCATTTTGTCTCGTTCAAAACACTACTAAATAAAAATAACAAAATTTTTATGATCCCTCTTAAAAGTATTAAAATTTTGTTGAAACTTAACTCCAGACTGTCAGAGTCAGAGAATCACCAATTGCTGTTTAAATGACATTAAAACTCAAAGTAATCACTTTGGTAATCTAAAACACTTTTCAGATGTAACTGTAATCTGATTACCACCCATTTAAAATGTAACTGTAATGAAACACAGTTACTCAAATTTTGTATTTTAAATACGTTACTAAGTTACTTGTATTTCGTTACTCCCCAACCCTATATACATATATATATATATATAAAGCACTTTTTTTTCGGCGACTGAAGAGATTTAGTGTTCTAGTATTGTCTCTCCCATAAGGACAAAAGGCCGGCTCAGGAATGCTCAGAGGAAGCGCCCTGTCCAAACACAATCCCTGATGGATCGAGGCACAGGCAAACATGAAGCGGAGTTTGTCTCAGTCTCCTCCCAGAGCATTTCCTCTGACTCATTCGGATAACGGGATTCTGATATCTTCCTTCCCTTGACAATAATCACAAATAACCGAATTCACCGTAATACACATTCGAAAAGAGGAAAAAATGTGTTTTCTACAATCAAAACAATCGCGAATTACAGTTCACGCGATAAGGGCTGTTTTCCAAACGTTCCTCGGTTCGTCGTTTATCTTTCCTTCATTTTAAAACAGATTTAAATTCTCTCGCATCAAACTCTGCGACAAACTGCAAGACACTAACTCTCTCGTATGTAAGCTGTGAATTCCAGGAAAATACTCACTTGACAGTTTCCCATGGTGAGTTTGAGGTGTTCGGTGATCTGACCGCTGTCCGAACTGCAGGCCACACGCGCAAGAGTTTCGGTGAATGACGTCAGCACGTAGGGAAATAACGGGATGGATTTCAAACGTGCTCACGAGGGGCAGCATAAACGAGTTTGGCATCTGGATTATTGAAAAGCACTATAATCATCTTCGCATTATTAACCATGACTTCTGCATACGTTATAATTATTAATTCTGACTATGTCTAACAAATATGCATTGAAATCTCCCAATTCTGACGCCTTTTCAAGCTGTTAGAAGTTATTGAGAAAACATCTCATTGCAACTATTCTTATGACCCAAAACCTCATATCTATACGCAGGGTTGGGGAGTAACGAAATACAAGTAACTTAGTTACATATTTAAAATACAAAATGTGAGTAACTGTATTTCATTACAGTTACATTTTAAATGGGTGGTAATCAGATTACAGTTCCATCTGAAAAGTGTTTTAGATTACCAAAGTGATTACTTTGAGTTTTAATGTCATTTAAACAGCAATTGGTGATTCTCTGATTCTGACCGTCTGAAAAAGTTAAGTTTCATATTTTCGACTGTTTTCCTGTTTTGTGATAGTTGTTTGTGAGTCATTTTATAATTGTAAAAAACTTTCTCACAATTTGTTTTTTTCTACTCACAATTGTGAGTTTGCATTTCACAATTGTGACTTCTTTTTATCAGAATTGCGAGATTTAAACTCACAATTGCAAGTTATAAAATCAGAATTGGGTGATATAAACTTGCAATACTATTTTTTTTTCTTGCAATTGTGGAATTTAGTATGTGAGTTTACATGTCATAGTGCAGATTTTTCTCAATATTGTGAGTTTATCATAATTTTGACTTTCCTCAAAATTGTGAGTTTATATCTCATAATTCTGACTTTATAACTCACAATTGTAACTTTATATCACAGAATTCTGAGTCAGAATTCAGAATTCAGAATTGTGAGATAAAAACTTGTTCCACACTTATTAGTATCCCAAAGTATTCTAAAGTATTTAGATTAAGTTACTAAACTTGAGTAATGCAACGAAATACGTTACAAATGACTTTTTAAAGCATGTATTTTGTAATCTGTAGTGAAATACATTTTAAAAGTAACCTACCCAGCCCTATATATACGACAGTCATAACTGACCAGGAAACAATAAACTTGCATTTCTTCAGCACAAACAGAGAGAGAATTAAGGGCGCCCCCTACTGAACAATCATTAACATTTCAGTTGCCTCAGAGTGATAGCTTACAAAATAGCACATGTTCAAATGCTTTGTTTGTTTGTTTATTTATTTATACAGTGCTAGTACTGAAACTTATCTTAAAGGTGTGGTGCACCTGTTTTTAAATGGAGCAGACTGTTTAAAAGCATTTCTCCTTTAATAGCATTTATTCAAAGAGAACATAAACAAATTATATATACATATACTGTCATATACAGATTGGCAGTGCTTGAAGTGGGTAAAAAAAAAGAGGTAGTACTCCCAAAAGGGGCGGGGCTTTGTTTGGGGGGGGGGGGGGGGTCGTGAGATAACATTTCTTGTAATTGTTTAACTACAGTTTTTGTTACAATAAGGATTTAATTACAAGTAAGACTTTTGATGGCTCCTCATTACCAAGCTTAGGGCAATGTTAACTTTTTCTCTTCTTTCATCCATTGCATTTATTGTGAAACAAGTAGAGAGGAAAAATAGCATGATTTTAGATTCTCAGTTATATTTTAAAAGTCATGTGAAAAAGACGATTAAACAAATCTAACTAGCTTTGAAAGAATAAGAAACTGTTTAACATATGATCATGCCTTTCTGTTTTTAAATTCCATGATATTATGTCCTATGGATTGACTATTTGGTCTCAGACGAATCAGTCTGTAGTTAATCAGATCGAGTGCTCTCAAGTAATTTTCTAAATTTAAACAAAAATAAAACTGAAACAAGATTTCGGACCCCATTCAAGGGGGCGCTGTCGAGCCCCCCTGCCACGCCCGGGTCCCAGCCTAAGTGAAATCCTAATCGCCGCGGGTTCCAATGCGTGTGCAAAGTTTCAAGAGTTTTCATGCATGTTAAGGGCCCCAAAAGTGCAAAAACCTAAAAAAAATAATAATAATAATAAAGAATAATAATAATAATAATAATCCTAAGGAAAACAATAGGGCCTTCGCCCTTTCAGGGCTTGGGCCCTAATAATTCTCTTTGGGCCTAGGGAAAATATGTGCTTGATGTTGACTGTGGTTCTCTTGCTCCATGTGAAACTCAATGCGTTAGGAATCGAGGCGTTCTGTTTGATCACAACCTACAATTTGATAAACAGATTAGTACTGTTGTGAAATCATGCTTTTTCCATCTTCGCCAACTCTCTAAAGTGAAACCGTTTTTTTAAAATAGTGACTCATGCCTTTGTAACAACACGTTTAGATTATTGTAATTGCCTTTATTATGGCGTGTCTCAGTCTTCTCTCTCTCGTCTACAGCGAGTGCAAACTGCTGCTGCTAGACTCCTCACTGGGACCCGTAAGTTTGAAGCGGTACCTCCAATTTTATTTGCACTACACTGGCTACCTGTCAAATTTAGAATCGATTTTAAAATTCTTCTATATGTTTACCAATCCCTCAACAATCTGGCTCTTCAGTCCCTGACTGATCTGCTCCATCCGTACTCTCCATCTAGAACAGGGGTGGCCAACGTCGGTCCTGGAGAGCCACAATCCTGCAGAGTTTAGCTCCAACCCTGATAAAAACTCACCTTCCTGTGGCTTTCTAGTAACCCTTAAGACCTTGATTAGCTTGTTCAGGTGTGTTTGATTAGGGTTGGAGCAAAAAATTTGCAGGATTGTGGCTCTCCAGGACCGACGTTGGCCACCCGATCTAGAACTTTGAGATCCAGTGAGCACTGTTTGCTCATTGTGCCTAGATCTAGACTAAAAAAAACGCGGCGGTTGCACCTTTGCGCCTCTTCACATCAGACTAGCTCCCTCCATTTCCTCTTTTAAATCTGCTCTAAAGACCGATTTATTCTCCAAGGCTTTCAATACTCCTTGATCTTAGGTTCGGTATTGTTTTATTATTGGTGTGTGTTTATTAAGTTTGATCCTTTTTTCTATCTTTTAGTTTGATTATTTCATGTACAGCACTTTGGTGAGCCTTGGTTGTTTTTAAATGTGCTCTACAAATAATTATTGTATTGTATTGAGTGTCTCTACAACAATTAGCTTCAGCTACAAGCGCATGCATCGGATGGCTGTTGTCCCAGTTTTCCCGGTACGCAAGAAAAAGTGATACGCTACTGATTAAAACAGAGAAGTGTTCTGCATCCCTGCCCATTTCAAGCACAGCAGATTGGTCATATAAAAACGCCCTATATAAAGAAATGTGACTTGTCTTTTAAAAGCAAAGCAAATGTGGCTGTGATGACTTGATGTCTTGCAGTCTCTCGTGTTCTTCCTCAGACGTGGACGGGCTCTGATCTCTGGTGTGGCGGCTTGAGTTCCTGTCAGGTTGGGGTTCAGGCTTCGGGTCTCGAGCTCAAGTCCTCCACCAAGCATGTTATTTCCTGTCCAATACAAAGATTATAGAAACAAATCAACTCATGAATATTTTTTTTAGAGCTGATTTACAACAATTCTGTTTGCATCACTGATTCTGTTATTTTCCTGTTCATTACCATGAAGCCACTTTGAAACGATCTGTATTGTATAAAGCGCTACAGAAATGAAAGTGACTGGACTATAACAAGAACATTACAATGAACACAAATTGAATTGAAGACGAATGACAATAATCCTACTCTTTCTGTTTCACTTCCTCATCCCTGAAATCACTGATGGAGTGACTCTCCTGAACTTCTTCAGTCTGGATCATTTCAAAACCACTCATGTTGGAAGATCTGCTCTAACGTCGGCCGTTCAGTCGGATCCCGGGTTAGGCACTGGCTAATCAGATCCCTGCATTCTGTACAAGTTTTAATAAGGAGAGAGCTGGTTAGTCATGACCATGTGACTTGGCATCTATGAAAACAGCACCTAAAACATGATTAAAATCATGTCAAATGTTCCTTATCTTTACTTTGAAAGTGAAGTATGTCGTTTCTGCACCTACAGCGGAATCAAAATCAAGCATATTATCGAAAAACCTTGCAAACGTCCCTTTCGCGCATCGCGTCTTCACAAACGTGTGTGATACTGAAGCATGCTTTGTGGTTCACTTTTGACGTGTTCACGACCCGTTTAATATGTGAAGGTATAGATGCAGCGAGTTTCGGCTTTCACTGCTGTAACTAAAGCTGAATTTCTTTTCCCAAACTCTCGCTATACATTAAAAATCTTACATACTTCACCTTCAACAGTTTCTGTGCAGAGCCTTTGCTTTACGTGTGCGTTTGTCAATGTTACTCACCTTTGGATAAGTTGGTGTTCCGAAATGTAACTTTGGCTTCTATGATTTCCGCTCTATTGGCAAAAGGAGAACATGCGTTCATCATCTCGTACAACAACACTCCTAGAGACCAGATGTTTGTTGGGATGGCGTGGAACCGAGGCTCCGTCAAGACTTCAGGTGGACAATAATCCAGTAATCCTGTAAACAAGACATTTGCACATTGTTGAGAATTTTTTTAAAAGGGTCAAATAATCAGTGAGTCTCTACATTCAGGTTTCCACACTCTCAAAATGCTCACCGAGGAATATGTTGCTCTCGTAGCCATCGCTGCTCAATAGCTGACCGCAGCCAAAGTCTATCAGCTTGAGCTCTAACGTGTTTTCCTTCAACAGGAAGTTCTGCGTATGAGCGTCATTATGAAAAACGCCATGCTCGATGCAGTGTTGTACTGCCGGCACAGCCTGCCGCATGATGACCCGTGCTGTTGTTTCGTCCAGCAAGCTCTCGCAGGGTTCAGGATACTCCATAACCAGAGTGAATTTTCGAGGATGTTCAAACCAGTCGTACAGTTGTATGGTGTAGGGGCTTATGGGTTCTCGCCTCATCATTAGCAGCAGCGCCACTTCTGTAACGAGAGGTCGGGGATGCCCAGGCTAGAGACAAGTAAGAGAGGTTAGCTGGGGAAAAATCGGAAGAAAACATTTCATTTTTAAATGATAAATGATCTTTTCAGCTCAAAGTTATTTGGTGCTTCTACGCTTATTTGTCTATTACATTTACACCGAATGCTTCCTACAGGTGTATTAACTACAGTAATCAGCACTTCAACAACTAAATACACATTCAGGTTTTGGCCAACTTACAATATCAAGATAACGGTCCTCTTCAGTCTTTCGCATCCGCTTGATGGCGACCTGAAAACAAAAGAAAATCAATAACAGGAAAAGTATTCAAGCAGCTGACCTCGCACCAAGTATTAAACCTTCTGCTATATGTTTTAAATATGTTTTGATGCATGCAAGAGCAAAATGTTTGTACCTTTTTGCCATCAAACTTGCGCGTTCCTTCGTACACCCTGCCAAATCCTCCAGATCCAATCATCTCTCCCACGTTAAAGAGAGACTCAAAAGACTCTGAGAACAAACAGAAAAATATGAGCTTGCTAGAAAATTGTTTTATTTTAAAAATATGAGTCAAGAAAATAATATTGTCTGAAAACAAGATCCTTAAGATGTTTTTAATGGAAAACAAGATGACAATACTGTTTAAAATAATGTTGGAGAAATGATGACTGGCTATCTACCGTTCTTTGTCTTGACGCCGGAGTGATCTGGCGCAGGTGACGGCTCCGGATCGGGCTCTGACTCCAGATCTGCTGGAGGGACAAAAGGCTCCACAACATCCACAGCACTCCTGTGGCAACAGCAGCGGAAAGGACTCTTCATAGAGTCTCTTCTGCTGCTCAGACTCAACGGCTCTCTGCAGAACCTCCTCTCTACATTGTCCTCAGAGAGGGCCAAAGATGATCTGCACATGATGCCCGGTGACGAATCTGGAATATTTCAAACAATGACAATGACTTTCTTTATCAATGACAAATCATTTATTAACTGAGCCATAACTTCTTTATTAAAAGCTTATTCTGACCTCTGGAAGACGATGAAGCAAGTCTTTTAAACGGGGTGGACGGACGTCCATCATCTGGGCTCTGCTGGCTGCCGTTCTGCCGCTTCTTCCTCCAGTGATCCTGACCTGTGAACACAAAAACAGACTCCGAGGGCAGAGGTCGCTCCCGGCTCAGTGTCTGGGTCGGGTCTGGCAGCGGATCCTGATCGCGGTCATCAGAACCGAGTCTCCAAACCTCCTGACCAGCCGTCTGAGTGGAGGCAGCTCTCCTGGATCCGCAGGCTGGAATATTTCAGACATCACATAGTTAATAATGTTTTAATAATAAACAATAATCAATGTCAGTGGTGAATTACAAATTGGTACTATAGTTATTCAAATTGATGAAAAATAAAAAAACATTCAATTCAATTCACATTTATTTGTGTAGCGCTTTTCACAATACATATCGTTTCAAAGCAGCTTTACAGAAAATGCATGTCAACATTACAATTTAGAGTAATCTGTTTTCAGAGGTGACTGTGTCCAAATGATGGCATTTCAGAAATGTACATAAACAATGTACACAGTTATCAAACAATATATTCATTATATATGCAATGCATTAATTTAAGGTAGAAACAATGATCTCGTGGAAGTATGAATACATGTGAAGAACGATGAGGATATATCAATATTTGGAGTCATCAGAGTTTACATGTGATCACCTGGCTGGAAAAATTGGGGGATCAAATGGGTTCCCTCGCACAAGTTTCTTCACATTAATTTAGTCAATCATTGTAACGACTTAAACAAATGAAAAACTAAAGGCCTCACCTCCTCTTTCAGCCCCATGAGCCATCGACATCCTGCTCCAAACTGCAATAAAAACAATACATAATACAATATAAAACAATATTACTCTCCTCAGACAAAAAAGGAAAAAAAATAAATTAAATGAAACAAAGAAAAAGAAAATGAAAGAATGAAAATAAGAAAAAGAACAACAAAATAACACCGTCCTCAGAAATAACGCTAATATGAATAAAACTTTAAAGAATAAAACTCGGTGTAAAGGATATGTCCTCCGATGTCCTTCTGGAATAAAAGTCTCTGAAATCCTCAGAAAAGCTTCAAAATTCGCTGAGAAAATGCTCCGCAAAAGTCTCTCGAATCGCCTCGACTCAACCAACAGACAGCGATCGATTCGAGTGTGTTTATATGTAGTCAAAATTCATAACACGCGTCACTATAGTGACTTAGTTAGTTTGCTTTTGTTTGTTATTTTGGCGTAGTTCTCCCCCGAAGTTTTTTTTTTAATGTTTTTTTTAATAATTCTTTTGATCATGACGTTTTGATATTACGACTTTCAAATTAAAAGAAGATTCATTTGAACTGGTGTTTGTGTTGACTCTGGGATGGGAGGTTGGATTGCCCAGGTTCTCTCTCCAAAATTCTTTTTATATATATATATATTTATTTTTTTTGGTTACTAACTTCCCAGCCCTAGATGGGGAGTATGTAACAACAGGGAAGAAATAAACTAAAGTAGAATATAAGCAGAAATGAAGGAGCGCTAACCACCTAGAAAGGGTGTATCAACTGCACCAATTTACCACCTTGCATATTTTACAGCATGCCCAAATATCCATGTTATTCATGTTAGAAAATGTCAATTTGGAGTAGACCGTTCAAATATCAAAAACATCACATGTTGTTTTAATTCACTTTGTACATTGCCTGAATGTGGCTTAACTTGTGGTCTTACATCGTGCCACTAAACTGACAAAAAGTGTCAGTTAGTAATACATCCACTACATTCACATATCCAATCAGCATCTTTTTTTTTTTAATTTCTTAAATTTTATGGAAGGATGCAACCTACAGCTGTTCATATAAAAATGGCCTCCAATCCCATTCTTTTTTCACAAACACCTCTTTCGTTGCAGAACATTACATCGCTGTTTTCTCCATTGCTGATATACATAAACTAACTAGACTTATTGTTCTTTGCAACGGAATGAATCAATAATATATAGAATAAGCTGCACAATGACACCATTTTCTTTGGGAGCTGCTGTGCATCCAAAAATGATTTGCCAAGTATTACAGTAAAGCTGCTTTGCCACAATTTGCATTATGAAAAGCGCTATATAAGTAAAGGTGACTTGACTTGAGGTGTTAATGATCTTGCATGATTTAGGATGCACTTATACTAATTTCATATTAGGACTAAGATGTTGGCATAAGACTTTTGGAAGACGTTGTAGCCTATTTTGTTTACTTAAAACCAACAAAATATCAAAGTGTAATAGTCTTATAATTTAATGTTGTGAGGAATGTTAGCATCATGATGTTTATTACACCGTGACTATAAATGCTGCTGTTTGACAGCAATAAGAAATGTACTTTACCTTTACTGACAATGCTGCTCTTTTTCCACTAGATGTCAGCACACCACAAAAGTAGTAGAATGTTTACATGTAATATGTTGTTTATTACTTGAACTTTTACATACAATCATAGAACTTAAATTAGATTATATATATAAATTAAATTATATTGTAATTTCTCGGGCACAGTGTGATGCATTTATGCTAATGGAACTAAAAACTCTTTCTTTTTGATACTTTTATAGAATGCAAAAAAAAAAAAAAAAAAAAAAAAAAAAAAGAACCGATGAGGTTTCAAAGAGTTTCAACATTTTTATGTTGTCTAGATGGAGCCATTTGGCAATCCAAAGCCAATTGAAGTATGGGTAAAATGTGCCTTATACAACCTCTGGGCTCACCAAGCCTGCCCTCTAGGGTTAAAAACACTGATTTTTCACTGTTACTCTAATTGAGAATATTCACACTTTTTTGTTAGATCTACATGTTCTTTACACAGGTAGGCTACACTGCCGTTGAGTGTTCATTAAGCATAAATACTGCTAAGGAAGTTTGTTCTAGACTAATTTACACATGGGCGCACACACTCCTGAGTCAAACAGTAAGTGGATTTGAGATATGGTCAGTCACAGAAAGAGAGACAATGCTTTGTATTGCTCTTTTGTACAGGTTCAATAAAACTGTTTAAGCATATTGCATAGTGTGGCTTCTGTTTTTGCTTCTTTTGTTTAATTGTAACATCTTTCCCCAGCATGTCAGGTAGAGGGGTAGATTTTAACAAAGGCACAACATTTATTTGATAAACTAATAAGGGCTGTGATATTCTCACAGAGGTTTGAATTGCTGCTTTTTTTGTAAACAAATGTGGGTACTTTAGCTCAAACCTTAGTTGCTGAACCAAAAGTGTTACAGCCATATCTCCTGATATAACAGAGTCTTAAATTTTTCAATTATATAAAATTCTTCTCTTTCTCTCTTCCCTCCTCTGCTCTGTCTTTGGCCTTTTGTATAGAATACCATACAATTTCTGCAGAATATACAGTGGGGAGAACAAATATTTGATTTCGCAGGTTTGTCCACTTACAAAGCATGTAGAAGTCTGTAATTTTTATCATAGGTACTCTTCAACTGTGAGTGACGGAATCTAAAACAAAAATCCAGAAAATCACATTGTATGATTTTTAAGTAATTAATTTGCATTTTATTGCATGGCATAAGTATTTGATACATCAGACAAGCAGAACTTAATATTTGGTACAGAAACCTTTGTTTGTAATTACAGAGATCATACGTTTCCTGTAGTTCTTGACCAGGTTTGCACACACTGCAGCAGGGATTTTGGCCCACTCCTCCATACAGACCTTCTCCTGATCCTTCAGGTTTCGGGGCTGTCGCTGGGAAATATGGACTTTCAGCTCCCTCCAAAGATTTTCTATCGTGTTCAGGTCTGGAGACTCGCTAGGCCACTCCAGGACCTTGAGATGCTTCTTACGGAGCCACTCCTTAGTTGCCCTGGCTGTGCGTTTCGGGTCGTTGTCATGCTGGAAGACCCAGCCATAACCCATCTTCAGTACTCTTACTGAGGGAAGGGGAATTTTAATCCAATGGATTTCTTTGATACTGTGGTCCCAGCTCTCTTCAGGACATTGACCAGGTCCTGCCGTGTAGTTCTGGGCTGATCCCTCACCTTCCTCATGATCATTGATGCTCCACGAGGTGAGATCTTACATGGTGCCCCAGACCGAGGGAGATTGACCGTCATCTTGAACTTCTTTCGTTTTCTAATAATTGCACCAACAGTTGTTGTCTTCTCATCAAGCTGCTTGCCTATTGTCCTGTAGCCCATCCCAGCCTTGTGCAGGTCTACAATTTTATCCCTGATGTCCTTACACAGCTCTCTGGTCTTGGCCATTGTGGAGAGGTTGGAGTCTGTTTGATTGAGTGTGTGGACAGGTGTCTTTTATACAGGTAATGAGTGGAGAACAGGAGGGCTTCTTAAAGAAAAACTAACGGGTCTGTGAGAGCCGGAATTCTTACTGGTTGGTTGGTGATCAAATACTTATGTCATGCAATGCAAATTAATTATTTAAAAATCATACAATGTGATTTTCTGGATTTTTGTTTTAGATTCCATCACGCACAGTTGAAGAGTCCCTATGATAAAAAAAAATACAGACTTCTAAATGCTTTGTGGGCAAATGTAAAGTATCCACTCAAGTTGAGTTGAGGTGAGAGCCCATGTGCAAAACAAGAAATGAAACAGGGGAGTCACATGACAAGGAGCACATGGCAGGATCACATGACAGACAAGGGAATCACATGACAGGAAAGGAGCACATGACAAAACAAACATGAAACATGACGATGACAATGAACAAGACATGAAACATGAACAAAACCAAAACTAGACATTACAGCAAACCTGCAAAATCGGCAGTGTATCAAATACTTGTTCTCCCCACTATAGTATGCGCACTGTGCACAGTATGCAAATGTGTTCATGAATACCCAGATGACCACATGTAACACAGTTCGTAAGAACGGGAAGAAGGAGGCGGGAACCGGCGAACATTCAATGTAACTTTAATATCAAAATAAACAAACAACAAAACGAAAGTAAAATGCAAACATCCAACATAAACATAATAAAACACAACATAAAATCCAGGCCTGGTCCTCTTTCGTCCTTCACTGTCGTCGCTCCTCTTTTATGTTTCCGGAGCTCCTCCTTGAGAGAAACGTACAACCAGAACAAACAACTTAACATAATATATCCCAAAATGCAACGTGTTTAACTTGACTCTCTATTTACAGTGTGAGAAATAACCTGGAAAAAATCTCTCTTTTTTTCACTAGGATTTTTAATTGATTATCAATGATCAATTAATGACTAGCAAAAGTTTTTTTTCGTGATCCATGAAAGAAAGAAAGAGATCGATCAATCAATCAACCAATCAATCATCAAATCGATCAATCAAATCAACCAACCAACCAATTTCAGAAAAATGTTGGTTTCCAAAAGTACTGTTTATTTGTTGCATGTATGGGATATATTTACAGAATGAAAACAAATCAAAAGTGGACAAACATTCTTTTTTCTACATCAAATTGACGCTTTCATTAGACATTTTGGACCTATATTCAACCAAAGAGCAACGTCTCGATGCTGGTGGTCATTGAGATGCAGCAGCACCAGCTTTTCTGGCACACCTCCAACACCTCATCTCTTCCTTTATTCTAAATTACCTCATTCTATCCAATCGCGTAATCCGAGGGGTTAATTAGCTCAGAGCTTGAGCAAAGTCTTGGGACTGAGCCCCTCCTCCAAGGTCAGCAAGCCAAATTCTTTTACCATCATCTATCAAGACTGGATGTGAACTCGCAAAGCCATAAATCCATGTAAGATTAGTTTTTTACACAGTAGTTTACATGCATACTGTCATAAGTGAGTTTTCCATTCTAAACATACCCTGTGTGTGTGGCGTGGGTGGAATAGTGGAGTTGTAGCGTTGGTGCTGACAGCCAGGCGCGGAGGAATTTCTCATGGTAATGATCCTCAGTGTAGAGAGGGCCTTTAATTGGGTGAATATGTCATAAGGGCTCACAGTTAATCATAGCAAATAGAGAAACAGAGGATGGCTGAGAGGAAGTTTGGGTCGTTTGGGAAATGGTGAAGAATGTAGGCTGTTGTAGTTGGGCTTTAGCAATGCATACCATATGTAATTGGTGACTGAATTTTTTAGATAACTGGATGTTTCTCATTTATGCGATGGAAGCGAGAACTTTTTGAAGCCTTCAATGCCTCTAAGATGATGAAGAGTTTTACAGTTTTACACTAGCAGCAGATGTGACACCGTAAGCCTGTGCGGGAGTGACTCACGTAGATAGTATTTTTATTTAAAATAATGAAAAAGAATCGATTGCGTCTTACATTTTACTGCTACGCTGATTTAAACCATACAATCCCTTGAAGATTCAAGCATTACTCCGTAATGGATGCTGATTGGCTGATGGAACCACATGAACACAGCAAAACCTTTACTTGAGTGTGAATATATGTTTTTCTCCATCAAAAATGTGTCACTAGAAATTCATATACTTTAATATCAATGTCAAATATTTTGTTTAACCCTCATGCGCTGTTGGATTTCTGTGTACACTTGTTATGGAGCAGGTGAAATTGACCCTAATTGGATTCAATACAATTCCTCAAAAATCACACTACGAAAAACAACAAAGATTCAGGTACAAACTGTAAACTTTTAATATCAACATTTGTCAAATATTCCAAAAAATAAATATCTGAAGATATGATTTAATGAAAATGCTTTTTAACCATTTTTTAAAACACATTTGAAAATAAACAGTACATTTTTAAATACAATAAATAAATTTTTTTAACCTTTTTTTCTACTTAGAATATCATAACTGAACAATTAAATGTAGCTGTATAATGAAAATATGTACTTTTCCTCAGTTGGCTGTTTTGTAAACTCAAGTTTCTTCTGACATGATGAGCAAGTGTGTGTTTTCTGCTTATGAACTTCACACACATGGTGCTGGTTAAAACATTTTTCTGTATTGAAATAAGTGTGGAAAACCTCATTTCATAAGCTTCATAAGGTAGTAAAAACATAAAATAACAAAATATAACCAGGAAATGCTATTATTTTGCGTAAGTACAGTTGCCTTAGAGCGTTAAAATATGAGGGTCAAATTGACCCGGCGAACATCACGACCGTAACAGTAATTTTGAAAAATATTAAAGAAAAAAACACCAGCATGTTGAAACTTTGCATGCGTGTTCATGATGATAAATGAGAAAAAGTCACAAAATATCAAGAAAAAAAAACATAGGTTGACCAGTATTTCCAACAACTTGAAAATCTAAACGGGTCAAATTGACCCGGAACATAATACAAGGGTTAATCAGAACATGACTACATCTGAAAGGTATTTAATGGAGAAACTCACTTTTTGCATGTATAACGATAGCAGTAGGAGGTAACTGCTGAAACTAAGCAGCCAAATTTTGAACTGCTGAGTATGCATAATTAGTTTTCTGACAGACAGTTGGTTATGCAAGTTAAATCCTACTTAGTTAAAATCTTGGCTCATGAATTTCGGTGGCTGGGCACCGACGTACGTCAGCATGACCTAATTCATATTCATGGCCTCAGCCTTGTAGGATTTGTCACATCGCCTCCGGAACACCTTGATGAGTCATGAATTGTCCCAATACAAATGCGTGGCTCGCTGTATGCTGCCTAGGGGAATGAAAAACTCGTGTGGGTGTCTTGCGCTGGATTTATCTTCTGAGCACAGCCAGAGCTAGCAGGGATTTAGCTATACCCCTGAGCTCTGTGGGCATTAGCCCACCCACTGTGACGGTCAGAAAGAAATTCGAAAGCTCTTCTTGATAATTCATGCAGATAAGACATCAAAACATTTAAATAGTTCGAACGCGCAATGCTTTTATTTTATAAAACGAATATGTGACTAATTTTAAAAACCAACACCAATAATAGGGGCTAAAAGCACACCTTAAAAAAAACAAAACTTTTCACTACTCCCATAGTGTATGATTGCAGAAAAAAAAAATACTGAACATTAATGGAGCTACAAATTTTGTGTGAAAATAAATCAAAAAAGTGATTTGTTTGTTTAAAAATCTTACATATACGGATAAGGCCCACCAGCATGGGGCAAAAGGTACAAAACATTTATACAAATACTTAGTTACACTGTTAAAAAATTACTGTAAATTTTACAGTATAATACTGGCAGCAGGGTTACCAGCCAGTTACTGTAAAATTTACAGTAGTGTTACTGTAATTTAATTTACAGAATTTCCCTGTATTCTCTGATTACAATAAATAACTGTATTTTTTTAAATGACGAAGGGTCAATTTACAGCAATATTCTGTAAATTTGAGTCAAACCAACATGTGACCCCAAAATGCATAGCGGTTTACAGCAATATGCTGTATTATTAAAAAACAGCCAGCGGCTGTAAAGTAATGCTGTAATTTTTACAGCAATTCATAACAGTGTAATAATGTCTCAAATTAATACTTGTTCAAAACAACCCCTTTCGCAAAATTTGTACTACTTCTGGTTAATTTTGATAAAAAAAGAATACATTTTTGTCATTTGTCATTTAAATATTCATTTTAAAAATACAAAATTATTTTAAAAAGTCAGGATTCTGAAAGCATTGAATGAGATCCCTAAATAATTTAGTACAGATTTACAGCAGTAACAAATACATGTGATTTGATTTATTATATGATATGATTAATATCATAAATATGGTGATTATCTCCAAGGTGGACATCCAACTTATTATGTATGATATTTACCATCTGAATCTAACCATGCCATGTCAACAAATGGAAAAGTCAGCCAGCTATTTATTATCATGCTAATTATTGTGCCTTTCGCCCCAACAGCAGGGGTGCCTTTTACTCTGAATACCACTTCTACATATTCTTCCGTTATGGAAAAACTGTTGCTTTAATTACCTTGAACAAAACTGAAGAAACATTAACAAGACAATTGTCTCAAAATATCTTCTTTCAGATGAATACAATCTGAAATATATTTGAAAATATCCTTGATCCTCCAAGCTTTATAATGGTTGTGAATGGGGGGGCATGGGGGAAGCCAATGCATCCATCCATTATAAAAGTAATCCATACGGCTCCAGGGCGTTAATAAAGGCCTTCTGAAGCAAAGTGATGGGTTTTTGCAAGAAAAATATCCACATTTAAAACTTTATTAACTAGCTAGCTTTCGGTAGACGGCCGTATGCATCGATTTGGACATGGGGGGGCTGAGGTTAGAGCAAAACAAAACCCCGGTCACGAACTAGAAGTCTAAAATGAGAGTTTTTAAAGAGAAATGTCAGAGGTTTCAATATAAGAGAAGAGGAGCTTGATTTTGTCGCGCAGCCCTGTTGGTTTGAACCAACGTTACTCCTATATCCTGCGTCAGACATCATGTCAGGGGGTTACACATATGATGCAAGTCGACTGAAGCTAGTTATTTCAATATGTAAAGTTTTAAAAATGGATATTGTTCTCACAAACATAGATCACTTCGCATTAGAAGGCCTTGATTAACCCCCTGGAGCCATATGGATAATTTTCATGATAGATGGATGCACTTTTTTGTGTGTTTGTCTGAAAGAAGATGACCTAGGATGGCTTGAGGGTGAGTAAATCATGGGATAGTTTTTCATTTTTGGGTGAACTATCTCTTTGAGAAAAGTACTGAGCGGAATGTTTGCGCCATCTAGTGGTTTACATGAAAATAAACTCAAATGCGCCTTTTACCCGGGTGTGCCTTTAGCCCCATTGTACCCGACATCCAAGGCTGGGTAGGTTACTTTTAAAATGTATTTCACTACTGATTACAAAATACATGCTTTAAAAAGTAATTTGTAACGTATTTCGTTTCATTACTCAAGTTTAGTAACTTAATCTAAATACTTTAGAATACTTTGGAATACTAATAAGTGTGGAACAAACACAAAAAGTTTTTCCCTCACAATTCTGACTTTTTCCCTCAGAATTCCGTGATATAAAGTTGCAATTGCGAGTTATAAAGTCAGAATTATGAGATATAAACTCGCAATATTGAGAAAAGTCAACATTGTGAGAAATAAACTGACAATATTGAGAAAAGTCAGAATTATGAGATATAAACTCACATACTAAATTCACAATTGCAAGAAAAAAAGTTTGTATTTGCAAGTTTATATCTCTCAATTCTGACGTTATAACTTACAATTGGGAGTTTAAATCTCGCAATTCTGATAAAAAGAAGACAGAATTGTTAAATGCAAACTCACAATTGTGAGGGGAAAAAACAAATTGAGAGAAAAAGTTGCAGTGACGAGTGAATTATAAAATGACTCACAAACAACTATCTAAAATGTTGATGAAACTTAACTTAACTTTTTCAGACTGTCAGAGTCAGAGAATCACCAATTGCTGTTTAAATGACATTAAAACTCAAAGTAATCACTTTGGTAATCTAAAACACTTTTCAGATGTAACTGTAATCTGATTACCACCCATTTAAAATGTAACTGTAATGAAATACAGTGACTCAAATTTTGTATTTTAAATATTGTAACTAAGTTTCTTGTATTTCGTTACTCCCCAACCCTGCCTACATCTCTGGATAATAGACAGAAGCTTAATAAAATATACTGCATCAATGAAAACTTATTAAATTAGCAACTCAATTCGATGAATACTGCAGGGTTTTTATGTTCCTGCACTGGAGACTGGAGGCCACATGTCAGTGGATGATGCAGTCAACATGGGACGGCATTATATCCTGCAACATCTAGACAAACCAGGGACTTATGTGAGGATCGTGTTGGTGAACTTCAGTTTCAAAACCATCATTCCGGCACTCCTCCAAACTAAATGAACCCAGCTCTCCGTTCCTTTTGCTCTCACTTGCTGTTGCCTATCTGTGAGAAAGCTAGTGATCCACTGACAGATAGGCAACAGCTTGAGAGAATGAGGAAATTCACGACTAACAGCTGCACAATCAGCACTGGCGCACCCCAGGGATGTGTGTTCTCCCCACTGCTCTTCTCCCTGTACATGAACGACTGCATAATTATATGCAACTAACAAATAAATAAATAATCAAGCAGCTCATGCTAAATCTGCAAGCATATAAATGGTGAACATGATATTCTCTAAATTTGATCTTGATGAGTAGAAAGTAAAACATCACCTTTGTTAAAAATACTAGTAATGACAGCATAAATGTCTTTAAAAACTACTGTGGATTTGACACCCTCAGTCACCTTCTATATTCTTATTTCATTCTATAATACCATCTAATATCTAGTTTAACCCTGAATAATTCAAAATAAAATTAGAATTCAAAACAAGAAACACGAATGTAAAAAAATAAAGCAACATTTATAACATTGATCATGTGACTGTAATGGTTATCAGCAGGAATGCCCATAGTACCACTAGAGGGCACTCCACCTAGGGCTTTCACACATTCACATATACTCTCGGACTTCATTTCCCAAAATGCACTCACTCTCTCACTCACTCCAGTCATGCTAACTACATTTCCCAGAAGCCCCGTACCTATCACTGATCACCTCACCAGCTGCAGCTCATTATCAGGACTATTTAAGCACCACTCACACACACATACACCGCGAGGTCTTGTTGTTTCCCCTGTGTGTAGCTTTTCTAAGCGTTTATTACCCGTGTTTGCGTTCCTGTTTTTGACCCTGTCTGTTTACCGTTCTCTGACCGTTCTCTGCCTGGCCTTGGATTAACTGCTATGTTTTACTTGACTGTTCTATTTGCTGCCTGCCCTGACATTCTTGCCTGTTCTTACCGTTCTGCATATTCCTCTGAAATACCTGTTTGCTGTTCTGTGACCATTGCCTGTCTGACTACCCCGTTACAATAAAGCCTACAATTGGATCCCATTCCGTTGACAATTCATTACAGTGACCCCCTTTGGACAAATGAAGATTCATTCAGATTCAATTTGCTCTTTGGAACATTTTCAGAGTCATGCTGGAGTCATGATCATCTGGTTTAGTTCATGAAGATGCAGTACAGCTGTACTTGGAGACATTCTAAGTACAAAGTAATTCATCTTCACTTCACTAGTGGTTTGGGTCATGAGGATGGAAGTGAGTCATAACACAGGTTAGAATCAAACCTGTCTCCCACTCATCCTCTCTGGAGCATGTGAGCTAATCGCTAGGTCACGGTTATGACATCCCAAGATTTAAAATTAATATACCGAAAATAGAGGCTACTCATAATTTATGACACGTATGAAACATTTATGACGTGACCCCTGCAGTCACCCTTTAGACATGTTTTAGAGATGTGATAGTGAGTCTGAAACAACATTCTTCTCCATTTGTGCCAGAGTAGAGAGAGCCAGTCTCACTATATTGATTGGCTGTTCGTTCCACTGACAGAGTGCTCTTGAAAAAAGAAATCAATGCTAAAGTGATTTGTTTATACTCTTTCAGTATGCTTTTACCTTACATTACAGCTCATCAGAACTCACAATCCAAAGAGTTTACAGCGACCTTAGGTCATTAAACCTTTAGTATTGAAGGATGGGTGAAGCTTGGACTGTAGAGTGAGGAAAAACTTCAGTTTGAGTATTATTAGTGGTGTTTTTACTGAGGACAATATCTTAAGAACACTCCTAAACGTAAATATTGAGTGTTAATTTTGTGTGAAGTTTGTTTGAAACTTTCTGTTTGACCTGGAATCAAATATTCACACCACATTCATAAGGCAGTTGACTGGACTGATCTTCAGCATGCAGCTTGGCAATTGACAGAAATATGAGGAAGAACCCGATATCATCTTATCCACTTTCCCATACTGAGCACCAATTGATCTCTGTCAGAAAGAAAGAATACAACATCTCTATAAAAGCTTTTCCGGAGCTGAGCCAAACATGCATATGAATATCCTAAAGTGGTTAGAATGTAGAAGGCTTTTAAAGGCTTCCTTTAATTTTAAAGTAAACAAACCTTGGAGAGAACTAAGACTGCCAGGATACAAATTTACTTTGAGAATAGGCCATGACCACTTAGCTGGAGCTTTTGTGGGGAGATCAGTCATTATTAATGAAAGCAAAAATGCTGACAATGTAAAACCAACCAAGAGATTTTTGCAAATGCAACATATTTGAACTGCTGTAGGCAATGATGCAATTATCTGGGCTCGGTATGGAACTGTTTCGAAAGGTTTCATCAATGACCCTGTTTACACCTGGTATTTAGATGCGTCTTAACATATGGAGAGCAGCAGCTTTCGTTTCTGTTCTGACAGTCACAAGACCACGCCGAACGAGGGGAGTGCGTGTTATAAACCAGGAATGGTGGGAGAACATTGTGCTTGGTACATTTTTTGTCTTCAAACCAAACTTTGGTCTTCAGTCAACAAAGTTTAAATCCAACCTAGCTAGAGTGCTTCCCATAATGTTTATACGTTTGGTCAGTAAGCAAAGAATAAGCTTTTGCGGCTGTTCGAACACATTGGACCGCATGAATGATTACACTGCGAAAACAATCTGGGAAAATGCGCTTTCGACTACATCTGGAAGTGGTCGAAAGTGGACAAGCTCAAAATGTTTTAGACACAGACAGGGAACAAGGGTAAGTATAAAGTCTTTTATTTGAAGACAGTAGACACAATGGTAACACAGATTGATGCAGGTGAGTCAAACGGTCTCTGAAGTTAAAGGTGACTTAGCTTTGAAGGTAACTGGTGTTTTCCTCTGTGTTCCAGATGGATAATACTTGACACCAAGGCTTGAGCCACAGGACAATGACGATGAACAGACGGGTAAGTAGCGACAGCTAAGCCTGTTGTGTCAGGGAATGACGAGATCAGGCACTGAAGTGTGTTTTTATTAGGGATGGCTGACGCGAAACTAACATTTCGAAACAGTGTCGAGATCCCGAAGCATAACCGTAACATTGTAACCCCTCCACCCGGAACCTACTCGACCTGCTCTGAGCGGGCCTCAAACCCGGGTCTTCTGGCATGGGAGTCGGATGCTCTAACAAGGAGGCTAAAGGCTGCAACCTCTAGCGTCTGTCGCCAGAGCATCTCTCGAGGTCAGAGGAGTGAGGTTTTACTCGCACAGCAACTACTAGCTGGCCTCCGTTACACTCACCCCCCTAAACCTCACTCCAGTTCGGGTCACGGCACCATTGTAACCCCTCCACCCAGGTCCTACTCAACCCGTTCTGAGCGGGCCTCAAACCCGGGTCTTCTGGCATGGGAGTCAGACGCTCTAACAAGGAGGCTTGTTAGAGCGTCTTGACTATTGGCTGGCCTCCGTTACACAAGTTCACTGAGTAGGCAGCAATCGCCTTCTCTGCGTAAGCCCTGTTCCACCTCCCAAGGGTGCTGGAAGGGACGTACCTATGGCATTATGGTAGGGATCCCAATTGATCGGTCTATCTCTGACGTCAAGAGTGACTCTAATGTTCGACATCAACTGTGACTGAAAGGGAACGTCACAGTCGCTGATTCACCACTGAGGTGCCCGGGTCACTTGTTCAGCTCCTCAGCGAAAACCTGATATGCGCTTGCTGCTCATTTATACCCGCACTGCTGGGCAGAGCAACAGAATGCAATTATCACATGCCAATGTTAATTGGCTCATTTTCTTTACACTCGAAGTAGATTGGCCTCTCTAGCGATATCCCATTTTGCCGTTTTTATCTCCGACAAGGCGTCTCCATTCCCTCCTTCAGAGAACGAGAGTTGCACCTTAGCTTCTGTGATTTGATGCACATAGCCTTAGAAGCGAGTAACATTGTTAATTTCAGATTTTCTTGAAATTCTAGGTCACACAATACCTCAAATATATATACCAGACACTTTTTTTTTTAACCCCCCCCCCACCTTTTCATTATTTTGATTCATCCAGTCAACAAAGAATTGCTTTTTGTAGAAATATTTATTGCAGAGGAGGTATTTTTATGTACATGCTATCACAATATTACACAATATAAATCTACCAAATATCTCCATATGTGTATGCTATAAGCTTGTCATAGAGCATTTAATATAACAAGCACATAATACAGTGGGTAGGGTACAGTTTCACTCACTATACAACTTTTAACAGTCCAAAAAAGATCAAAGATTCTTTTTTTTAAGTTCTATCAAGGGCAGTGAAACATCAGTCTTACTAATTTCTCATTATCATGCAGAAGCAACGAGAGTTAGAGCTAAGACAATACCGCATTAAGTAGTTGGAGTGTCCCCCAACACGCGACAGTGGTGGGACACGCGTGGGGCCCAAGTAAACGAGCTAAACAACCAAAATCAATTCATAAATAGATAAATAATCACTCCAAAAACTGAACTAAACATTGCACTAAGACAATGTAATAGGCAAGGTTACCATTAACATTAACAGGTCATGAGTTGAGTGCTTACATCATACTACATAGAAATCAACCGAGGACCTGCAGATGAGTAAAACTTGTAAACTAGAGGGATGCACTACGATACAACAACCATTCCCAGAAACATTCTCTATGTAACAAAGTTGGTCAATTTTACACATCCATCTAGGCATACATTAAGAACAGACTCTGGAGAGTGTATTGTTCTTACCAGAGTATGAGATGACTAGACAGTTTAGGAGCAGTAGAGCTATAGGTTGCTGAAAGTTCCCTTTAGTGTACCTAGAAATCCAGGAGCACATATCCTGATGAGGATTCTGGGTTCAAAATTATTAGTAGATTACAGAAATTTGGGAAGGTGGTGATTCTCTCTTGATTGCTGCTTTGTAGTCAATAAAATACTACTTGGGTCATTTTTACTCCGCAGTACAGTTTGTATAAAACATTAAACTAACAATGTTTTAAGATGGAAATCATACAAGTTATATATTAGAAATATAAGGTTCGATATGGAACCTTAAAGGGTTCCAAACCATTTAGGGATTTCCATCATGGGGTCATTTTATGGATCAGTTTTAGTTTCATTTCATTTGAATTCTAATTAAATATTATGAATCAAGCAGCTCACGAACATACTTTACCACTAGACAAAATGGAAATAACGAGTTGAACATGAAAGTATTATACAATTATTTCATGCATTTCTCCTTATATAGAACCTTTTTGGCATTCATTTAAATTGAGTCAAGAACACTAGGGTTCTATATAGAAGCCCATTAAACTTTTTTTTTCTTTTATTAATTAAAGTATCACAATTAAATGATAATTTAGTGGATTTCCCTTTTTTCATGTCCTTGGATACTATGTATTTCTAAAATGAAAAACAAGAAATTTATTAAAAATATTCCAGGCCGTTATTAATTCTTGTTCCAAACAATCACATTCCATCCTGTAATTCATTTTGTGATGTCGCTTTAAATACTAAAACCCAGGTCGCATATTGTTTTGTGTTATTAGTCAGCTTGTCTGTAAAATTGGTATGATAATATCAATCTTCATTTTTTTTTTCCCCCAGTTCAACCGCTTTAAAATAATTTCTGTCCTGTTTCTTTTCGTTCCACTGAGTAAATAATCAAGTTATCATTTATAAGGTTTAATGATGATAATCATGTCAAGCTTGACCGGAGCACATTTCCGAAAGTCTGGTAAAAGACTAAATGTACTGCAGAACAGAAATGACCCACTGTGTAAATATAGCATGGGAAGATACACAGAAATCATTGGTAAATTTACCCCACTGTGGAGAGATGGGAGCGTGACATCATTTGATTCTTTCACAGGATGTCAAGAATTATTTATTTAGGTACATTTTTTTTAACCTCTTTGGTTCATATAACTTATATACATGGTATAACCTTTTCTTCTGTATTCTTGCGAATTCATAATGCGCACATAGGAAACACAAGAATCTGTCAATACATTAAAAAACCATTTAGTTACTGTAGGACTGGGTCAAAACCGTTTGCATTTGCAATATGTCGACATTTATATGAATATTTCTTCACTAGGCGTCATACTGTACAGCAGGTCATGCCTTATGTGTTGTGACACCGTTACCTTGACATCATTACAGATTACCAATGACCATGTACTGAGAAGGCATACAAGATATGTTAACATTCCAGCAGTAATTTAGAGTCTCTGGGGATGTTTCAAAATGTTCTTCTAAGAAATCGATACAATTTCCAAAAAAATCAATACAGTAAGAGCAATATTTTTATTTGTAAACTGATGTAATCATCATAAAATGCTAAAGATAACAGATACATGTTAAAGTAATTGAGGCTTGGGTCAGAATTTGATATATTTTGAATATTATCATGAGTGTTCTGACCGTAAAAGACAAAAACATTAGAGGCAGAAACCAATAATGATCGCTGCGCCCGACGCTGAGAGAAACAATATCTATGGTCCCATGAACTTTTTTTGTTCCCCTACCATACCCCATTCAAAAAGCATTTACAATTTTGCAACATTGCTAATATATAAACTAAACTTCATTTATTTTCAAAAAAATAAGATGCTGATTTTCATCAAGTGTTTCAATATTATATTTGTAACATGGGCTATGACAAAGGTTTCACATTTTCCAATACAATGTAAGACTGGTACAGGACTATTTAAATAGGCACATTCAGGATAATATATCAGCAAATTTGGAAGCATTGGAAATGTTTATTTTTATTTATTTATTTTTTTTACTAGCTTTCTTTCTAGTTAAGAAAATTAAAAAAAAAAAAAATGCAGATGTGCACATATGATCTCACTGCGGAACGGCATAAAACAGCAAGGCCAAAAAGACAAACAAGGTAAAATATGAATGGATTCATGACCAGTTCACATCTGTCTTTCTAAGTATGTTCTTTACTAAAGTGCTACAGGCTAATTTTATAGCAGCCCCATGAATTCGGGACACTGTACAAATGTAGTGTCTTTATTATGGTGTTGAGGTTTGAGTTCTTAGATTTATTGGATTTTACCTCTATCTTTGGCAAAAAATCATTTTGAGTCAAACCAAACAATAATGTATGAAACAAAACAAGGCTTACTCCATGACACTTCATACATGGGCCACACCCTCCTATGTAACAGGAACTTTCTTTTGTGGAAGCCACAGTCAAGGAGAGGCTACAGATGCAGCTGTTCTGATAGTTTAAATGTGAATGAGTATACGTGTGGTGAGTATAGGCATCTTGTTTACATTGCACATAAAGAGTTGCATAATTGTAAACTACCGTTTCTATTTAAAGGTTCAACCAATACTTTAGAATCTGGAATGCCTGGTGAGTTGTTGCGTTTTTCTATAGTTTTTTCTTTTTATTCCAAAAAAACACAAAGGGGAAAACAAAAGGTCGAAGAGAAAGGCAGCTTGTGCGACTTGTTGATTTTCTTCTCCAAATCACCAAAAATTCTATTAAAGTTTCCATGGTGTACTCATGAAAGAAAAAGCACATATAATGAGAACTAACTAATGATTCACTCCGGTAAAGTGTCATGCCTTTTTTGTTGATGCTTGGTCATCAAAGTCCCAAGGACAGACATCTGCGGTTTTAACACCACTAGTAACTCTGCCTTTTGCATTTGAACTTTTCTGTTTGCCAGTAGATGAACTGGTACTCCTGTTGACATCTTTACTAGTTGCTGAATCTTCAAATTCCCAAGGGCATACATCTGCTGGCTTGCTTTTTGCTAATGCAACATTTGGGCTTTTTTGTTTTTCCATCGAGACAATTTCCTGACTACTCGCAACATCCCATGGACAAACCTCAGCCAGTTTAGACTGGCTGACAGGTCTTTCTTTTGTCTTGCCAGAGGTGAACTTGTCTTTTGAGTTTGATTTCATTTTGCCATCATCTGGACCCTTTGTGTTCTCTCTTTCCATCTCTAATATTCTGACAGGGGAAGTTCCCTTCTTTATAGCATGGGTCTCCTTTGCCTTAGAAACCTGAGAGGAACAAGGGGTCTTTTCAGAGATTGGACCTGAGACGGTCTCAAAGTCCCATGGACACACATCTGCTTTAGGGGCCGGCTGCAGTGAGCTGCCTGTGGATTTAGTAGGCTCGGAGAGAACACTCTTTACTTTGCCCTCTGTAGATGCATTACCCTTGCCCTTAGCTTCAGTAGGTGAGGAGCTTATTTTGCCTTTGATCTCAGTTGGTGTGGTGCCCTTTTTTGGTTTGCTCTGATCAGGGGAGGAAGCTGAGTCCCTTGGCTTGCTCGACACTTCCTCAAAGTCCCATGGACAGACCTCAGCTTTTGGAACCTTGGCAACCTCTCCAGATGCCTGGGGTTGGGACATGGGAGGCTTGCTATTGGAGTGAGGTTTTGGCCCCATTGCCTGATGGTCTTCATTTCCTTCCTTCTGGTTTGGACGTTTGGTCACAGAAGGTGACTGCTCTGTGCCTTTCTGCTTTTGCGACTTTGTCGCTTTGTTGCTACTTCCATGGACTGTGGTGGTCTGCTCAGGGGCAATGGACACATGTTTCTGGACCTTGTTTTCGGAGGGGGTCGGCAAGTCCTCCAATTCCCAAGGGCACACCTCTGAAACGTCATACAGATCTTTCCCCTTGGCCGTTTCTGAGCAAATTGAGGGCTGGCTTCCGCTCATTTGTGGCTTCATTATACCGGTTTTGGCAGCTGTCTGCTTGTACTCCACTGATTGACTGACAATCATCTTTGGATAACCCTCCTTTTCTTCAGCTTCAGCTGAGGTTTTGCCATCCTTGTTCTTTTGATTAGCTTTCTTTGTTGCATCCTCGGCGGCTTGGGCCTTTCCTGTTAGACCAAGTGTTTTCTCTTTGGCACTGGCAATAACGCTTAGAGATTTCTGCAGCATGGATGTTCTAGGGTGAATTGGTTTCTTATCAGCTGTCAGGTTGTGAGCACTAGCTGACTTGCACACCAAGGGAACTGACTCTGTTGACTCGCTGGCTGCATCAATCTTCTCAGAGGACTTTTTGACCAGCTTCTTGCCCATTAGGGTTTCTAGGAGGGAGCCTTCTGTGGTTGCGACTTCCATCTTGTCAGTTACCGAACTACTGGAATCTTCACTGTGGTCTCGAACATGGTCATAACTGCTGTGGGACTTCTTAAGGGAGAAAACCTTGCTCTTCAAGGATTCATCTTTGGCAGGCTTAACAGAGTGTGAGGGGTCAAAAGGGTTCTTTCTCAGGACACAGATGCTGTTGCGGTTACTCCCATGTTCACTCAGATCCTTGTCCTCACGGCTACACTGGCGACCCATTGACTCTGGAATTTCAGTGATGCGCCGCATGAGAGAGCGACCAAGGCCCTTTTTAGAGCTGCGCTTCTTCTGCAGGTGAGGATTGTTGGTTAGCATCTTTTTCCTCTTATAAATCTCCAGCTGGGAGTAGAGTTTCTTCAGCTCTTCCTGTGGATTTGAAGACAAAACGGGTCATTAATTCACAACATATGTCTACATGTAGAAACGTAAAAATGAAATGATTCTAGTTACACTGAAGCAGATGCTCTATTGCACAGAAAACATGCAGAACTAGTCATTATATGCAACTACAGACAGTGCATCAAAGACGTTAGACCAAACCAACATGCTGCTTTACACTAATTAGTGACAGGACAGTCTGGGACGGTGTCAAATATGAAAATTTGGGTTTTATTGTTAGGTCTGAAACAGCCTCTGAAGAACTTCAAAGCATTTATTATAGCCATGTCGAAATCATCAACAAATATTATACCAAGAGCAGAACTTTATCCTATTAGCAAAGTGCCCTTCCTTTGAACAAATTTCGGGTCTTCGGTGAGAGACTTCTTCAGCTCTAACAAACAAACAAAAACCTCTGCTCACGTTGGTACGTTTTTCCCAAAGACTGTCGCAAGACCTTACGCCACAGCCATTAATAGAACTTAGCTGGCCCATTTCCTCTGGTGTCTGCAATACAAAACTGCCATGGCTCAGTATGTTCGTCATTTATAGGACAAGGGGTCAAAAGATATTTGCAGATTATGAAATTTGCGTTAATTACTAAGGCAGGAGAGTGTCAAGGGGAAAAGGAAGCAGGAAATAAAGCAGGGCACCTACCCGAATATCCTCTGGATCCAGACTGTGCTCACTCCAGGCAGATGTGATGCTGCTATTCAGGTATGACCCAGACCTCCCCATGTCCAATTCATCTTCATAGGCCTCTGTAGCAATGTCATCCCTTAGTTGTGTACTCGCAAACAAGAACTGTGGAAAAGACGTGGCTTTTTAAGAGTTTCTGGAAAATTTGATTTCAGCCAAAAAATGGTCAAAGAATGAAAGCTGATTGGTGGGTTTACCTTTGGCACAAGCAGTAACCCCAATGTGACAGTCACTGTCAAGTGTGTATGAGCAAAGAATAGCATCAGCATCCAATCCGGGTGCAGCTCAGGGGCTAGAGTGAACCTGTGGGTGGATTTACAGAATAATGTACAATCACCTAAAATATATACGGTGTTTGGTAATAGGCTGGGCAAAATAAAACCATTACAATTTCTATACAATGCAATTTTGGGTATTTCCTAAAAGTCATTCCTATGTTCACCACAGTTATATGGTACATAATGAGCACAAGACAAAGGGTCTTACCAGGGTTAGGGTTACATAAGAAGAGAGTGAATATGCAGAATCAGCATTTATCTTTCTCTTGACTTTTGTCTGGTACATGTGTATCATAGAAGTGTCTCTGGTCATGTTCAGAAACGCTTTTTCAGACAACTAACTTCATTAATTGAACTTGTTTACATGAATGCATACATAATTAAACAAACACACTGACACAATCATTATTGAATCATGACTTTTCATTATACTGTATCGCCACAACCATCATGGGTAATATGGTTAATGTTACAACTTTGTCCAGCTTTGAATGCAACATGTTTTGCCCACTCTTCTCCCCTGCAGATCTTGGATGTATTGTGGCTTTTTATCAGAATGCAGACTGCACTCTTACTCTGATGTAAATAAGTCTATGCAGAATCATTGGACTCATTATATGAACCCATTCAGTTTCAACTTGAACAAAAAGTGAGAATAATACTACAAACTTTGGTTACAATTTTTTGGGTAACACTTTATTTTACAATGTCCATGTTACTTATGTTACATGTACTTACTACATTTATAACAGTAAATTACACATGCCAGCAGTTTGATTGACAGGCGATCTGACCAATCATAACCCCGAATCCGCCATTTAGTCCGTCAAAGCAGTCAGGGGAGTTAGTAGATTAACGTTGTTGAACTTGAACTTGAAAAATTGTGTGCACTCACGTCTTTCCGCGGTTGAAACAAAATCCTTCTGATGTTCATTCATGTTTATTTGATTCCGTAAATGAACTAGTATGAAGAGATGATCGGTTCACGAGCCACTTGAACTGAGGAGCTACAGATCAGTCACATTAAAGAGCCACTTTAAGGTATTTATTGTTCAAACTGCTTTAAAAAATCACAATATTTGAAGTTTGAATCTGTTTCATATCAAAAGTAACCTGCTCTGTCTTGTCTGTAAACACGTTGTCAGTGTCCTCTTTGCTCTGCGATGTATTTTTCACTGTGTGAGAACATGATGTGTGGCGCGAGAGAGGCATGGCTTGCTAGCAATAGTAACTAAAAGGGGCGGGTCTTTGCGAGCGGTCAATTACATGCAACTAATTCTAAACCAAATCCTTATCTTAACCCTAATCCTAAGGTAATTACACACACTATTTTAAGTTGTTAATTAATATTACTCAGTATTTAAATATATGATTACACTGTAACAAGGAAACCTTAAAATAAAGTGTAACCCTCTATTTTAACATGTCCGTGTTACAGTGTAATTATACATTACTACACATACTTACTATAACCCTATAGGATAGGGTTAGAATGAGGGTTTATTTTAGGGTTAGATTCATGTAATTATGCATAATTTGTTATTACTATAGTAATTACATGTAACAAGGACAGTGTAATTTAGCAAAAATGCTACTAAAATTACTAAAATGAAAACACTGAGTGATTTAAGATTGTTTTGACAAAGAGCTTTGCTGACTTTCACTCAGGTCACACGAATGGCACTGCTGATGCAACCTGTACAAGTAAACCTCCATTCACAAGCGTTTAAATCGGTTTCTATTAAGTGACAGAGTGAATATCAAGAAATGGTCAAGAGTTAAATAAGACATTAGCATGTAGCTAAGCCAACTTAACAGTACTCTATATCCTCTATTTTACTAAATAAAAAGATATTTATTTTTCCCTCAGCTTTGCCATCTTTGGATGAAACATTTTCATATGAGCTATTCGCAATGCATTGCGGGACTGTGTTATTCATAAAGGATACATATTATGCTCCCTCAAATTTTGGATCTGTGAAGGCAAAATGGCATTTGTAAAGGACTTTTGAAACCGGCCACACAATGACTACCATATGGCTCAACACGTCGGAGCATGTGTACTTCTAAGCCACAGCTTCAATATAGGAGTTTTATTTTTAGATTTATGCTGTGTTTATCTGTGGTTTTTTTCTTCAGGTTTATCTGCGTTGACCTGCTGCTGGGAGACTGCCTTCACATGGGACTATGTTTGCAGTTAAGTTTGCAGCTCTGTTGCTTCCAGCTCTTTTAATCTGGTTCTAAATTGATGGTTTCTCTGAGGTGACAGATGCACTGCTACACTGAACAGCATAGACATGTCTGTACATAACATTTTTTCTTACTGCGGTTACATCACCCTCTGAGACTGCTGACATGTACTAGAAAGGACCCGTGTATGCTGAAAACACTGGCAACCACAATGCACTAATTATGGTTTATGATGAAAGGACATGGATGCTGTTACACAAAAATACACTATCCCATGGCTCTATACTATGCTTAATTACTGTAGAAACAGTGGAGAGAGCACCAAGAAATGCAGCACTTCTAAAAATCACATGTCCTGCCTTTGAAGTCAACCGCCTTTATCTTGTGTAAGAGTTCAAGCTAAGTCCCTGCCTGAATGAATGCCTCATTACTGCTGAAGTTATTCACACACTCCATAGCCCTAAACTGGTTCTTTAGAAGGCATTGGAGGTCCGTCGGGCAAGGGATCAGAGTTTCCTCAAAAATGAATTAAAAATGAACATTGTTCAAACAGCCCACATGGGGTTTAAACACTGCCAGAATGCTAGAGAAGGCTCACAATATAATCAATAATATCAATGGTAAACTGAGCTATCAGAATGGATTTTCGGTTGACTTTTTCCCGATGGTCCACTTTACACATTCTACTAAATATACGCAACTTTGCAACCAGCCTACATGTCAAGTAACTCTCATCAGAGGGTTAGTAGAATAATTCGACATGCAGTTGCAGAGTAACTATTGAGTTAATATTAAGCAGACAGCCTACTAATACTATAATGAGAGTTAGCTGACATGTAGTAACAATAATAACAAAATTCGTTTCATTTATATAGCGATTTTCTGGGTACTCAAAGCGCTTTGGAAGGGGGGAATCTCCTCAACCACCACCAATGTGCAGCATCCACCGCCATATTGCACCAGAACACCACTACACACCAGCATTTTGGTGGAGAGGAGATAGAGCTGTGAAGCCAATCAGTATATGGGGATGATTAGGAGGCCATGATGGACAGAGGCCAATGGGCAAATTTGGCCAGGATGTCGGGGTCACTGGCATTTTTAACGACCACAGAGAGTCAGGACCTCGGTTTAATGTTTCATCCGAAGGACGGTGCTTTTTGACAGCATTGTGTCCCCATCTCTATACTGGGGCGTTAGGACCCACACAGACCACAGGGTGAGCGCCCCCTGCTGGCCTCACTAACACCTCTTCCAGCAGCAACCTAGTTTTCCCAGGAGGTCTCCCATCCAGGTACTAACCAGACTCAGCCCTGCTTAGCTTCATGTAGGGGCAAAGTTACTTATAGTAAGTAGAATGTCTAAAGTGGACCATCCAAACAAAGTGCTATTGGATATTCATATAATGTCATATCACTTGTTCCTATCAAAAACATGCCTGAAAGGCACGAAACATAAGACATGAAAGGTAAATAAATGAGACATAACCTTTCAAATAAGCCAGCTTACTGCATCATTTTATTGCTATAATGCAACAGTGAAAAAAGACTGGTGTTTAGCCAAATATCCAAATTAGTTCTGATTACTGAAGGATCTCAAAGTGAGTGAACGAACCCCTAAACTCTGACTGAATGATTTGCTGACGATTTGTTCTCTGAAACAGACTGATCTGTTTATTTTAAGATTTAAATGATCCTGTTATAGCGGATAACATCGCATTGTAGAGGAAGATTTTAACAGAATATCAACTTATAATATAGGAATATGGAACTTGGAGTATAGAGCACAAGTCATATGGACTACTTTTATGGTACTCTTGCATCCTTTTGAGCTCCCATTCAAGTACTGTCCAAGCTCAACCCTGCTTTGCTTCAGTGGGAAATCAGACAAGAGCTACTCAAAGGTGAACTTAATGTGTTGAGATCACAAGCATCCCATGGTAAGGACTATGTTCCAAAACACAATATATGATATTAAGCTTCCATGCAGCAGGTGGAAGTCTGTATACCAACAGCAGATCTGGCTTCTAGTCCATCGTATTAAAGTGAAAGCAAGTGCGAGAGATATTGACTGATCACTATTGTTTTTGAACATAATTATGTGTACACACACCCACCCTACTGTGGTAAAAATCCATCCACTTCATTTGCTATTTTCCCCATAAATCTGAAACAGTATCTCAAAATGAGGCGTTGTACTCCAATGTGACGTCAGGCCCCGCCCATGACTGGTGACGGAATTCTTTCCTATTAGCTTAGCTCCTCCCCTAAATGAGCTGTACACAGTCCGCCATGTTTATCTCCTTGCCAGAGCATTTAAGTAAGAAATATGTTCTTATTAAAACTACTAAAGTTATTAAATCAAGAACAGTGATTTTGTTTTGTTAATGATGATGAAGGGCCTTATCATCCACCAGGAGCAATGTGACGCAAGTGTTTTTTTGCTAGTTTCAGCCTGGTGCAGTTATCATTTCATGTCCACTGCCCACGTTGTTTAAATAGCAAAGGCACTCGTGCCCATCTGTTCGCACATGAGTGTGCCGGTCTGGAAATGAGGTGTGTTTAGGTGCATTGTTGGCGTGTTGCTATTTTGAGGTAACTGAAACCTGGTCTAAAGCCAATGGCGCAGTATTTATTTTTTTGTTATTTAAAGAGCGCGCTAGTAATATACACCTATAGGCGAGGGCACAACGTGCGTACACTCTGCTTGTTACACACACAGCGACGTGCAGCGGCACAAAAACATGCCTAATGTTAAAAATAAAAGGATTACAATGTAAAAGACTACTATTGTGTGCATAAACATAAAAATGCCTAAATGTCAAAATGGATAGTCATTGCATGTATCAGAATGACCTATTTGCAGTAATGGTGAATGAAATAGAGGGGTAGTCATGGCCTAGTGGTGAGGGAGTCAGGGAGGGAGCTTGTAATCAGAAGGTTGCTGGTTCGATTCCCCAGCCGGCAGGAATTGAAAGTGGGGATTGTGAATAAACAGCACTCTCTCCACCTTCAATACCATGACTAAAGTGACCTTGAGCAAGGCACCTAACCCCTAATTGCTCCCCTTGTAAGTCGCTTTGGATAAAAGCGTCTGCTAAATGATGAAAAATGAAGAAAATGAAAAATTTGACCAATGGTGGCAATACACACATGTATTCAAACTGACTTGTCAGGTTGAGGATGTCTATATTCCGACATATAAATACCGAAACCGCCCTGGTGCAACCACACCTGGCTTTTAAAGGGAAAGGGAGATGACATTGATAGGTTTATTGTATGTTAAAACACGCCCTGACTCATTAAGAGATTAGGTACAAACCTTTTGGACCATGCGCTAGGCACCATTTTTTCCGTCGTTAAACTAGCAAAAGGGGATTAGAACAAGCCTTAAATGCACCAGCGCCATGCGCTTCACATCATGCACTTAGATTGTTAAAATAGAGCCAGAAGAACTGCAATTTCACATGTGCGTGACCGCAATAGAGATAATAATCCTAACCGATGTTTTGATAATTTTTGACAGAGTATCTGAGGCACAAGCTGTAAAGGCTCCGCCCTCTTCTGCAAAGCAGGGCGGAGAGCAGCAGCTCATTTGCATTTAAAGATACATGCATGAAAACCTGCTTTTGCCTCCACTCAAAAATGGGCATTTACAACACAATATAAGTATAATAAATGATCTGTTGGGTATTTAGAGCTGAAACGTCGACACCTGAGACTTATATTACATCTAGTAAAAAGGGGCATTATAATTCCCCTTTAATAATGGTGAGACATTTATGATAGGAGAAATAGGAGGAAGTCCTGGGTGGCAGTTACTCACCTTAAAATGTGAAATATGCCAGAGAGGATGAGCTCATTGATCACTGCGATGGCCATGTAGCGTGGCTCATGAAACGCTGAGGGGACGGTCCTCACAGCAAAGCAAAGATACACACCCCACAGAAGGAACAGGAACTCAGCTGTTTGTGAGAGGTAGTAAAGAGTTAACATCCAACTGACTACTATCTAGGACACACCAGTTCCCAGATCAACCAGAGAATGATGTAGCTGTCAAAACCTTTCTGTTACAAACCAATATAATGCCCGATGAAAATACTAGAATGGCAAAGAAAAAAGACATTCAATAAATGCAATAAACGACATCTAGATTGCTTGTATTCTCTGGACACAGTCCAAATTTTTAAAGTTCCCCATCCCCTATTGGCACACAATGTCAACCAGTAGCTGGCCTGACATCAATAAACATGTGTTCACCCAGTGAAAATCTGTCATCATCAATGTAACTTTTACTGATCCAGGTGTTAGATTAGGCACATTCCAGTTTGCCATACTTGAGGATGAAACGTCAGCATAGATATTTGTGATGAATTTGATTCGTCACAGCATGGCTGATGCTTCCTGTGAGCTCTGCTGTCTGCAATTAGTGCCAAGCCAGCCTTGATTCATCACTTCCTTGGCTTGTATTTCAAACATAATGACCTGCAATGGTCTACCACAGTTGCTATGTCTGGATTAGCATGTCATCACATTACTCTAACAATTTAGTTAATGGTCCTTAGATGCATTTCATTTGTCAGGACTCAATATCTTAACTGTTACGACTACAAGAACAGATTCTAGTTTTGTCATCACTGAGAACTAAAGCACAAATATTAATAATTAACTAATTCTTTAAGTCATTTTTGTCACATCAAAGATTTTCACAGTTGTTCCAAATTACAAACTGTCAGCAAACAGCCATTTAAAGGTTTAAAGGTTAAAGGTTAGTTGAAAAAGCGCACTTTTATAAAGAGTACTAATGGAATAGTTAAAATTTAGAGCGATTTTTGACCCACTTTAATAGTACTTACTATAAGTACATCTTTAAATATTTTTTCATAATTACTTATATTGACTTTAAAATAGAGTTAAAGTGTGATGCTGAATGTTTTATGGTAAATTAAAAATACTTTAAAGTCATTTCTATACTTGTATGTCATGAATTTAAATATATTTAAAATTACATATTTGTAGCGATGATGTTGCAATATAATGTTTTTTTAAATGTACAGTTGTGTTCAAAATTATTCAACCCCCACTGAAATTGATTGTTTTGGCCGGTTTGACATTGATTTTGATCATTCAGTCATCCTGCTTACAATTAAATCAAAGAGGCACGTGTAGGTCAGACAAATATAACATAACATTTATAATGAAATAACCACAAAAGGCTTCTGGAGCTCCTCCGTGAGAGATACGAGACCGGTGTAGCGTGCAGCTGATGATCATTATCACTCGTACCACCGGCATCGCACCGTTCCCTCATGGCCCTTGCCCGTCCTGCTCGTCAAAGTACTTCTTGCTATTTTTTAAGACTGGCAGCCCCAATAAACATTGACTTTCGTCATATGTAAAAGAGCAGCATGAACATTCTATTAAATAGCTGCTTTTTTGTGCTCCATGGAAGAAAGAAAGTCATATGGGATTAGAACAATGTGAGGTTGATTAATCGATGCCGTAAGTTTCATTTTTGTGTACACTCTTCTCTTGAAGAGATTCTCTCTACTTTCTTTCTTTAAATAAGTATCCGTTTTTGGGAACATTTCATCCAGACTCTGTTTGATAATTTATTCACGCTGCTGCTCGTTAAAATGCCAAATAGTCATAAAGGAAGCTCTTAGGTAACAGATTCACTCACCCACAGCAATCATGTAGTCCCAGCGGTCCAGCAGACACATGCTGAACTGTAGCTTATCAGTGGTGAAGCCCACACTGATGAGAGCGAGATGTCGGTTTGGATTCTGACAAACAGCAGTGGTCCAGGCTATTGCGAACCATAACACAATCAGCAGGATGATGCACAGTAGACGTAACACTCTCCAGCTGGTCATGTAGGGGATCCGTTGGGCTGTACGTGACAGGAACACCTTGAGAACCCTGGAAAACAGCGACAACAACCATTATATCCAAGGCCCAAATTAACACTCACCAAGAGCCAAATGTGAGTGAAAGTTGTCAATAGTTGGCGAGTATGTGAAAGGGAGTCAATCGCCAGTTGGCCGGTAATATTTTTATGAATTCTAACAATGCAATGTTGTGAGAACATGAAAGTAATCAAATGTGAACAACGTTTGAGACAGACCAGCGATACATCTTTGTTGCTTACGCTGCGAGGAAAGTTTTGTGTGCACACATCCGAAGAGCATGCATAGAAAGCTCACTAATACTGAATTGAGCTCTCTTTCACAGCTTCTTATGCTTAAACGGACAAATTCCCCAAAAAACGTCAAAAATGTCAGTCTTGGCGAGTATTCTATAGTAAACATAGTTGGTTATATCTTAAGTGAATGTGAGTAACAGTTGACAAAGATTTGACAAAGATACAAGTATCAGTGTATTGGATCCGTGAATTAGGTCTTAAAGTGACAGCAGCCTAATATTTCTGCTACTGTCTGTGTTTTTAATGTTAATCAAACAAAGGACAAAGAAAATTATAAATTTTGTAACTTTTATACAGTGATGACTATCTAGTGTTATTTTATATTTGTTTACTTTATTCAGTGTCTATATCTGAAAACTACTGTTACTTGTCTCTAATATATTTTTATAATTAATATTAGTTAGGCTAGTAGTTTTAGCTGTGGTATCAAAATGGGAATAGAGAATTGAATTTTCACTGGTATCTAAAATGATGGTGCCTGTTTTTGCAAAAACTGTTTCATGGCTTGGTAAAAAATATATTTATGGCTGGTAAATTTTCTTAAGTCACTGGTCATTGGCAGATGAGGAAAAAAGCCCTGTTGTATCATCACCTCCACATCGGAACTGATGTGGAATTCAAACAGCACCTTGTGGAAGTGTACAATTGTTGACATTTATTAAAGTCTGCATTTGTAATGCATTTTACTTCCATAATGTGGTGTAATTTCGAGTGAACAAGATATTCAACAGGATTGATTGAATAAGATATGTGGGCATTTCAGAGGCATGGAAAGTTAATATTTTTTTTAAACTGGTAAAGTTTTAGAATAACGGATGAATCATGCTTAAAGCCCCCCCTGAAATCAAAATTTAAGTGTTTTAGCTTTTAGTATGAATATGTTAGCCTTAAGGTTATGAATAAGCAAAATTTGCATTCAGGAGATATAAGCATTCACAGCTCACAGTCTCTCACTTCTGCTAAAATGGATCACAGATTTTCACCGTGGACTCCATTCAAATTCTCTCTAGAATCTAAAGTGTCACACCCCCTCACTTGTTCACACATTTACTATTTTCTACATGGTGAATGTGCACTATATAGGGGATAGGGAATGATTAAGAAAGTGTAAATATCCTTTCCATTGAGGCGAATGAAGTTTAGTGTTGTGTGAACCGCGGCGCACGCAGTATGCTCCTGTCCAGAAACATGATAGCACAGAGCAGACCACAAAACGTACTGGGCCCATTTGAATTCCGCACAGCATGCTATATTTTAAAGTGATATGGAGGAAATTAGGAGGAGAAATGCTTAGAGATTAGAAGGAAACTGAGGTTTTACCAAGCTTAACTGCTCTGGCTGAGCTGTTATATAAACTGAACATTATTGGCTATTATAAAAAGGGGAGGAGCTGCCCAATATGCCCCACCCTGTCAACACATTGAATAATGCTACACGTTCAAAGGCACATCAGTGGACCTTTAAGACCATGAATGTGTATTAAAGATAAATTAGAATTTTGTTATACATAAGAAAACATTTTTAAATTTCAAAGTTTAAAATTTGTCACACTGATAAAGTCGTCTCACCATAATGAGCGTGTAGTTAAAAAAAAAAAAAAAAATCTAAGCAATTGTTAACTTGCACGCCAGTGATGAATCATCTCATTCCTGTCCAGATTCAAAGAGAAGCCATTCCTTTCCTGATACCTTAAGTAGGAATTCTATTAGATCATTTCCATCATACATATATCGTGCCATCAGGCCCACATTCGGTTTAATGACCTGTAACTCTGTTGGCCAGAGGAGAAGTGGCCCCCCGACTAAGCCTGGTTTCCCCCGAGGTTTTTTTCTCCATTTGTTGGAGTTTTGGTTCCTTTGGCTTGCTTAAGTTGGGGACACTTGCTTGATATTCAGCAGTGTTTTTGGTGTCGTTGTATGTGAACTGAGCTGAACCGGACGATTACGTCACTGTTTTCTGCAGTGCTGCCATACCTAAATTAACTAGACTAATAACTACTGATATTTGCAACGGAATGAATCAATAATATATAGAATAAGCTGCACAATGACCCCATTTTCTTATTAATGTAAAGCTGCTTTGCCACAATTTGCATTGTAAAAAGCGCTATATAAATAAAGATGACTTGACTTGACTTGACATTATCTAAAGATCCTCCACATATCCTGCTTCATCCCATCCCAGACCCTCCGAACCCACCAAACACGCTGTCCACAGTTCATTTTCTGCTTTTGTTGCCCAAACCATTCAATAAAATGTAATACACTGTGGCCACTTTGTCTAAAGTACCTCCTGTTATGTTTCCCCCCAACGATCTTAAGCAGCAATTTCGCTGTGTAGCTTAACGATGTAATGAATCTTTTTTTAAAATGTACTTTACCCCTGATGAACTAGCCATGGAACATGCAGCTCTGACACTTTATAGGATGCTTACTTTAATGGGAAATTAGGGATAATACAAACTTTAACTGTGCTTAAAAGGGTCTCACAATTAAATCAGGAGAGGCTAATGCTGCAAGGTCATGCAGGAAATGAAGCCCATATAAAAGTAAGAAAAAGTGCATTAGAGGGCAGCTCTTGATATGCTGACCTTCTTTACAGCGTCTTAAGTCTTTGATGGAATAATAGTCTGTATTGCACCTGAACTTTTTATGAAATATAATATGGATAACAATGCTAAAGCATAATATTTATTTAATGACTAAAATCATGAGAACAAGCAATACATGCTCCTAGATGCCTCATGTTACCCTTGTGGAAAAGTACACTTTAGCACTCTTAAATTAATATTGTGCAATAATATTGCGTAATATAGCTGTTTGTGAATGTAAAAGGTCAGCAAAGTTTTAAAGACCAAAGTGCATGACACATAAACTTACAGCCTCCTCAAAGAAAGCAATTCCAGTCTCACTTCCAGTTATAAACCTACGTAACAATGTAACAAATTTGCATAATGGCAATTGTAATTGTATAATTATAAGTAATTTAGCACATTTAAATATATATTCACCCTTAAATGTACTATAGAATAACAGTACATTTAAAATGATAATCAAGTACTTGTACATGTGCTTTATCTGCAGTTTTTCTAAAGTAAACTTTTAAGAATTGAAGTACATTACAAATACATATTCAGTATAATAGAGGGCACTTCTTTTTCCACAAGTCCTGGAAGGTCGGAATATTTAAATTGCATAATAGTGTGTATCAAAAATGCAACTGCTCTATTTAGAAAACTGTTGGGAGTCTAGTTAAAAATATATTTTTAAGTATATTGTTTTAATATGAACAAAATTTATAATGATTCCAAACAGTTTTATATATATATATATATATATATATATATATATATATATATATATATATATTAGGGGTGGCATGGTTCACAAAACCCACGGTTCGGCTCGTATCACGGTTTTAGGGTCACAGTTTTCGGTTCTTGTTGTTATTTTTTCTTTTAATCTTTAACACACCAGAAACTTCCTTCAGCATATGATATAGAGCTTATTAGCTTAATTATCCACAATTTAGGATACAGTATGAACATTTTTGTAATGTAATCATGCTCTACATGAATTTGACTTGACTTTCAGCACATTATTGGGAGCATCTCTGAGTAAAAGCTGGTGAGATTTTGATACAGCGAGAGAGAAGACATTGATGATGACGTGCTTTTCGTTTGTTTGGCATAAAAAAGAGCATGTGTATTGTTATCTCTACAGGAACGTGCACATGCGTCGAACCGTCGAACTGTGCGACGCACACACGAACCGAACTGAGACAAGCGAATCGAACGGTTCGAACGGTTTTTCATGTACCGTGCCACCCCAAGATTATATATATACAACAGTGTTACCAATATTTTAAGTTGATATCAGTATTTTTAAAGCCCATGAGGAACAGATGGAATCTAGTCTCTGTTGCCCAGCCTTTGACTCTTTCGCCCACTATCCAATCAGCAACCTGACACCCATCCAGCCTTATTGTTTTTTTCAGTCTTGATTCTGAAATGGCAAAGATCTCAGCAGGTTCCACCTCATCGGCCATATTAGGAAAGTGCAAGTTGTGACATTTAATAACATTGTGGTCCATGAGTCATCCAGCATGTGTGTGTGTGTGTTTGTCTGGAGCAGCATATCTATCTCTCAGAGGCATCAATTTCAAAACTCTCCCAAATTACAGTGTCTTTCTCAATATCTCATTCTACTCATTCCTATGATTAAGATCTTTATCAATCAAGATAGTTCATTATTATTAAGAATGTGCCCAAAATAATAACAACACTGCAAGTTCTATAGGTACCTGTAGAGTTTGAGGGTGACCGTTCCATAGACCGTGGCGAACCCGAGCAGACGGACCCATCGCAACAGGATACAGCGGAAAACACTCGGCTGGAAGTACAGAATCACCACCTGGAAAACAATAAGTAAGCCCTCAAATGGAATATGCATTTATTTTAAGAACTAAGTCTATATTTATTCAGATGAGGAGGAAATGTTTGGTACAAGATCCCTACTGTTTTGTCCTTGACTGATGGTTAAAGGATAAAAAAGTAAATTAAAGTTTAATATCTAAAGGTGATGTGTGTAATTTTAGAATCGCTAGAAGCACAAATCATAAATAAATTTAAACAGGTTTTCCAAATGTGCAAATAAGATTTAAGAGAGGCAAAGTGGACCCTTGTGAAAAAGAAGTACACTTTAGCATACTTTTAAATAGAATACCGATTAAGGAAATGTAATGTGTGTGTTCTGTTTTGTTCCGTTTTATAATCATGCTGTTTTGTTTTCCCTGTTTGTCTGCCTGCCCGTTTTCCCTTGTTCAGTTTCCCTGGTTATTAATTAGCTCCAGCACCTGTTCTGTTTTACACTTGATTACTCTTCTCATGTGTTTAAGCCCTGTGCTTCTTTAATTCCTTTGTCCGGCATCGTCTTCGTATTATGTGTTTTAGTTATTATTTCCTCCTGCGCATTAAAGGACTGTCTATTTTGTACTCCTTGTCTTTGTGAGCTCATTACAGCCATATTTCGTGACAGAATACCGGACCGTGATTGGATTCATTTTGTGTAGTGTGTTTTTCTTTCTTTTTTCTTTCTAGGCCCCCACACAATGGACCAACCCGCTGTCCAACTACTCTGCTTGAAGCAGAAGGACCGTCCACTGGAGGACCATACAAGGGACTTTTTCGATCTGTCATGCCTAACTCACTTACCTGCCTCAGCGAATGGTTCAAGGCACACCTTTCATTGAGGATTTTTCTGCGTTCGAGTGGGTACGGGTTAACAAAGGAGTGATGTTCACCCTCTGCCCAGTAGAGGACATCACCAACCCCCTCCGGACCCAGAGGCCAGCCAGTCACCACTCATACACTGCATGGAGCGAACACCAGAGCCAACCACAGACAAAGAGCTGAAGTCTGTACGAGCCAGATGAGTGGACTCATCAATCATCACCATGGAGCCCAAGTCCCATCTTTTGAGGATTTGGAAGAGGATATTTCCCTGATTCTACCGTCCCTTCAGGTCCCACCAAGCTCCTTGTCTCCTTTGTCTCTGCTTGTTCCGCCTAGCTCAAAGTCTTTTCTGTCTCCCCTGGTTCTGCCCAGCTCGAAGTATCCTCTGTCTCCAGAGAATCCACCAAGCCTCCCTCTCCCACCTCCTCTTCCAAAGCCAGCCAGTTCATCTCCCCCACATCAGCTTGTTCCCATTAGCTCTTCTGCTCCTCACTGGTATACTCCAATCTGCTCTTTGTCCGCCTTGAGTCTTCAGCTCCGCCTAGAGGATCCCCTGCTCTGCTTCCAGCCGTCAAGTCCATCACTCCATCTTGGCTTGTCAACCTGTTGGCTTCACCTTGGCTCTTCCCTCGCTCCACCTGGAACCATTGTCCTTGTCTTGGCTGCGCTCTGGGTCCCTGCCTGGCTCCTCCCACCATCATCACTGCCAGTGCCTCTCTGTTTCTGCCTTTTGCCTTCCCCATGTCCTCCTCCAGAACCAACACCCTCCCTCCTCAGTTGGACTATAATGGTGCGAGGACGTGCCTTCCCGGAGGAGGGTCGTACTGTATTGTGTGTGTTCTGTTATCATGGTGTCATATGGCACTCCTTATGTATTTAAGCCCTGTGTTTCTGTAACCCCTCCTACTTGGCCCGCTCCAAGCGGGCCTCGAACCCGGGTCTTCCGGCATGGGAGTCAGACAAGTCTAACAAGGAGGCTAAAGGCTGCAACCTCTAGCGTTTGTCGCAAGAGCGTCTCTTGAGGTCAGAGGAGTGAGGTTTACTCGCACAGCAATTACTAGCTGCCCTCCGTTACACCCCCCACCCCCCCACCCCCAAAAAACCTCACTCCCATCCGGGTCACGGCACCAACGTAACAACAATGAGGCTAAAGGCTGAGGTTTACTCACACAGCAACTACTAGCTGGCCTTCGTCCGGTATCGTCTTAGTATTATGTGGTTAAGTTAAGTTTCTTCTGCATATTTCGTCAAGAAGACTCTTTAATAATAGTCTTCTTGACGAAATATGCAGAATATTATCCATTATTCAATATCCATATCATATCCAATATAAAATATAGTATCCATTATTAAAGGACATATTTGCAAATACGAATAGAAGAATTGAATGTAATGTTTTCTGACACTTGATTGCATGTTATTTACAATTAACATTGTAATTGACATTGCAAATGCACTTTTGGAAAGTGTAGTTAAGTGTGTTAAGAAACAGTCTTTATACTTGTAAGTAAAGTTTTATATATTTTTTAGGTTACACTTTATTTTAAGGTGTCATTGTTACAGTGTAATTATACATTTAAATGCTGAGTAATATTAAGTAATCATATGTACTTTCTATAGGTTTAGAATGAGGGTTTGGTTTGGTTTAGAGTTAGTTCCATGTAATTATGCATCATTTATAGTTATTACTATAGTAACTACATGAAACAACGACACTGTAAAATAAAGTTTTACCATCTTTTATATTATTTGCAAGTACAGTTTAGATTTGCAAGATTCAAAGTACACTACAAGTCCTCACTCAATACAATTAAGCACACTTTTTTTTGCAAATAATGGCATTCATGTTTTTTGCGCCATGAAAACCACTATCCCCATCTACAAAATTAAATGATGGAGAGTAAATAATGGCTGATGATTAGTGTTTATTTATTTATTTATTTTTATTTTTTCTTGCGTCACGCGTACCATATTTTTAAGATGCTTTAAAACTGCCTTGAGACCGCTGCATTGTGTTTATGCTTCATCAATTCTTTATTGCAGTATTTTTTAAAATTGAATCGTTTTTTCATTGATTTTTAATTGATTACACTAAAAAACATGGAATTTACACACCCTAATTTTAACACTTAAAAATGTACAGAACATATTTACTGTTTAATTTGTACATGGAACCATTGGACAACTAACATCCTGTCAACAGCTTGTTTTTTTCGGGAGACACATGGAAGTGCATAAATCAGAAATTCACTTTTCATTTCTCTGCTCATCACTCTATCCAGACTTGCATCAAGCCTTCAACCTATTACAAAATACAAATAATCTCTTTGATGTGACTGTGATATGCGCTTCCATTGATCTATCCATCCATCATCCTTATCTGTCACCGTTCTCCAAACAAACCCGTCAGATGCCAAGGAATCTAACGGCGAATTCCAGCACATCACAGCAGTTCCGCTGCATCCGCAGAGAGAAAGAGAGAGAGAGAGAGAGACACTAAAGGTGAACTGTAATTGAAGCAGAATCTCACAGCTGTGCCGCCCCCCTCTGTCCCCCGTGCGCTGGCCTCCGCTCAATCTCTCTATGTGCAAACAGCGATGCGACGCTCTGTGTGTAATCTATTAACAACAGTCTGCTCACTTCTCAGGAAGCTCTATTATTAAATTGATTATGGAAAAATGATTCAGAGAGGATGAATTGCTCCAGCACAGACACTTCTGTCATAATTAAGTTGAGAAAAACTAATGATAGACACTAAGATACATCCGTAGGGGGCTCATGCAGACCTCCTCAGCTCCCTCACACATGAGACGACACTATCCTGAAAGGCTGGCATGAGCCAATTGTGAAGTTACACATCAAATATTTATTCTGCTGTTTACATGAGAAGCTGTTCGGCATTTGCAACTTATTTAGTATTGTACAATATGACATATTTTGAAGTAAAACATGATAAAGGTGGGACTTTATTTCAACCATTGGGAATAGTAAAATATATTACCATCAAAAACTCAACAGTCAAAATCGAAATAATGATTTTTTTTTTTATTTGTAAAGACAAGTTTACAGAAGAAAATTTTGTAATGTCATGTGCATATAAGCTTGTTTTGTAACAGAAAACATAATAAAAAAAGTCATGTGTTTTTCATTCACACATCTGATCCTTAAACAGCTTAGACACTAACTTTGAGTGATTTGTCTGTTTTAAGTTGCAGTCATTGAACTGCATTTTCATAGACAAGTGTTTTTTTAAATAGACAATATAATACATAAAACCACCTTGTATCAGCATTCAAGAAAAAAAAAAAAAAAAGTGGTATTACTTTTTAAAGCAAAAGCTCATTGTAGCTGTAAGTCTTTCCATTGCATTCACACACGTCACCAGCAGATGTCCTCTGTGTTTTGAATGCTTTGATACAGTGAATCATTTTGTGAAGTAAACGGTTCAATGATTCAAAGTTGCTTTCCTCTTTCAGAAAGCTTTGTTTATATCACAATAGAAGCTCCTTTTCAATTGTCAGTACTATTTCTGGCTTTTTTCTCCCTTTTATTTAATGTCAGTTGTCGTCACCAGTTACATCAATTGTAACAATCTCATCAAACGTTTCCCAAAAAGCATTAGTGGTCTCTAAAATCTTCTGGGGCTTACAATGCTTTGGAATCAGTTCCAGTACAACAATGTAACTCTCTAATAATTAATCACCATAGTATGATGCATCCTTAGAGAAATTAACTAGCTAGTCATAACAGATTCCAAAAACCATAGTAAGATGGTTGCGTCTCCTTTGTTTGAACCACATTAGTTCAAATACAGAACTGTGGAGTAATAACTTCTGCTAATTAATCTATTATTTGCGAGATCAGACCGTTGTAAATCATTTGCTGTAAATGAAGAACAGAAAGCTGTTGTTTTTTTTTTAAATCGCATTAATATGCAGTATGCTTGCTTATTGTGCCCAAGAGCATGTTCTATTTAAGTTTCGCATGTCATAATAACAAGAAACTATGCTTCTAACCACAGGTCAAGAGATGTAAGTGTGACAACACAATTTTGTGATACTGTTTGCAAATATTTTTTGGAACTAAGGTTCTGGCAAACACCAAATCTTGTTTGCTGGAACTATGTTACATTGTAAAAAAACGATTTAACTTAAAAAAGTAAGTTACCTGGTTGCCTTAAAATTTTGAGTTCATTGAAATGAAAAATTTGAGTTAATACAATGGAAATTGGTTTATTAAATAGAAACTCAAAATATTATGTTATCCAAAATAAGTTGGTTTTACAAAAGAAAAAAAGTTCACCAGCCCAGGTCTGGTGCACCAGAATGGTTTAGTTAACACAATTTACCAGCAGGGGCTAACTGCTAATGCTAAACCAGTCAAAATTTTACCAAAATTGTGCATTAGATGTTGCACATTACTTGTGATTTATTGCCATTACTGTGTGTCACTCAAGTGTGCACTTGGAGAAGGACTGTAAGGGCTTACAGTGACATTTAAGATAAGGCCAAATATACACTCACCTAAAGGATTATTAGGATTTTTTTCCTCATTAATGCAATTATCTAATCAACCAATCACATGGCAGTTGCTTCAATGCATTTAGGGGTGTGGTCCTGGTCAAGACAATCTCCTGAACTCCAAACTGAATGTCAGAATGGGAAAGCAAGGTGATTTAAGCAATTTTGAGGGCATGGTTGTTGGTGCCAGACGGGTCGGTCTGAGTATTTCACAATCTGCTCAGTTACTGGGATTTTCACGCACAACCATTTCTAGGGTTTACAAAGAATGGTGTGAAAAGGGAAAAACATCCAGTATGCGGCAGTCCTGTGGGTGAAAGTGCCTTGTTGATGCTAGAGGTCAGAGGAGAATGAGCCGACTGATTCAAGCTTATAGAAGAGAAACTTTGACTGAAATAACCACTCGTTACAACCGAGGTGCAGCAAAGCATTTGTGAAGCCACAACACGCACAACCTTGAGGCGGATGGGCTACAACAGCAGAAGACCCCACCGGGTACCACTCATCTCCACTACAAATAGGAAAAAGAGGCTACAATTTGCACAAGCTCACCAAAATTGGACAGTTGAAGACTGGAAAAATGTTGCCTGGTCTGATGAGTCTCGATTTCTGTTGAGACATTCAGATGGTAGAGTCAGAATGAGAACATGGATCCATCATGCCTTGTTACCACTGTGCAGGCTGGTGGTGGTGGTGTAATGGTGTGGGGGATGTTTTCTTGGCACACTTTAGGCCCCTTAGTGCCAATTGGGCATTGTTTAAATGCCCCAGCCTACCTTAGCATTGTTTCTGACCATGTCCATCCCTTCATGACCACCATGTACCCATCCTCTGATGGCTACTTCCAGCAGGATAATGCACCATGTCACAAAGCTCGAATCATTTCAAATTGGTTTCTTGAACATGACGATGAGTTCACTGTACTAAAATGGCCCCCACAGTCACCAGATCTCAACCCAATAGAGCATCTTTGGGATGTGGTAGAACGGGAGCTTCCTGGATGTGCATCCCACAAATCTCTATCAACTGCAAGATGCTATCCTACCAATATGGGCCAACATTTCTAAAGAATGCTTTCAGCAGCTTGTTGAATCAATGCCATGTAGAATTCAGGCAGTTCTGAAGGCGAAAGGGGGTCAAACACAGTATTAGTATAGTGTTCCTAATAATCCTATAGGTGAGTGAATAAAAAGGGGTGTTTCTTAAAGAAAAAAGGGTCACAGAGAGGGTAAAAAGGGATGTGAAACGCTAAACTCAGATAATTGTAATGACCCCTTTAAATGCACTTTTGCCGTCCAGTGGGGCGGGAATGTGATGTGTTTTTAAAGATATAGTGTGTGTGTGTGTGTGTGTGTAGTAGCTGTCTCAGGTCCAGTGACTGATGTAGTGTGTGTGTGTTGTGCTTATCAGGGGAGCATCCAGTCGGCCAGCTCTTAATTAGAACTGGGAGTACCACACGCCTCTCAACAGTTTTAAACAGTCACTGACAAACCATGCAAAACTAACACTCTACACCTTCTCATAAATATCCGATGCAGAGTAAACAGCAGTACTCTCAAGGATTACTTCATTGTCAGTGTAATATTCATCTCAACTAAAGTGACATCACTGTTGAAAGAGATGAAACTACTCCAAGTGTACTACAGGAGTGACTAGAACTGCAGCCTTTTTTGTGTCAGAACACAATTCATTACGCAACAAGTATGCACTGCATCTCAACGTTATTGCAAAGGGAAGCAAGACCGAGCATTAACTGTCATCTTCTACATTCAGTTTCCCTTTTCAGGTCAACTAATGGGAGGCAGCAGTTTGAAGAGAATCTTGCTGAGCAAGTGGAAGTTAGTTGAACTGTCAACGGGTATAATAACCTGAATAACACAGTCGATGTAGTGACACAGAGATTTGAAGGAAACTCTGTTGCCCCCTTCAGCACTGAATTTATTATCTGCCAGACCAATGAAAGGAAGCAGATTAAATCTGTTCAATGAGACCATGTGTGTTAAGCACACAGCTGCATTTGTGTACTTAAGAGTATATTTCAAGTATAGGATCCTTGCATAGTTCACATTTTGTACTATACACTGCATACTTTAAAATTGTATGTGAAGCAATGAACATTTCAAACAGCGGTATACAGAAATGCCGTCACAACAGTGCAGCCATGTCTCCAAATTTGCATTCTGTCAAATCATGTATAAGAAATCATCATTAATAACATATTTGATAAAATATGCATGAATACAAACCAGATATACCACAATACATATTCCATGTTGGCACTGTCGACATTTCATTTTTTCATTTTCATTTCATTTTTCATCATTTAGCAGACGCTTTTATCCAAAGCGACTTACAAGGGGAGCAATTAGGGGTTAGGTGCCTTGCTCAAGGGCACTTTAGTCATGGTATCGAAGGTGGAGAGAGTGCTGTTCATTCACAATCCCCACTTTCAATTCCTGCCGGCGTGGGAATCGAACCAGCAACCTTCTGATTACAAGCCCGACTCCCTCACCACCAGGCCACGACTACCCACATTTCTGAGAGATAATATTGATTTTATCCGAAATAGTTTAAATATAAACCTTTCCCCGCCATTGATGAGATTTTCCGGCAATCCATGTTTTCACTGTTATACGGTAAGGGGCGCTATTATGCATCTTCTGAAATAATACAGAATCTCAAGAAGGAAGAAAAAAAGCAAAGAAGAAGCAGAAACAAGTGATAGAACATGTAAGCTAAAGAAAATCAAAACTGACATACGTCACCAAATGAATTGTCAAACCCATGATGAGTGAAAGTGAAGTGACATGACATGTAGCCAAGTATGGTGTTCTATACTCAGAATTTGTGCTCTGCATTTCACTCATCCAAGTGCACACACAAAGACGGAGCAGTGGGCAGCGATTTTTGCTGCAGCACCCAGGGAGTGATTGGGGGTTTGGTACCTTGCTCAAGGGCGCCTTATTTGTGGGTAATGAGAATGAAAAACGGCACTATTCATTCACTCCCCCCACCTACATTTCCTGCTGGTATTGAGACTCGAACCCGTGAACACCTACACTGGCTGGCAACATTAGAAAAAGGATTACTGTCAGGGAAAAGAGTTAATCTGGCAACTTCTTATTACTTTAGTTGATGTATGTATCGCAGCAGTTCAGAAACGAAATGTCCAGTGAATGGCTCTAAAAGGTTGATGCTCTATCGCGTTTGAAAATAATGTACAACCTTCACTGAACCCTACATTAAACCTAACAAATGGATCAATTTGCTGAAGAAACCATGCCATTTTAGCTTGCTTTTATAAATTTTTAAACTGTTTTACCACGCCTCATGTTTCATACGACTCACACCCAAATCATTGCATTGCAAGTGTAGTGCTATTCTTGCAAGTTTACTATATCATACATATGTAGCTGGTTGTGTGATGCAATTGTCAAAATGTGTTAATTTACAAATCCCGCACTATGGTAAAAGCATTTTTGGCTTCATAACATAGTTTTGCGAGAGAAACTTTGTGAAAATAACTCTTTAATAATTTATAATCTGTCCCCTGTAATAATAATTTTTGAAAAAAATACAAGATGTTGGTGTTTTACTGTAGCTAGTGTTTAAAACTGTAGTGATTGGACCCTTCACAGGCAGTTTGATTGACAGGCGATCTGACCAATCATAACCCCTAATTTGCCATTTTGTCCGACAAAGGACTCAGGGGAGTTAGTAGATTAACGTTGGTGAACTTGAACTTGAAAAATTGTGTGAACTCACCTCTTTCCGCAGTTGAAACAACATTCCTTCTGATGTTCATTCATGTTTATTTGATACTATAAATGAACTAGTATGAAGAGATGATCGCTTCACGAGACGACAGTAACAGTAACGAAAGGGGGCGGGTTTTTGCGAAGGGTCAATTGTATGTATATATACATTTGTGGAGCAAAAAATGTAGGTAGAGGCAAGTTTTTCCAATGAGCCTATGTTGCACATAGTATAAATTGGATAGATCATTTGTTTTAGTTTTTTGTGTAACAGTTTGCAAATATGGGAACAAGGAGGCGGGAACCGGCGAACAATCAACAAGTTTTAATAAGCAAATAAACCAACAATAAAACAAAAAGCAAAACAACAAAATAAATTTTAACAAAATAAAACACAACATAAAGTCCAGGCCTGGTCCTCTCTCGTCCTTCACTGTCGTCGCTCCTCTTTTATGCTTCCGGAGCTCCTCCGAGAGGGACACGAGACCGGTGCAGCACGCAGCTGACGCTCATTATCTCTCGTGTCACCGGCCTCGCGCCGTTCCCTCACGCCTCTCACCCGCCCTGCTAGTCACATTTTGCATACTATTTCACGAGACATATCACTTATTTGATGCACTCCTTACAGCATAATTTATTATGACATACTATAAAGTGTAGATATGGATGTGTGGAGCAGTTCTTTGCCATTTAATCCAGTTTTGTGTAAAAATGTCTTAAAATTTAGCATCCAGACGAAATGAAATTACTTTTCATTTATTTGTCACACTGGAAATTGAAGGCCAAATTAAACAGTGCACTGTGGGATACATTAGTGCAGTGGTAGTAGGAAATGTTAGTAGGTCAACCAAGTGCTTAGTATCCATACTGCAAAACCAGTAGAAGGAGTACGAGAAAATAGTATGGCATTCTAGAACGTACCCATCATCCCTTGCATGCGACTCACAGCTAAGACGAACCCCCTGCATAATGGACTCACATTGATGACCGGTTGAAAGCTGATCCACACGTACAACAGCCAAAGATCAATGAGAACTAATGTAACCTGACCTCGGTGCGCGTGTCTGTGTGGTGTGTGTGTGTGTGTGTTGGCACCAGAGCCCCATCCAAAACATGAAAGACAAAGAAGAACAAACATCTGAGGCTGCGTAATTATCAGTGTGTTGCAGATGTGCCGCGACCCCCCTTACGGGACCGTTCGTGCTAATCCGATTAGCAGAGGCATTAATGGTCGTCCCATAGCAGTGGAAAAAGCACGTGGTTATTTTGGCTCGCTACCTCTGAGTCAGATGAGGGATGTGGCGAACTCTGGGGGGGGAAGCCAAGAGGAGGCGACGGAAGTCAACGTTGCCCGGATTGGTGAGGCGAGACTGTATTTTGCACGATGCAGGAAAGTCTCACCGCACTCGGAGCGTTACAAAACACACAGCACTTCATGTGGCTGATTCCTCAGAGGACTCGAGAACACAAACAAAACGCAGTTGCCGTGGCGAGAGACGACAGAGAGCCAGACGGTAACCAGGTTGAGAAAAAAACACTCGGTTATGATTATGCATCAGTGGGCCTATATTGATAAATATTCCTATTTTTCAGCCTCTTTCATAATATTCAATCTTGCCATAAATATGCTTAGTCTGAAATGGCTTAAAATTGTGATTTTTATTTCAATCAATTTGATCCAGACAGTTATCTTTGCTAAGTTGACTTAAAATAAAATACAGTAAAAATGTGATTAAAATAATCCAGGCAAACAAAGAAGAATTCCATATTCTATATCACTATCACAATTATATTAAATACAGTACAATAATACCGTATTATTATTATTAAAGGATTAGTTCACATCCGAATTCAAATTTCCTGATTATTTACTCACCCCCATGCCCAAGATGTTTATGTCTTTCTTCAGTTGAAAAGAAAATAAGATTTTTGAGGAAAACACTCCAGGATTTCTCTCCATATCGTGTATTTCAATGGCTATCAACGGCCCAAATTGCAGTTTCATTGCAGCTTGAAAGCGCTCTACACGATCCCAGATGAGGAATAAGGGTCTTGTCTAACTATACAATCAGTCATTTTCTAAAAAAAAAATAATAATTAAATTATATACTTTTTAACAACAAATGCTCGTCTTGCACCTCTGTAATGAATCCGCTCTGTCTTTCGTCCACTTGCCACTAGATGTCGCCTTCCCATTTCATGGACTCTATCCACCACACTACATTTCCCATAAATCCCTTACCTTCATGTTGATTACTGCCCAGCTGTAGCCTATCTAGTTCACTATTTAAGTTTACTCTGTAGCCCATGTTATTGGCGAGGTCTTGTTAATCCTAGCATTACAATTCCGAGCGTTCTTTCCCTGTCTTGTTTGCCTGTTTTTGATGTTTATCTGCCTGCCCTCTGACCTGTTTGCTTGGATTATTACCACGAGTCTGCCTGTTCCCTACCACTACTGTTTTCTGTTTATTGACCGTTGCCTGTCTGACCACGTTTTGTCATTAAAGCTCGCACTTGGATCTCATCCCGTTGACTCATCATTACAGCCTCGCATTATCACGTTGGAAAGGTCACGCGTGATGTAGGCGGAAGTACCGCAGTAGGGCAAAAATTTCGGATTTCGAAAGGGCAAATTTTCTGACACTTTACAATAAGGTTCATTAGTTAAACATTAGTTCATTTATTAACTAACATGAACTAACCATGAGCAATACATTTGTTACTGTATTTACTAATCTTCGTTAACGTTAGTTAATGAAAATACAGTTCATGGTTTGTTCATGTTAGTTCACAGTGCATTAACTAATGTTAACAAGATTTTAATAGTGTATTAGTTGGAATTAACATTAACAAAGATGAATAAATGCTGTAGAAGTGCTGTTCATTATTAGTTCATGTTAACTAATGAACCTTATTGTAAAGCGTTACCTCATTTTCTCCTCCAACTTCAAAATCGTCCGACATTGTTATTTTATCTTTTTTTTTTTTTTGTAAAGGGCGTTTGACTTAAGGGGGTCGCACACCAGACGCGCACATTTGCGATCTCGATTTTGAATTGACTCCTAATTGAAGAGATGTTTTAACTTTATTTATTGTTTTTTTTTTTTTTATTGAATAATAGGTGACTTTTGAACGTTAATCAATGAAAAGTATCTATGTTAAGGCTGTTATTGTTTTGTTTGCAACAATATTACACAGTAGCAATAGGATTTATTTAACCACAAGATATAAGAATAAGGAAAATGGCAAGTAGGAGTGAAAGGAAGGGCTACATTTATTAAAAAAATTTTCCAATATGTTTAGAATTTATGCAAGCTGTTAAACTAAGAATGTACAAATGCAAAAAAATTTCTCTTGCATATCTTGGAGCGCGGCGCTGAGCTTCCCGTCTGGTGTGCGACGCTCTTTAGCCTCATCACACGTGACCTTTCCAACGTGATTACGTAATGCATGGCGCATTGTAGAACTAGTGCAAGAGGAGCATTTGAGCAAATGTATGTTTTTTTGTTTGTTTTTTTTAGAAAATAACATAAGAAAATAGATAAGCATTGAAACTGCAATTCGGACCTTTAACCCATTGGTAGCCGTTGAAATCCACTATATGGAGAAAAATCCTGGAATGTCTTCCTGAAAAAACATTTTTTTCTACTGAAGAAAGACAGACATAAACATCTTGGATGACATGGGGGTGAGTAAATTATCAGGAAATCTGAAAAGTGAACTACTCCTTTAAATATTAAATATAATTTTTAAAAAATGACCACCGACACTATTCAGCAAGTACCAGCATCCATTGTAACACCTTACAAACTAACATTTTCCAAAAACAACATTTAAAAAAAAACAAAGAAACTCTTGACGTGAAAGGGTTTAGCTGAAAGCCAGGGCAGTCCAGAACGAAAAAGAGAGTGAGACAGCTCTGACATTTCCACAGTTTGCCTGGAGCACTTACTTCCACTCTAAATATTAGTGATGAGAGGAACTTAATGACGAGACCTTCCTTCTTCCCAGAAAAACTGAATCGTTTCTAGAGAGACAGAGGCACAGAGGAGCAGCTGACGCATGTCTTGTCTTTGGGGAGTTGGCAGAGCTCTGATGCATCACAGAAACATGCTGTCGGGTCACACCTGCTGTACCGCACACATGCACTGTCAGCACTCACTAATTTCATGTTACTGCATATTCATGAATCAATACATCTAATAGAGCTTTGACAGGTTCAACAAATAACTACAGCATTAAATATTTTTTAACTAAAGCATTTATTTTAAACTAACATTATTTTACAGTAGTTACACATGCTACATGTTGTTACTGTAATACTTTCAAATTTTGCTTAATTAACCCTTATGTGCTGTTCGGGATGTTTTCATCCACAATGGGGGATTTTTGAGTCTTAATTTGGCCGTAACTTTCTCCGTGTTTCAGCAAATGGAATGATTTTTGGTGACAAATCTTATTTGGACACATATTTTGGGAAAATGCTTTGAAAATTTTCAAAAACTCAACAGTACTCTGTGGGCAAATTCACTACCCTTTCGTTATGTTTAAAAAAAAAAAAAAAAAAAAAGGATTTTAACTCTTTAATTGCCAAATTCATAAATGATGTCACTGATTTGGGAAAAAACGTGTCAAAGATTAGAAACAACATTGGCTTTGATGCGTTGTTAGTTTTTGTGCAGCATCAGATTTTAACGTTTTAAAGAGTTAAAATCCTGAATTTTTTTTTTTTTTTAAATTTACTAGTTTTGATCAGGACTGAGGCTGATTAATAGATTTAAGCAAAAAAATTTGAAAAACAATATTTATCTGATACATTTTTAAAGCAGTTAAAATCGTGGCTGAAAACAAAAGGGTAGTGAATTTGAACAATGCACAAGGGTTAAAGGTGCAATATGTAAAAATTCTGCAGTAAAATATCCAAAAAACCCCAGGCTAGTGTTATATATTTTGTTCAGTTGAGTACTTACAATAACCCAAATGTTTCCAACTCTTTATAAATCATGAGAAAATTGTAATTTTAACCAAGGCTCCGGCATGTGTGCGGGAATAGTCTGCCAATTACATCATATCCGCGTTACCCTCGGTTTCCGCTTTCACTGACTTAGGAACAATGACAACACGGTCTCATGGACAAATGCGGAAATACTAGTTATAGCGTCTTTCAACTTGCTTGAACACATTTATTCTTGACTCTTTGTAACTGGTTCTGTCAACAAAGACGAGTCCCATAAATGTAAACATCAACCAAATTGACCCAAGAAGATTTTGGGACAAGAAGAGAAATAAAACGAAGAACAACAACATTTGTCGCATTTCCTAAATGGAGAGAACTGCGTGACAAACTTCAACTAAACAGAGAAACCAATCTTGCATGTGTTTTAATAGACAGGTGAGGAACTATTTGGATTCCTTTATTGACTTCTGATTATTATATCGATCAACAGTGTTAGTCTTATTGTGTGAATGTGTTGTGTTGTTGTTGTCTATGAATATGATGTGAAAAATGCTGAGGTGATGTTCACTACGAATACTTCAAGGCATGTTATGAACTGTTGGCTGTAATTTTGTTTTATACTGTCGCTTTAGTGAAATACTTGTCTACATCAAATGTGTCAAATGCCAAAACCTTGTATGAGTTCATTCTGTTCGAGTAATGTTTATTAAGGACAGCGTTTATTAAGATTAGTTTGTTGACATTGCCATACATTTCACCCGACGTGATAATGGAAATTAATACAGTGTTATACATAAATATGAATCAGCCTTTTTGCAAATGAAGTACTCAACTGTACTTTTACAATGATTGTTTTGAACACATAAAACTGTGCAGCGTTATCACACAAAAGCAGTAACATCTACGACAACCAATTTAGTGTTAAACCTTGCTTTACTTCATTATAATGAAATAAAATCATGTCATCAAGCGCAACATTTATAAAACTAACTAACTATCACCTTCGTGCAAATAAATAAAAAAATGGTTGTATATTTTAAATTACCATGCGGTAATTTAGTTAATTTACTAAATTAAGTTGCATTTATCTTGTTTTGAATACTTTCACATTTATGGATTTACCTAATTTATTTAATTTATTAAGTGTCTCACTGCACAGTAAAAACCCCAGAGTTAAATCAACTCTGCTCAGATAACATTTGGTCCCTCTCTAAATAGAGTTAAAGTCACACTCTTCAGAGATTGAATGTCTTTTATCTTCAGTTGATTTCATCAGTTGTAGTTCTTGTGTTTCTTTATTCTTGAGTGATTCTGCTTGTTAACAGCAGGTGTTCATCATTAATGTTCAATCATCGCTTAATTAATTGCTTAATTATCTCATTAACTTTAACTCTGCTTCAGTGTTACTTTAACACTATTTAGAGAGGGACCAAATGTTATCTGAGCAGAGTTGATTTAACTCTGGAGGAAGTCAGTATTATTGTTATGTGATAATCAGCATTATGCCACATTTGCTGTTTATTTTGAACAGAAAATGGTCTAAATTTTTCAATTTTTCTTACTGAATGTGTTATATGAATGTGGATGTTATATATGCATATATGATATCATTACCATGACATCAGAATGTCCCTTAAAAGACGCACACGCACACATACAAACACACAGGCAAGCCAGAGCAAATGCCAGTACGTATAATATTGATCTCTCTCTTTTATTCTCGTTTTTAAACTCCATTAATAATCAATGCGAAGTGCTGGGAATCAGGGTGATTTTCCTGCTTGTTCAGGAAGACGGGGGAAGGTAATATGAGCAAAAGATTGCATTGTACTTTACACCAAATTGTTATGGGTGCTATTAACAACACTTTAATTAGGCAATAAGGCCATGATTTTTTTATTTTTTTTTTCACAATATAACATGGTCTCAAGTGCTTTACTGTTTTTAGAATATGTGGTTACAATACATATAAAAACATACAAACAATTAAACACTAATTTAATTCATTATAAAATTGTTATTATAGTATATATATATATATATATATTTTAAAAATCCTTTTACAAGAAGGTAATCATCCTAAATTAGTAAGGCTTTTTTTTAGTTACATTTTTTTAGTTTAGTTTTTTAGTTAGTTTTTCTATAGTTACGATCACTTTTTTTAACAGAATGTTTCACGAAACACCTTTGTATTGAATGTTTTGATCACTAAAGCACAAATTTATGTCATTTCATATTTACTTCTACTGTATTTTAAATTTGGTTAAAGTGTATGTACTGACAGGCCATTTCTACTGAAACGAATTGCTGATTTTAAATATATTTGTAGTAGTTACACATTTAGTATATTTAAAATATATTACCTTTAAATGTAATATCAAAGTAGTTCAAATTAATTTTGCACTTTTGCAAGCGTTTTAATTTGTCAGTCAACACATTAAAGTAAGTGCTTTAATATTATTAAATTATTGATAGTGATTTAAAATGTACTTTAAAGTAAAAAGCACAACTATATGCTATTACAGTACGGTCACGAAAGTGTACTCTAAGTACTTTTATTTCATGTTATATTATCTGCAAGTATATATTTTTTGATTCTATGCACAACCACATTGAATACAATTAATCATATTTTTCAAAAAAGGTAGTGGGCACGATATCTTGTTTTTTCCCCCGCATGTCATATAAATTCGAGAGCAACAAAAGAGGAGAACATTTTCGTCTCAGACACAAACAACACTGTCTTCTTTCGTGTGTGCTGGATTAGGATGAACACATGAAGGTGAATAAATGATGAGAGAATTTCTGGGTGAGCTATTGCTTTAAAAGCAGGAAAATAAAGACGCATTTCTCCGGTGAAACAGTGAGAGGTACTGTCATGCTGTCTGGCTCATCTGTGTCTGTGGCACTACCCTCTGGAGTGTAAACCCGAGAACAGAGTGTTCCTCATCCCTCACGCAACATCCACACAAAAACACACACTCCTCTTCAAAGCTCGCATGGGCATTCACTCACACACACTTCATTACACCCCTTCAGGGGCTCGATCCGCTCACAAGCCGACGCCAAAAAAGCATTTATTATTTACCTTTACATAATAGTCCTGGAAGATTTATCTTAATGCCTCCCGCTTGCATTTCTTCTCCCTTTTTGCGAGTTTCAAGCCCCCTGCAGCTCCCTTTTTCTTTGTCATTTTCAAAGAAGGCACCCCATTACGTAACACGCCGTTTTCTCTGTGCATCTTTGAGTCTTTGTGGAAGACCAAGAGAAAGGAGCAGAGTAGGAGTGGACCTGCCAAAGAGTGTTTGAACACATGCTCTCCCCCGTACACACAACCGCACACACACTCTCGGTGTGCCAAGGCAGAGATTGATAACGCTGCAGTCAATCACTGACGGCCGAGGAATTCACACGGCCGACACCATCAGACTGTCAGACATGTGGCGGAATTCAGAAAAACCCTATTAGTGGTGTCAGTCAAAACTCAAACAAACAGCCGTGATTGGCAGAGGAATACAGGAAACGCAGAGAGTGGCAGACAGGAAATGTACAACATGAAGACAGCAGTAAAGAGAAAGGCTATGTTTGACAACAGTACAACTATTAATACAAGTACTTTACAGTTTCTGTATACAGCCTGAACACACTGTAATGAGTACGGAAACACACAATGCACACAATTTGGTTTCCAGAGTGATGATTGAACAAGTATGTGTATGTTTCATGTCATGTTTTCATTGCTTTGTTTCCGTTTTCCATGTGCTCCCTTTTTGACGTGTGTTTCCCTTGTTTGTGTCATGTGATCCTGTTGTCATTGGTTGACTGTGCACAAGTGTTCCTTGTTTAGTGATTAGTCCTTGAGTATTTTAATTTGGAATTTGTAAATAAACTGTACTTAGATTCTCACTTCAACTTGCCTTCAGTGGACGTTAGTTACACATGTACTATGCTGCATAATATTTAAATGATATTTTTTGTCATATTTCAGTTTATCGTCTATTTCTCACGATTAACGAACTATTAACTATTTATGGGTAGTCGTGGCCTAGTGGTGAGGGAGTCGGGCTTGTAACCTGAAGGTTGCTGGTTCGATTCCCACACCGGCAGGAATTGAAAGTGGGGATTGTGAATGAACAACACTCTCTCCACCTTCAATACCATGACTAAAGTGCCCTTGAGCGAGACACCTAACCCCTAATTGCTCCCCTTGTAAGTCGCTTTGGATAAAAGCGTCTGCTAAATGATGAAAAAAGAAGAAGAAAAAAAAAACTATGACTTTTGCCTCTATAAACTCCTAGTTACTGCTTATTAATAGTTGATGTAGTGGGTAGTTGATGTGGTTAAGTTTAGGTATTGGGTTGGATTAATATTCTGCATTATGGTCATGCAGAATAAGGCATTACTATGTGCTTTAAAAGTACTAATATCCTAACAATATGCATGTTAATAATAAACTAGTTTATAGTGAGAATCGGAACATAAGTGTTATGGTAACTGATTACCATATTTTCATACCATGGCTTTATATGACACTCCAAAGATACTTGAAAAAACATATTCTATATATAAAACAATTATATATATATATATATATATATATATATATATACTGTAGTGTGTCATTAAGTTATTATTATAATATTCAATTATTAATATTTTCAATTATTCAATAATGACATTTAAAGATGACATATTTCATAAGTAATAAATAGCAAATTAATCATTACAAATGTGTATTTATTACTTGAAAAAACATATTCTATATATAAAACAATTATATATATATATATATAAATATACAGTACTGTGCAAAAGTTTTAGGCAGGTGTGAAAAAATGCTGTAAAGTAAGAATGCTTTCAAAAATAGACATGTTAATAGTTTATATTTATCAATTAACAAAATGCAAAGTGAGTGAACAGAAGAAAAATCTACATCAAATCAATATTTGGTGTGACCACCCTTTGCCTTCAAAACAGCATCAATTCTTCTAGGTACACTTGCACACAGTTTTTGAAGGAACTCGGCAGGTAGGTTGGCCCAAACATCTTGGAGAACTAACCACAGTTCCTCTGTGGATTTAGGCAGCCTCAGTTGCTTCTCTCTCTTCATGTAATCCCAGACAGACTCGATGATGTTGAGATCAGGGCTCTGTGGGGGCCATACCATCACTTCCAGGACTCCTTGTTCTTCTTTACACTGAAGATAGTTCTTAATGACTTTCGCTGTATGTTTGGGGTCGTTGTCATGCTGCAGAATAAATTTGGGGCCAATCAGATGCCTCCCTGATGGTATTGCATGATGGATAAGTATCTGCCTGTACTTCTCAGCATTGAGGATACCATTAATTCTGACCAAATCCCCAACTCCATTTGCAGAAATGCAGCCCCAAACTTGCAAGGAACCTCCACCATGCTTCACTGTTGCCTGCAGACACTCATTCGTGTACCGCTCTCCAGCCCTTCGGCGAACAAACTGCCTTCTGCTACAGCCAAATATTTCAAATTTTGACTCATCAGTCCAGAGCACCTGCTGCCATTTTTCTGCACCCCAGTTCCTGTGTTTTCGTGCACAGTTGAGTCGCTTGGCCTTGTTTCCACGTCGGAGGTATGGCTTTTTGGCCGCAAGTCTTCCATGAAGGCCACTTCTGACCAGACTTCTCCGGACAGTAGATGGGTGTACCAGGGTCCCACTGTTTTCTGCCAATTGTGAGCTAATGGCACTGCTCGACATCTTCCGATTGCGAAGGGAAGTAAGCATGATGTGTCTTTCATCTGCTGCAGTAAGTTTCCTTGGCCGACCACTGCGTCTACGGTCCTCAACGTTGCCTGTTTCTTTGTGCTTCTTCAAAAGAGCTTGGACAGCACATCTGGAAACCCCTGTCTGCCTTGAAATTTCTGCCTGGGAGAGACCTTGCTGATGCAGTATAACTACCTTGTGTCTTGTTGCTGTGCTCAGTCTTGCCATGGTGTATGACTTTTGACAGTAAACTGTCTTCAGCAACCTCACCTTGTTAGCTGAGTTTGGCTGTTCCTCACCCAGTTTTATTCCTCCTACACAGCTGTTTCTGTTTCAGTTAATGATTGTGTTTCAACCTACATATTGAATTGATGATCATTAGCACCTGTTTGGTATAATTGTTTAATCATACACCTAACTATATGCCTACAAAATCCCTGACTTTGTGCAAGTGTACCTTGAAGAATTGATGCTGTTTTGAAGGTAAAGGGTGGTCACACCAAATATGGATTTGATTTAGATTTTTCTTCTGTTCACTCACTTTGCATTTTGTTAATTGATAAATATAATCTATTACCAAGTTTATTTTTGAAAGCATTCTTACTTTACAGCATTTTTTCACACCTGCCTAAAACTTTTGCACAGTACTGTATATATATATATATATATATATATATACTGTAGTGTGTCATTAAGTTATTATTATTCAATTATTCAATAAAGACATTTAAAGATGACATATTTCATAAGTAATAAGTTTCAAATTAATCATTACAAATGTGTATTTATAAAAAATGACATTAAAGTGTATTTTACTTTTCTGTAAATACTAACTAACCGTATTCAATAACAATAGAAGTATTAATGAAATTACAAATAAATACTTAATACTTACACATACTTAAGTCCTATTTAAATAGGTCAGAAACACTCGAAAGGTCGGCTAATTGCATTTAAAATAATTTTAAACTATAAAACATTTTTATAAGCCTGCCATTGTATATTATGAATATTGTTGGATGCTCTTGTACGTCGCTTGGGATAAAAGCGCCTGCTAAATGCATAAATGCATAATTGCAAATGTAATTTCATTTAATTGAAATTGGCATGCAATTAAGTGTCCAAAAACATTCTGTTTAGCTTTTAAAGGTTTTAAATATTCATTATATTTATATTAAATACATAAACACCTAAGGTTTTAAATATTCTTTTAAAGTATATGATTGTCGTAACAAGTACTCTTTTTAAAATGACAAGTTTTACTTTTACACAAGGAACTCTTTAGTACTTTTTTGTAAGTGACCTCACTTCCACCATTCCATAAATGTCTTTTGTGAAAAGCCACTTTTCCACTGGCTTGCCGAACGGTTCCCGTTGTATTTCCACGTGAGCCTGGAACGGCACAGCACGATTACCAACCGTTCTCGGCCTGGAATTCTCAGCACGGTTGGCTAACCCTCGGTAGATGGTTGAACGCATGTAGTGATGTGGAACACGACGGTAGAATGTGTGTAGTGATGTCGCAATTCAGGATTGGTCACTTGTCTGTTGCCTGGCTACCGGTTTCTCAGAAGCTGGCTAAGCGTGCTATTTGAGTGACACTAATTAATAATCGAATTTAAAGAAATATCTGATCATCCTCCATAACTGTCGCTATTTACATCTCATATTGTCTGTAAACTCTTGCACTGTCATTGCAAGTGGCTAATGTTCTGTACTGAGTACATCTCTAACAGGTTCAGGAATGAAAGCTGGGCAGTGATGCTGAGATAAGCATGACTCAATCTTTCAAGCGCTCTCGCCTCATCAAGGCAGCACTTTCACAATGTGCTTTAATAAAGAACTTCCGCTTCCGTGGAGCAGCGTGGCTCCAACAGCTGGGCTGTGAAAGCTTGAGCAGATGAGATGACGTCCGTAGTCCTCTATACAGCTGAATGCTGTTATTTATTACAGTCATACATGATCATTAGCTGGCGTGTTCCTCACCCCCACCCCCACACCAGTCTCTAGGCACTTGGTTACAAAGGCCACGGATCACGGATCACTCCGTCTGACGTCGAATGCTGATGTATGATTCAGGAGTTCCAACATCTTTCATTTGCAATTTAGCAATTGGACACAAAATAGGGCTTGAAGTTGTTTTCTTCAATAAATGGTCAATGAAAGGATATTTTTTACTTCAATAATAGGAAATCAATTCAACAGATTAATGATATAAACACTGCATAATTTTTATTGTAATTTACTGAAGGTATTTGATGACAATTGAAGTGTTTAATGCCAGCTACTTCTCAAGCAAAGGTTATTTTCATGTTAATTTCAAAAATATCTTAAAAAAAATTGGCTTTTGCATTTCTAATGAGTTAAAAGAAAAGTCATGGGATTTATAGATAAGTGCCTAAACCACACACAATACTGGTGTTTAAAAACAACTGATAAATGTATTTTATTGTCAGTAGACAAGAGGTAAGACGTTTGAAAGTGTGAATCATAAAGGTGACTTAGGCAGAGATCAATGAGACAGACAGCTCAAGGTCAGTCCTAGACCATCTGCTTATTGATCCTGGATTAGTTTTCGTGAAAACCCACATATATTCCAAGAAACTGCCTTATGTTCTTGAAAGCATAGTGAGAAGTGTGAATAGATGAGTATTATAGCAGAATTAATAATGCAAGAGCTTCTTGTCCTTCAGACAAGCAGAAGAAACATCGTAAACATTGCTTTTGTATGGATGAACGTAATTCTAGCCAATCCATTCAATCAATCATTGGGGATATTCTGGTGTAGATGCCTTCAAAGGTCTTATATTGAGTGATCTAATGCCTATTTCCTAGCAGTGACCTTATCCTGTCCATCCTTGACTCCTGGGACGCTTCTATGTTCTCATATACCAGATGGACAAATGCAGGATTAGAAGGAGTGTGCACCTTTTCCCCAAACACCATAAATAATTGAGTGCTAGCAGAGGTCATTCCTGGAGCAGGTCTAATTAAGGACGGAGGTGGAGCGTGGAGTCTGGTGGTTTCTGGTCCATGAAGGCGAGAATACCACCTCACCGGGTGCGTTTGTTTGTGTCAGTCAAGACATGCTCATGCAATGGCATGCTGTAGGTTTGACACCAAGTCCACAGTGAGAACATTTCGGCCTACACTTTTGGCTATATTTGCATATCTTTGGTGGTTTGTTTTTTCAAATGATTTAGTTGCATTTCTAAAAGAAGCATGAAAATCTAGATGGCTCAGGCTATCCAAATACTTGGCCAGTGTCAACATAGCAGTTTGCAGCACAATTTCAGAAACCCCCCCACACTCCCCAGCTTCACCTGTATAGATCTGCTTACAGTTAATTCATGTATGCTATTGCACAGCAGCAGCATGTCATGTATATATTGGAAGTAGCAAGGCCCGTACTTGGTGTACAGCAGCAGCGTAGCAGATCTATTTCTCCAAAACCAAACATATTAGCACTGCCATATCCATTACCATTCCAAACACAGTTGTCATGACAGAAAAACGTGTTGTTGCTATTAGATTTACTGATACAACAAATATTGTTTATTTTATTGTATCTTTTAGATTAAGGTGCCCAATACTATTCCTGGAGATATACCTACCTGCAAAGTTCAGATCCAACCGTGCTCCACCAGCAGCAGGAAGGTAGATCTCCAAGAACATGATGGAGCATGTCTGTTTTAGACTATCTGCTGCTAAGGGGTACTTTTCCCAAAATCATCATTAGCCAACTATGGTCACAAGTTCTGCTGAACTGTGTTGGTAATGACAGAACATGCGACCCCTTGTGGAAAACTACACTTTAAAAAAAATACTTATTATGGAAATAATAACTTTAAAAGAATATACTTATGTGTAAACATTATGTAATGATTTGGACACTTAATTGATTAAATGAAAATGTATTATTGTTTAAATTTATATGAACTTTAGAGTGTGTTTTGACTCTTTGGCTTAATCATATCTACTTAATTTCATCATTAATTCTATTGTCTTTAAAAATTGGTTAAAGTGTACTGCAAACATTTATGTCAAACTAAAGTATACTTGAATGTTTTTCTAGGCATGTGCCCAAAGCCAAATACCTTATTTGGAAAGATGCGGATAATGGCTTCAAGATTAATAAAGAATTCTACCGAATAATAGGAAAAATATTCAGTAGACACAGTCACTCCTTGTGTTTGCTGGACAATAGCTGAGCCAGGGGATAGCACGATATTATACATAAACCTCTACAACCACTACACTATAATGAGTGTAAACTCAATGAATGAAATGAGAACAGCACAATCGCAAATTAAATTTTGACATCACATTGCCATCTCTGTGTGTCTATAAACTAGAAAGGGTAATATAAACTAAAATACTACAAATATTTTCTACTATTTCATATGCCTATTTAAATATATTAAACCCTGAAATAAGCATAACATGATCAATCAAATAGCTGCATTGTTGTCTCTTGAGTCTCTCAGACACCGCTGCTGGGAAAAAGTCCACCACAGTGTTGCCAAATAGGCCCCCTGATGGGGAAGATGGGGTGACTAGAAAGCGTCCTTTCTCAGCATCCTTCATCCCCACAAGGTTGAGCCATAGGTAGAGCACCTGGACCACAAAAGTGGACATTGCCCGATCAAATGCCTGCGCTGTGACCTTCAACAACCCTCAGGTGAAATCGGCCACTGAACGCAGTTTCTGATAACTGCTGGTTCGGGATTACCCTTGTGCATGTCCGTAGCATGCAGGCCGGAGATGGCCTGTCTAGCAGTGCTGTAAGCTCTTGCCCTCATAGATGAAGTGAATTTACATGCTTTGGAGGAGTCTCGGTGGGTTCCTCAAGTGGTGTCGTATTGCAGGCAGCGGAGCACCTCAATTGTCTGCTAGGAACACCATAATCCCCTGGGAACATTGGAGAAATTCCTGGCTGACATATCATTGAGGGTATTGAGGGTGGTAGAACCGGCGAAGCATGTGCTGGCAGTAAAAATATATCTTCCACGACTTTGTGAGTTCCTTGTGCACCTCCAGGAGGAAAGGAACTGGGGCGAAGCTCAGCTGTGTGTGGCCCTCCGAGCCCAGAAACCAATCATCTTACCGCAAAGGCTCTGGACAGGAGGAATCCACTCAAGCTTGATGTTTGTGGTAGGCTGGGCAAGCACAGCAGCCATCTCTGTGCCAGACTCAGTCTGCACAACCACCTCTTCCATGTCAGAAGGCAAAAACTTGCCCTGCGATGCTGTGATTGACAACTCATTCTCATCTTGAGTGCTAGTTGAGAAACTAGGTTCACCTGCAGGGGAAGTATATAACTCATCTATGGACTCGACCAGGAGAGACGAGCATGCTGAGGAATGGAAGGTCCGTGGTGACTCAACCGGTGGAAATGCTTCCATTGGTACCCTCAGATCGCCCTCAGGAGTTTCCGCCTATGTCTTGTGCATAGCAGCAGAAGAACAAGGATGGGGAGCAACCAAGGTCACTTTCTGCTTAGAAAAGCAATAAAGTCGAGACCACAACGTTCCCATGGCCACACTCTTACAATGAGTGCATGTACCATCCACAAAAGCTGTTCCAGCATAGGCATGGCCCACACTGCAACAGCGATCGTGGCTGTCTGAGTCTTACGCATGATGTTTTATTAACAAAATTCGGGAGGAACACGTCCAAATGATCTAACTAATCATCACATCACTCCAACCAGCTGTCATTAATCAGCAATCAACATGTGTGTCAATCAGCATGAGCGGAAACCTATATATATATTGACGCAGTCGACTCACCTATGCTTTTGGACAGTTTCAGCATCCCTCCACCACCCCGTCTCCTCACACTTGCCTGGTTACTTCCTAAACCAGAATACGGGGGGAGAACTCTGGGCTCGGGCCAAACACCGAGCTCGGAGCCCCTCCTCGGACAGCACGCCAAATATGCATACTATTTCCCTATCTGATTATTTGTAAGCGTGAACTCGTGAATTATCTGTGTGTATGGGAGAGGGAACCGTTGAAATGCGCCATAGGAATCCAACTAAGCTTCTAGGCAGAGGTGAATGGAGAGAGCATATCCGGGGGAGTGGTATGCAAATTCCATTTGCTAATTCTCATTGATCTTTTCTGAAGTATCGGAGGTGTTTGGGGGCTCCCAAGTGCGACCCCCTAGTTTCAGTACATCGACACAACATCGAAGTGACTGACACATAGTAACAAACATGAAAGATAACGTTTATAATTGCAACCAGATAGCAAACAAGACTCCGCAAAGAACATATGAACACAAGGGGGATTTATACAGGAAGTGAATGACATGAACAAGATCCAGGTATGTAAGAGTCAAAACTTGGATGTAGTCACCAGCGTTTAGCTTTAGCAGTTAGCCCCTTATGGAATTTGCCATAATTACACCATTATTGAGCCAAAAAGTGTCTTTCTGCATTAACAGTGAATCAATAACTGCCATTGAATTAATTGGGAATGCTAATGGATAACTTTCTACAGGTAATGGAGCTCTTTGGTTGAAGAGCATGGTAAGAACAATAAGTGCCTACAACCAAAAGGAAAGCTGTTTCAGAGGTGGAGCAAATTATTAATTCATTTTTATCTTTCAAAATACGATCAGGGGACTTGCATTATGAAAGTAAATTTCGAATTCATGGAAAAGTTTATGAAGAGGCCACCTACTTCAGCAAGATACTGAAAGACTGTCAGTGGTTCAAGTTGAAAGCAATTTTACAGAAATAACAACTATTTTTCTGAGAGGTGAGAGGTGCTGGTCTTTTTTTAGTCCTAGATAACATTAATCTGATTGGTGATAATGTGAACAGGCAGCTTTGGGATGATACCGTCATCTATTTTCATTCTTTCACAACTCGTCTCTTTCTTTTCTCTCCTCACATCCTATTTGGCTTGTAATCTGTAAGAAAGTCTATGTCTGTGTGGACATGTCTGGCTTAAGTGTGGGGAGACCTGGCTCCTCTTTCCCACATGGGGGGACAAGAATGGGAGGTAATCGCTAGTGCTGTGCCCCTCGAGTCTTGCGATGTGTAAATTACATCTAGTTTGGCCTCCGTGGAGTCAAGGGCTCTCTCTGTCAAAACTGTGCACTGTTCCCTTCCCCGTCATCACCAAATCCACCGAGATATTTCTGATAACATTAGGTTAATAGGGATATGACCTGTGCTTTGTGTGGGAGAGAGAAAAAAGAGATGAGAAATGCAGCAAGAGACATGATTGTGTAGTTAGTGTACAGGTGTATATAAGAAACCAGACTTTTGAACATCAGCATTAGGTTCAGTTTACACTGCATCTTATTTTGGCCATGAAATTGGCATCCTTATTCTGCCTGAAAGATTTGATACAAAGACTTTAGATATCGAAAGATAGTGCAATCATATTAGGCCTACTATAATTGGGAGGAAGTGCAACATGAAATATGGTGGAATGAGTCCTGCCTTCTAAATAAAAGAGCCAATCAATGATTGGTGAAGTCATTGTGTCACTGCAGCTGCCATTCTAAATTCCGGTTGCTATAGAATCAATGTTCTGAGATGCACTGGTCCAGCCTGAAGAATGAAGTTTTTCTGTGAATGTTTGAGTTGTCAGATGTAATTGGTGATTTCAAATATGAAATGTAATCATAATCTTGGTGAAGAGCTATGGAGAATTTAATGTTTCCCCATTCAAAGAGATAGGAGCTGATCTTGCATGAATGAAATAGCTGCCCGAGAGGCACTTCAAAGATGGCCTCCGAGTCAAATAAAGAAACTTTCCCTGATATATAACACAAAAACCTGAGCATTACCATGTCTTAGTGTTTTTTGTTTTTTTTTGGTTCGATAGACAAAAAGTTGAAACATTCAGAATATCTTCTTTTGTGTTCCAAAGAAGAAACGAAGACGTGTTTAGACGGGTTTAAAATGAGGGTGAGAAATTATCACACAATCCTCGTATTTGGGTGATCTATCCCTTGTGTGTATTATGTATTACATATGTATTATGAACTTGGAAATCTAAAATATATTATTAGCTTTAAGAGTTTGCAAACAAATATTGCACTGGTTAAAATTACATCAGACTAAACAGAGATGGGGTCATCTACAATTGCCTATTTTCTAAATGTCTTCATCATTTCATTAATTCATAGATTCCTCCCTTCATATGTTTCTGTTTTGGTGTAGTTTTTTAATTGAAGCCAGTAACTTTAAATCAAACTCGATCTTCTTGTGAAACGACAGACTTCTTTCTGGTGACATATTCTGGACTTACACATAAAACAAAGCTCTTTTCTTACAAAAAACTGCCTCAATCAGCAACCACCCAATCAACGTGTTTTTTCTTTTTCTTAAAATGTCCTTTTTGAATGGAAATATGTGATTTCTCAATAAAGGATTTATATGTATTTAAAAAAAGTTTAAAGCCATTGTGGTCCTTGGCAACATAAGGCAAAAGATTGGTTTGAGATTTTGAAGCCAGGTGCACAGACTGGAGAACGGCAGGCGTTCTCTGATCTACTTAATCCATGAAAAGGCAGTAGCTTGGACCGACCAAAAGCATAAGGCCACACCCCATCCTGTGCCGGTCAAAACGCACCAGAACACAGCAGTATGTTTTTCATTAGCCTCCCGATGGGCTGGGCTCCAGGGTCAGAGTGGCAGCAGACCATTTGGGCATGGAGGTGAAAGAAGAGGACAACTGCAGAGAGCAGAGAAAAAAAGGTGAGATGAAGAAAGTATATGAAATTCAGGCCCACACACAGATTGATGGAGGATGGAAATGCTCAGCATGGAGAGAAGGTGAGTGAGACGTATGATAGAATCACTTCCCAATGGATTTAAATAAGAGAGATGCTTGAAATTTAGAGAGATCTGCAGTTGGTCTCCTCAGGATTTCACGAAAGGAGTAGTTCCAACCTCACAGGAAAAGGTGGTGATTTCCTCCGAATGTGAATTGGACCTTCATCCTTACTTTTTTTCTAATAATCTTACATTTTCATATGAAAACTTACAAATGAGATTGTACAGATATATATGAATTAGCCACCAACTGCCATGAGATTGTGTCGAAAGTGCACCCCAAAACTGAATCTTCTCTTATTTTACTCACCCTTATGTCAGTACAAACCTCAATGTTGCTGTTTAATTTTTCAGTGGAACAAAAAATGAGAATTTCTGAAGAATCTTTCCACAGCTATTTCTCCAAATATAAGTTTTTAACGGCTACATGTCACGTTCCAAAATAAATAAATAAATAAATAAAAACCTTAAACCTACAACACAACTGCCATCCTTGCAATTTGCCTTATTTCCGCAGTTTTTCAGTATAAAGTGTGAACTTGAAGAAAAAAATCCAAGCGATATCAGCTAATTAAGATCCGTGAATCAATGAAAACCAATTACCATACTGCGGTGCGTTTCCCAAAGTTCCGTTGTTACCAATAGAGTCCAATGGAAATTGTGACCGTAGTAGGCTAACGGTGCTTTTAGGAAACACACCCCTGTTCATGCGTCGCAATATCCGGTAGCTTTATTGATCTACATGCTAAGATCCTGTTTCCAATAGTTCTCATTTTTTGGCCAAATAACACAATCATGCCAATAATGCAAATTTTATTTTGAGCCAAAATAATTAGAAATAATAATAATAATAAAAAAAAATGTTGTAGCTGTTAGAATAAATGTTGCAAATATTTAGTATAATAATAAACTCTTCTGAATGTCAAAAACACTTTCGGGCAACACTCTTTTTTTAATGCATCATTGATGCATGTTACATTTATTTACCATAATAATGGTAACACTTTATTTTATAGTGATGATTTACATCTATGTACTTAACTACTCAACCTAACCTTAACCCGTATTACTTGTGTGTAGTTACCTTAAATTACTCAGTCCTTTCTTGTGTAAGTACATATCATATAACATATCAACAGTAAATTGTGCATAATTCCAAACAACTAACCACATCAATATTCTGTCATTAAATATTTATTTATTTAATTTAATATCTGTATTTGCAGAATTGTAAGGGGTAGGTTTAGGATTGGGGTAAGTGTAGATGTTAATAAAACACAATTTGACATGTAGCACATTTAATTTACTGTTATTTATACAGAGGTTTTGCCTCACTTCCGATCGTAGCTGGATCCCTTCTAGACACAACTAATTTTTGCTGATTGGTATGGTAGAATAGACCAATTATGTGTTTGCAAACAGCGATAACATTTTTTCTTTAATGGGCGGAGCCTACCTGGTTGCAGAAAATGTTCTGCAGTAGCAGTCTATGGAAGTCACGGAATAAAAGAATGTAAAAGTTCATTTCAAGTTTATATGTCACTTTTTATCACAAATCTAAGTTTAAATCTCACATTTCTTAGAAGGAAAAACAAAACTGAGATACTCGATGCAAGTGATGTAACTGACGTCTGCTCTTAACTGGTCTATTGGATCATTGAAAGTCAGCAGCAAAGATATTGGTTAATAAAGTGAGATTAAATACATGAAGTATATATGTGTGTAATTTAACAAATTAAATTTTTGCAGGTTCTGAGTTTCAATTTTACTGTTTGTTTTTTTTTATTTTGAGGAATGCGGAATCTGTTTTTGTGCAAGTGAGATGATTCAGAAAAATGTTCCCATTTAGTCCAAAACGACAATAACCATCATGTTTACACTGCGCACACAACACCTCTGCACCTTACTCCTGATTCTCAACATCGGGACAGGAGAGCTGTCAGTAAATAAATAGTAACTTGTGTCACTTATTTGAAAAAGTAACTTGTAAATTTAAAAGTAATGAGATACTTTACTCATTATTGGAAAAACGTCATCTAATTATGTCACTCACGTTTCTTTTAATGCGTTAAACACAACACTGAAAATGAAAAACATCAGACAAATAGTAGAAAGAGAATCCGCGAATGCCTCATAAATTCACCGACACAGGTGCCCCTTGACTTCTGTGTGGACAGGGATGAACAAGCATCCAGAAAAGCATGTGTGTGTGTGTGTGTGCGCATATAATTCGGTTTCTCCTCTCTCTTGCTCCACATCCCCCGCCTTATTCCAGACGCCGCCAAGTGAAGTTATTGCATGTGACACGCTCAGCAGTAGGAGAGGGGTGCGAGCTGAAAAAATTGCATTACTCCACAAAGCAGAATGCCAGGGGAACAAGATGAGATACATCTCTGCTTCTTGATAACACTGGAATTATTTAAAGTAGAAGAGAGAGGGAGAAGGAGTGGATAATATTTTCCAGTCTATATTTAGATTGGGAGCAATTGCAGCAGAGCAGACAGGCGGAGCTTCTATCAGCTTCAGATGAGCTACACGGTAGGCCGTGAGCAGGCAGATCTATCTGTCTCTGAGCTTCAGATTAAACCACAAACTGAATCGACAGATCTAAAAGAACAGACAGGCTGCATGTACACGGCAAGGCCTAATGCACAAATATAGTTTTGACACCTAGCTGATTTTTTATCTTGTCTGATTATATTCACTTTGAACTATAGGGCTGTCAGTCAATTAAAATATCACAATGTTAATACAGTTGCTTTTTAAGAGCCTGACAACCAAGTATGAACTCACAAATGAAATAGAGGTTAGCAATTGACCGTTCGCAAAGACTCTGCCCCTTTAGTTACTGTTGCGATGTCTGACAAGCCATGTGATCTCACGCCACTCATCATGTTCTCACCCAGTGAAAAATACTTCCCGGAGCAAAGAGGACTGTGACAAGCAGGGCGGGCGAGAGCCGTGAGGGAACGGCACGAGGCCGGTGACGTGAGAGATAATGAGCTTCAGCTGCTCGCCGCACCGGTCTCGTGTCTCTCACGGAGGAGCTCCGGAAGCATAAAAGAGGAGCGACGACAGAGAGGGACGAGAGAGGACCAGGCCTGGACTTTATGTTGTGGTTTATTTTGTTTGTGTGGGCGGCAGTCGCCGTGAGGAACTGCCGCCCTTTTACTTTCGTTTTATTGTTTGTTTATTTGGACATTAAAGTATGTTGAATGTTCGCCGGTTCCCGCCTCCTTCTTCCAGTTCTTACGAACTGTGTTCCACTGGTGCCGAAACTTGGGAGGAACGAGGGACATATGCTGTCGAAGAGCCCTTGCTGCTGAGGGGATCGCGGTGCTGAGGAGGTCGGGCAGCGCGGGAGAGAAGACCGCGAGTTGCTGCCCGAGGCGGTGGAGGAGGGAGCGGAGGAGCCGGCGTTCGCCGTGGGCCGGAGCCTGCTGCCTGCCGCCATTATGGGGAGGAGCAGGGAACGGTGGACTCGCTGCCGGCTGCCCTCAAACCGGAGGAGCCATCGCCAGCCGCCAGGGGCGGAGGAGGATCGGGCCGTCCACCGAGCGTCCAGTACCGTCGCATGGCACCGCGAGGAAGAGCCTCTCGGATGGTTGAGGACCGAGCGGCAGTGTGTCTGAGAACCGGACCATGAATTTTTTTTTTTTCCTCTCTCCACTCTCGTCTTTGTCGCTCCTTGTGCTTCCGTCTCCTTTTCTCTCGTCTCGTCTGTCCTTACCCCCAGGTGCTGTGGCCGACCGAGACTGGCCCCCGGGGGGGAGTAAGCGCAGTCTCGTGGGTACCCCCCGGCCTGAGAGGGGCGATGGGGGTATGTGACGAGCAGGGCGGGCGAGAGCCGTGAGGGAACGTTGGACATGGAATCTCTTCTTCATTCAAGTCTCACCCATTTTCACAGAGGATTATAAATGTTTCTTCCTTTTGTTCACTTTTAATTACTACATTCGCATCCTTTGCTGTGGTAGAGTAGGCAGATATCTTTTACTTGCACGTCAGATTCTATTTAACACAGTTTGTGCTTATTAGACTTGGTAAGGCACGTCAAGTTTATTTGCATAGCGCATTTCACACATGCCAGTAATTTAGTTTTGTTTTCTCTGGCAGCACAACATCAAAAATAACCTAAATGTCTTGCACCTGCAGCAGATAAAATTTGCTCTTCAGACCTTTTACAAGTGTCAGTTGCTTTGGAACAACGGGAGAAGACATGAAGATATTAGAAAAGAGATGATCTCTGTCCTGCTCGTATCCCACATCCCTCCCAAAGCGCAGAGCGGTATATACACCAATCAGGCATAACATTATGACCACTGACAGGTGAAGTGAATAACACTGATTGTCTCTTCATCACGGCACCTGTTAGCAGGTGGGATATATTAGGCAGCAAGTGAACATTTTGTCCTTCCTCAAAATTGATGTGTTGGAAGCAGGAAAAATGGGCAAGTGTAAGGATTTGAGCGAGTTTGACAAGGGTGAATTTGTGATGGCTAGACGACTGGGTCAAAGCATGTTCAAAACTGCAGCTCTCGTGGAGTGTTCCTAGTCAGCAGGGCTCAGTATCAAAAGTGGTCCAAGGAAGGTGAACCAGCGACAGGGTTATGGATGGCCATGGCTCATTGATGCATGTAGGGAGAAAAGCCTGGCCTGTGTGGCCCGATCCAACAGACTTGCTCAAATTGCTTAAGAATTTAATGCTGGTTCTGACGGTGTCAGAATACACTGCATAGCCGCATATCATTCAGAGTAACCATGCTGACCCCTATATCCATCCCCCAAAGCGCCATCAGTGGGCATGTGAGCATCAGAGGTGGACCACAGAGCAATTGAAGAAGGTGATGGGGAACACCTGGGGAACACATGCCACTAGGATGCATTATGGGAAGAAAGTAAGCTGATGGAGGCAGTGTGATGCTTTTGGGAAATGTTCTGCTGGGAGACCACCTACCTAAGCATTGTTGCAGACCATGTACAGCATTTCATGGAAATGGTATTCCCTAGTGGCTGTGGCCTCTTTCAGCGGGATAATGCACACTGCCACAAAGCAAAAATGGTAAAGGAATGGTTTGAGGAGCACAACAATGAGTTTGAGGTGTTGACTTGGACTCCAAATTCCCCAGATCTCAATCCAATTGAGCATCTGTGTGATGTGCTGAACAAACAAGTCCGGTCCATGGAGGCCGACCCTACAACTTACAGGACTTAAAGGATCTGCCGCTAACATCTTGGTGCCAGATACCACAGCACAAGTTCAGGGGTCTAGTCGAGTCTATGCCTCAAAAGGTCAGGGCTGTTTTGGCAGCAAAAGGGGACCAACACAACATCAGGTAGGTGGTCATAATGTTATGCCAGATCAGTGCATTAAGACATTTATTTTTATGGGGAAATATAAATTTACTGTAATTTCGATTGTTTACCATGTTCAAGGACTTTGTATAGTTTAAATTTCAATGCACTTTTAAAGCCTGAATCACATTACAAGCATACTTTTTGCAAAGTGCATTACTTGCACATGTATATGGCAACTAGATGAAACAATTGTATATTTTATTTCTTCTAGTTGCCAAAGCAACATTACTCATTTTCATTAGTTTATGTACTAAAATAACGAAAACTAAAATAGAAATAAAATGAATAAATTAATTACAATTAAAACAGAAAATACAACAATAAAAACTAATTCAAAATGCTAAAAAAAAAATAATAATACTAAAATAACGCCATAAGAACTACTTTTTAGAACACGTTTTTCTAACTAGAAAATGAAGAATATGTGAAATAATACACAGATATTTCTTCATGTCTCTCATAAACTCCTACTATTCTAAATCGACAAAAACAGATGAAGACATTTGTACAGGAAATTAAGGCCCCAGTAGTACATTAAGTACTTTTATGTTCTTAGCTTTGGGGTAAAAATAAGTTTGTAAATATGACCAGCAATATACTGTTACCTAACATCCTGATGAATATGCATATATGTGTATCGCCACGCCAGCAAAGGGAGCTCCTGAATACTCACTCTCCTGAATACTGACTATTCTCTGCTCCCTCTGCTGCCACTTCCAGTGACTTCTTGTTTGATCATATTTAAAGAGTGTGCATGCTACAGTCCAGTGCGAAGTATTGCCAGTTTCACTGCCTTACCGAGCGTTTCCCATGTTACCTTGCCTGCTACCACTGTGTATAACCATGCCTGTTTCACCAGTTTCGTCGCTTGTTGGATTACCCCTTGTGTTTGTTTGCCAGATTGGACTGTTGTTTGTGTTTGGACCTAAAGCCTGTTTAACGACCTACGTCTCTTGGATTCCCCTTGTGTTTGTTGCATGTCTGGACTGCTCTTACGTTTAAGACCCATTGCCTGTTTATCCATTTCCGTGTATCCCTGTTATTCTAAATAAACTTCCGCAAATGGATTTCGCCTCTGCCTTACAATATGTGCTGCACGCTTTCCTTTATATAAGCACCAGCTCTCAATTCAGCACTCCAGTAAAGTCACGTCGCGTCATACAAACGTTATGCAAACTGCTATACAAGCAGCTTTACAGTATTAAACGTGAAAAAACAACGTCAGTGTCTTTTTCAGTTAGAATTACAATGTCAGTTTCTGCAACAAACCGACTCTTCAGTGTATTAATGTTGTTTTACATGCGGACATCTGACCTTGATGGACTGAACAGAAGAAATGAAGCGGAGAAGATTTCCATATTTTAAAAAAAGGTGGCGTTTCAGAGCCACACCTACCTTTTACACCATCGTCGTGGACCAATGGTAGTTAGATGGTGTTTACCAGCCAGAGTGAACATTTACAGAAAGTGGTCTTGAACTCCCGAAACAAACACAAAATGAACTTCGTTTTGGGCCAGATTTAGTTTGAAATGACGTCACACCAGTTTGTCCTTCGATTTTGCTTTAAGTATATCAAGGCCTTTATGGTCGCATAAAGAGTGATTAAATGGCTTAAATGGTCCTCCACCATCATTCCAACATCATCTGAAAGATTATTACTTTCCAGGACCTTGCATGTGCTAATTGCTTTACAAGCCTCTAAATCAGTTCACTTTAATTACATTTACCATGTTAAGACAAGCCTACAGCTTCCTGTGAATGCCACTAAACTGCAATTACTGTGAGCCAAACAGCTCTGCTGAATAAAGCACATGACAACATCTGTCTAAATCAATACTTTATCGACATGTTCATCAGTGAAATATTTTGGCCCCTTTTTCCCACTAACATTGCTTCAGTGCATATTCTAGCCCATGTGAACACCTAATTAGTGTTGTAATTTCATAATATCAAAAATGTGACTTTTGCTGTATTTTAAAAAGTTTCTGGATCAAAACAAGCAAAGCTCTGACATAAATCTGTGGCATCAGTGTATGCAAAATTGAAGTACTGATACTGATTTTTCTCCACGTATCAAATCTCCTTTTCATATTCTTGCACATATCATACATAAATCACCAGATTTAACAGCATTCAGGAGTCCATTGAGCTTAACTCGAATTGATCCTGCAACATTTCTTTAATGCTTAAATTAGTGCCATTAAAAAGGCATTCTCCTCCTAATGGCCACATTACATTGCAGTACAAGTCTAAGAATATTAGTCACCAAAGTGCCATTCATTTTAACACCCCTAATGTAAAAAGTACATAGTAAAAAATTACTGCGATCGTTAAAGCTTACCGGAAAGTACAGGAGGAGTGCTCCAAACATGATGGCCTCTAGCAGGATGAGTCCTGACGCTCTGATACTCTGAAACACATCGAAAAGAAGAACATCACATTGGAAAACTTCTTTCTTTAAACTATTCTTTTGCTAGAAATGGGTCAGTGGAAACCATCCATTTGTGACTGCCGCATAACTTATCCCTTTGCGCCCAAATGCATTCTCCTTGGACTATTCTAATGTGTTCACAGGGGTTGATTCATCTTTGTTCTCTTCACACTAATGCCTTGCCCTGGAATAAACCTGCTATGTTTCACCATAACATTCATAACTTGATTTATTTTGAGTTTCAAAGCAGTGCACTTGAATAAACTCCCACATTGTGCATACCTCTCAATATTTGTATGAAAAACATTGCAATAAAATATATTTTTAAAGTTTGCAAAGAAAATTAGAAAGTTGTTTGCTATGAAGAAGAGCTTATTGCCAAGAAGGAGCACTGTGTTCTGATTGGTTGGTTTCACTGATATTCTGGTAATTAGATAGTTTGTGATGTACAGTGGGGAGAACAAGTATTTGATACACTGCCGATTTTGCAAGTTTGCCAACTCACAAAGCATTTAGAAGTCTGTAATTTGTATCATAGGTACTCTTCAATTGTAAGTGTCGGAATCTAAAACAAAAATCCAGAAAATCACATCGTACGATTTTTAAGGAATTAATTTGAATTTTAACAAGTATTTGATACATCAGACAAGCAGAACTTAATATTTGGTACAGAAACCTTTGTTTGCAATTACAGCGAACATACGTTTCCTGTAGTTCTTGACCACGACCCATCTTCAGTGCTCTTACTGAGGGAAGGAGGTTGTTGGCCAAGATCTCGCGATACATGGCCCCATCCATCCTCCCCTCAATACGGTGCAGTCATCCTCTCCCCTTTGCAGAAAAGCATCCTCAACGAATGATGTTTCCACCTCCATGCTTCACGGTTGGGATGGTGTTCTTGGGGTTGTACTCATCCTTCTTCTTCCTCCAAACATGAGTACAGTTTAGACCAAAAAGCTCTATTTTTGTCTCATCAGACCACATGACCTTCTCCCATTCCTCCTCTGGATCATCCAGATGGTCATTGGCAAACTTCAGACGGGCCTGGACATGCTCTGGCTTGAGCAGGGGGACGTTGGGTGCACTGCAGGATTTTAATTCATGACGGCGTAGTGTGTTACTAATGGTTTTCTTTGAGACTGTGGTCCCAGCTCTCTTCAGGTCATTGACCAGGTCCTGCCGTGTAGTTCTGGGCTGATCCCTCACCTTCCTCATGATCATTGATCCCCCACGAGGTGAGAACTTACATGGTGCCCAAGACCGAGGGAGATTGACAGTCATCTTGAACTTCATCCATTTTCTAATAATTTCTCCAACAGTTGTTGCCTTCTCATCAAGCTGCTTGCCTATTGTCCTGTAGCCCATCCCAGCCTTGTGCAGGTCTACAATTTTTGTCCCTGATGTCCTTACACAGCTCTCTGGTCTTGGCCATTGTGGAGAGGTTGGAGTCTGTTTGATTGAGTGTGTGGACAGGTGTCTTTTATACAGGTAATGAGTGGAGAACATGAGGGCTTCTTAAAGAAAAACTAACAGGTCTGTGAGAGCCAGAATTCTTACTGATTGGTAGGTGATCAAATACTTATGTCATGCAATAAAATGCAAATTAATTATTTAAAAATTATACAATGTGATTTTCTGGATTTTTGTTTTAGATTCCGTCACTCACAGTTGAAGAGTACCTATGATACAAAATTACAGTGCTTTCTAAAGTGGGGAAATGTTCAAAATCGGCAGTGTATCAAATACTTGTTCTCCCTACTGTTTATGGAATTTTACCACTGGATGAAAAAAAAATTATAAAGTTATAAATAATGAATCAAATGAAATGCAGCACATCTCACCTCAACAAGCTGCATGATTTTGAGACGATAAAACATAATAAAATACCTGGTATGTTATAATTAAGCAGTATCTTATTTCAATGGAAAGATGTTTTTACCATTAGTTTTGTCCGGCAAAAGAAGTTAGAATCAAGGATAAACTGGAATTCATGACATTTTACTCATGTATTTGAAGGCTGCTATCCGCCTCTTAAGTCTGATGTTGTGCGATACAGTGTCCGGGTTCAAACGCTCCATCAGAAACCAAAAGCAAACAACATAACATGATAATATATGCTCATGGTATACTTTAAAACTTCTGAAAAATCATGATCCTAAGCTTTATTTTCATAGCAAAATCTTTGATGAATTGGTAAACTATTGGTGTCTGGGACTTTTAAAATGTTTATCTTAAAGGTGTGCTATAAATAAATGGTAAATGTGCGCTCATTAATAGCTGTTGAAATAGTATTCTTACTTGAAACAGAGTGGAGGCTCCCAGAAACAGTATACGTCATGACTCAAAGAGATAGTTCACCCAAAAATGAAAATGTTGCCATCATTTGCACACCTTCATTCCAAACCTGTATGGGTTTTTTCTTCTATTGAATACAAAGGAGAACATTTTAAAGAATGTTAGTAACCAGAAATTTTTTTTTCCTACTATGGAAGTCAGTGGCTCCCATCAACAAAATATCTTCTTTTGTGCTCAACACAGAAACTCATACAGGTTTGGAACAATTTGAGGGTGAGTAAGTGATGACGATTTTAATTTTTTGGTGAACTATTCCTTTAACAAACAGATTGGATCACAGAGGGTTAGTCTTGCATTGCCAGACCTTCAGACAGATGCCAGAAGGTCTGGACTCTATCGCATCTTTCAATGGCCAAGGACCACACAAGAGGACTGACATGTAACGGAACCAATCACAGTTCGTTTGGTCCGCATCACGTTTAGGGGCGTGAAAATGTCTTTACAATAACAGACATGCATCTAATAAATTATTCATTTTAGGACATTGTGCAAGTTTACTGCAACAATGAAGCCGTGACCTTCACATAATTTTGAAAACAGTTGTAAATACAAAGGTATTCATCTTCCAAGAGGGGGTTTGGCGTCACGGCATTTGTTTCCAGGTGGACCGTTAAAGGATTAGTTCACTTGAGAATTAAAATTTCCAGATAATTTCCTCGCCCCATGCTGAGTAACACACGAGAATGAACATCATTTGTTACGCAGCATGTTTGAGCTTCCGAAAGAGGTTTGTTCTTGCGTGTTATTCAGGTTCGGTTGAGCTTCTGTTTGTGTTCGCTGATTAATGTTTACATGCGAGTAAAAGCGTAAATTAAATCTGTTCATCATAACAAGCAATCGATTCTCTTCAGAAAATTTGGACTAAACCACTCAATTCATATGGATTAGTTTTTCAGATCTCTTTTTAACTTTTTGAAGTGTCAGTTGCAGTCGATGGAAGAACATCTGAACATCTGACAGCGTTCTGTCATCAAAAAGATCTTCGTTTGTGTTCTGAAGAAAGTCTTACGGGTTTGGAACAACATGAGTGTGAGTAATTAATGACAGAATTTTCTTTTGGGGGTGAACTAATCCTTTAAGCCAACGGTCCGTGGGCGTGACGCCTGAGGCTGAGACTAATTGAAGGTAAATATTTTCATGCGACTGCGCATTACTTTAAGGGGGAGCTTACAACCTACTAGCTACATCCTACCTTAAGAATAAAGTACAGAGTTAGTTACAAGAGGGTACTAGTGTGTGTGGGACTTTATATTCCAATCTAAGAACTTACGGATGGCTGGTGCAAACTTACCCTGATCTTTATTGCATTTATATATATTGAGAAATTTATATTATCCAGCAAAGCTAAAATACTTTTTTTGCTCAAACACTGCGGCATGCATATTTCGTTTGGGCGGCTGGCTCAAGCATGTCTCCTTTATAGCAGAGAAAATTACATTAAGAGGCAACAGGTGAGCTGTCAACTGCTTTCTGAAATCAAACGGCCAATAGAAAGCACTTGACAGCACGAGCTGAAACAGAACAAAATTTCTAATCCTAACTCTGTCGCTTTCATTTAGACTTCTCCAGCATTTATGGATCGCTTTCAGGCAGCGCCCAGACGGAGCATGCTTCCAGAGTAAATTAAAATGCTGGCACTATCAAAACTGAGTGCCCTACATATCGACAGCCTAAACGGCGCCTCACTGCAGGGATTAATGAACCTTCCTCGCAGTCAGTGTGAATCCAGTCCACTATTACTCAGACCACAGACTGCACGTCTGCTCAATCTGAGACAGTAGCATGTATGGTGTATGATTCAGAAATACTCTATGTATACGCCGATTAGGGATAGGGATATTTCGCTCACTGCTAACACTGCATTCATACGGGACTGCGTTTCCCAAAAGTATCATAAGAAATCATTGATGCTTTTGAGAAATGCAGCCCAGAACAATTCTCATCAGAGGAGAGAAAAACAGTATGTTTGTGTTATTTAACAATAAGCAAATTGAAATAGTAACACCTACATACAGCAGTTTGTGCAATTACATTTATTTAAATTGAATGTTAAAAGTTCACATTGATCATGTTCTATTCTGTAACTAAAGGTAATATAAATCATACACTGGCAGAATAAAAAGGTTGCATTCTGCGCAACAGCCTGTCATTGAGAGTCCCTTATGAAAATGAACCATAGTTATATAGACCGTAGACTATTGTATTTCTAAATCTCTACGGTTACTATTACAGTAAACAAAAATATAATCTAATAAGTTGCAGTTAAGGCATAGTGAATGTTAAATTTGGTATCATTACCCAATTTACTCTTAGTATTTTAATAATTTTATCAATTTAATCATTTCAAAGTTCAGTTTAGGGATATCGGTATTGATATTGACGATACTGGCCTTTGAAAGTATTGTTATCACATCGAAAACAAAATAAGTCGTATCACCCATCCCTAACACCAATGATGTGTGAGAGAGAGAGAAAATGAATCTTAATAAATCTAATTAATAGAGAGATAATCCACAGATCGGGCTTGCAATTAATCAAAGATTCTGTCAGTGTTAAAGAACAGGTTGAACTGATGCCATAAGTGACAGAAATCCTTAAAGGGACAGTTCACCATCAATTATTCACTCAGTAAAATATGAACTGAGAGACAGTCACTCTATACCAGAGCTTCCCAGACTTCAGATGGGTAAGGACCCCCAAAAACATTCCAAAAGCTCCACGACCCCGCCGTTAAAAAATATATACCGACATTTACCTACAAATACATTTATTAACAAGTTTGTAAGAATTTCATGTGAATTATGAGAACTGTGATGTAAACATTCTTTGCAAATATATTTAAATCCATAACACTAACCTTACATGCTTTAAAAAAATTAAATTTTAGAACAATTGGAATATTTGAATTATTTTAATATATTGAATTGGATATAATATGGTAAACGGAAGCTCAAACGTGCTTGAATGATGTTTATTCTCGTGTGTCAAGCAAGAATTTTTGAGCTTCCGTTTGCCATAATTGATGAGCTCTATGTACTGTTTGTGCGATGATCAATGTTGATGAAAACAATCAATTCATTTGAATTATTCTTAATAACCTTTTTGAAGTGTCAAAGTTTTGGTGATAGACGTTCAGTGGAGAGATAGAAAATTTACAAATACCTTCATTTGTGCCTCAAACCAATAAGTCTTTTGGGTTTGGAATAACATGAGGTTGAGTAAATGACGGAATTTTCTGGTTTTTCAATTATCAATTTAATTAATAACTGATTCACATACTTAGTAAATCATAAAATTAGCTGCACTACTTCGTTGCACAGCGCCCTCTTTCTTCTCACTTAATAAACTAATTTCAACTTACTGTAAGTCAATATTTCATGTACATCCATCCACCCATCCATCGTGATAATGATTGTATGACTATACATTATCCCTTACATATAATGCCATGGAAAGAATCTTGACACTGTAGAGAAATAAGATCCATGCTGGACTGATCTCTCTCTCTCTCTCTCTCTCTCTCTCTCTCTTTCTAAGGTAATAGTTTGCAGCAAATAACTCCTCTTTTTCCTTCCCCTGTAATTCCTTTGCAAATTTAGTCTCTGTCTTTCCCTTCTAATGGTGTAATCCATTCATTTAGTCAACCGGAAACTCCATTCTCTTCGTCCTTATTCAACCTTGTTTGTGTCTCAACCTGTCTCTGCTCTGAATATCTCTTTAATTGACGAATATAGGCTCAAAATATACCCTTTATTATTTCTTTGACATGCTGTCTTAAGTCAAATCGAAGCGGAAGTGAGTGATGCCACTTTCATCACACTTGATTTAATTACTGATGGAGAAAAGTTTAAAACTGAAGAATCAAAGATGTAGTTGGAGCATGATGAAAACAATGCAAAATGTAGATTATACTTTTGCTAATTTAACAGGAAATAAAATGCCACCCAACAGGCAAGATACTGTACGCTCGGAGTACGAGTGACTAATTGTAATGTAACCCAGCATGGAAACACCCCAGTGTCAATAAGAACAGGATGTGCTTCATGGAAACAGTTGCCATCTTAATTAGCTCCCTCCGGCAGCACACGCTCACCTTGTTCCTGCGGAAATGGTAGAGCAGCACCATACTGATGAAATCCAACAGCATGCACAAGCCCTGGAAGGAAAGCACCGCGATACGCAGGGCGCCTTCACCCCGGGCCACGCAGGGCGTGTTGTCCTTGCAGAAATCACAGCCGGCCTGGCAGGGCAAACAGTGGCTGGAATTTTCTGGAACATCCCTGGGATGTGACAAACCCTCCGTTACCTTTACACCTGCTTTCCCTAAAAAAAAAAAGAAGAATGTTGAATAATGTCAAATGATGTTCATTCAAACAAATATTTTCAACCGCTGTATCTTTCCACTTTGCATTTGATCGCTATTGTGAAAAGCAGCAGCGCAGACATGACATTTAAAGCGGTCCAGCCCACCCTGTCCTGCAGTCATTGGTGGTCTCATCAGTAGGCAATTCACACTGTTTCATGCGCAAGCCAGGGTGGATGGGTGTGTGCACACCATCTGGGCCATCACTTTGATGCGCCAGTTGTTTCTGCCTCAGTTTCACATATCACATCTTTTCATGACGACAACTTCATGCTATTTAATATAGTTTTACTATATAAAAAAATCTCACCATAAACCAGGGTATCACGATAAACATTTACAGAATTACATAATAAAAGTCATTTTTAAATGAGCCGATTTATGGTTGTTTGTGATTACCCACATTGGTCAGGGATTTTAAAGGTAATGTGTTCATTAAAAATCCTTGCTATTGATCTCCAACACACCAGCATGTAACTTTCTAGTAATCCTGAAGAAAAATTTCAGGACCATTTTGCACTCAAGGGTTAGTAAAATAACTTGGCATGTAGTTGCAAAGTTACTTATAGTTAGCAGAATATCTAAAGTGGACCACACTGTTAAAAAATGACTGTAAATTTTACAGTATAATACTGGCAGCAGGGTTGCCAGCCAGTTACTGTAAATTTTACAGTACCGTTACTGTAATTTAACTTACAGAATTTCCCTGTATTCTCTGATTACAGTAAATAACTGTATTTTTTTTAAATGACGAAGGGTCAATTTACAGCAATATTCTGTAAATTTGAGTCAAACCAACACGTGACCCCAGAATGCATTGCAGTTTACAGCAATATGCTGTATTATTCAAAAACAGCCAGCGGCTGTAAAATAATGCTGTAATTTTTACAGCAATTCATTACAGTGCATCGAAATGAACCATAATTTTCGTCATCTTGAATTCAGGTGTAGTTATTTGGGTTTATTGTTCACAATATAGGCTAATTCTTTTGTTTTGCGAATGACTGACAAGTTTCCCAGTTACACTTGAAGAGAACCTAATTTACAGGCGGTCAACCCAACATATAATAGTTTTTATCTGCTGCGTTCTTCATCAGACTCTTTGCAAATCTGCTTTCCATGGTGACAGATTTATAAAAGAACCCACTGTGAAATGATTGGGGTAAATGATTAAAAGGTTTTTAAAACTTTCAACTGCTTGTTTCTAACATCATGATTAGAAGGATCCGCAGAGCGTTATGTGTGACAAGAACAACACAAGGTTTGACAGATCTCACTACATTTTACTCTTCACTGATTCTTGAGATAAGGGACAAAACATGTCCTATACACATAATTCTTCTTTATGTTAAAAATGAGGAAATCGGTATACTTAGGGCATTAATTGCTTATATTTTAAAATTATTTCTTTAGTATTTCTAACCTGTCCTCAGCATGAGTTCACAATGTAAAACTGCTGAAGAAAGTGTTTTAAAATGCAATCAATTCAAAAATATACATTTAAATTGAAGGACAGAGGTATGTATGAAATCAAACAATCCAAAAAGTAAATCTTGAATTATATTTTCCATAAAAAAAGTGATGTGTCCTCACTTTACCTCAACTCCTGAATAAATCAGGCAATGTCATGGACATCTTTAACTCTGAGGAACCCTTTCCTATTTCCTGCTCAATGTGGATGCCACAGTAGGACACATAGCACTGAAAGTTTTATATTTTTTATACAAACAATTTATCTGCAGTCACAGCTTTAACGTGCCAACTCTGTCTTCCTAATTCGTATCCATAACTATCCATAAAAAGTAACTAAGTAATGTAATTAGTTACTTTTTTTAGGGAGTAACGCAATATTGTAATGCATTACACTTAAAAGTAACCCACCACACACACACGTACACACACGCACTTTCAGAGCCACAGCTTTAGGGGAATCGTACCATTAAATATAGAATAAAAATCTAGCTGATGACATGAGAATATCTACATGCCCTAGTGTATTCTTAACATACACCACGATTATGAAGGCCAGACATGAGATGTCAACATTACTTAATCAGAAAACTAGAGGGACGATGGCTCAGTAGAGCAGATAAAAGAGAAATACTCCGAACACAGCCAACTTCTCCCAGGAACACACTTATCGAAGATCATTGGAGGAGAGCCAGAGTGGAGCTATCACAGATGGAGGACCTCTGGTGATGTCTACATGTCTGTCTGCCTCTCTGTCTCTCTCTGCACAGTACGGAAGGAATATAGCTTTACAATCTGTTGACTTTACCACAACCTCAAACTGCAACTATTCTGTGTTTTAAGCCAATTTGAGTAGTCTCACATAGCCAGAAAATATGGAAGCAAATTAACCTCTGCATCTGAAGTGACAGTTTTGAAGATGACAGAATGTAACATTAAAAATTAAAGCAAATTCTGAAGTATTAGACATTGTTGTGTTCAGAGAGGTGTGAAGGAGGGCCATGTGCTGGGAGCCCTGCTGAGGGCCTGATACTTCCAGCATAGCGCTGATCACATGCTTCTCTTTCTGTCACTCTCTTTTACACATGAATGTGTTTGTGAGTTTGTGTATGCCAGTACGTTGGAGTGCTCACATTGGGAGAAGAGGTTTTTCGTGCAGAGAACTAATAAATTAAACATGAGGGGTGTGTTCATGTAGTGCTCCAATAAGATGAGAAGGAAATCAGGTATGGTAAGTGCTCCAAAAATTCTTTGTGTGCCTGTCTGAGGGGGTGAATAAAATATTTATGTCAGATATTGCATCTAACTGCACAATGGATCCAGACTCAAATTTTGGGATTCAAAATCTAATTTAAACATGAAAGCAAACATTCTGAATCTTTTAAAACAAAGGAAAGTAATGGCATTGAATAAAGATGTCTTTAAACATGAAATACTCAAAAAAGCATTAAAATAATTTGTAATAAAACATGTATTCAATTTAATATAGAATTTTTTTTTTATAAATAGACTTCTGCACCGCACCATATATTGGACAACTCCGTAAATATGTGTAGACTAAGCATATGAATAACAAACCCTAAGCTCATATCTTGTTCTGTCCGTGAGCATATATTATACTATAAAAACATCTACTACATCAAATGTAATGAGGATTGCAGGTTTTAATTCAAAAACAACGTGCATACATCGATCTATACCATTTTACTTACTTTCTAAGCCATTGACTGCAACTCTGCTTGGATGATAAAAGCCCCTTTTGCAGTGACATTTATACTTGTCCAGCACAAATCCATGACCTGGGAAGGGCAAACACTGTGGAAAAAAGAGAGAAGATGGAAATATCAAAACTGTATATTCATGACAAGGTAAAAAAATACAAAAATAAATAAAAGCGAGAGAGCAAAAGTCTAATAGGGCGTAAAAGTTAATATACTCATGCATGGATGTACTGTATGTGCATGAATAAATATAAATGTTGAATGGTTCTTATTCTTTTTTATTTTTTTATTAATAATCATTTTCTCTAAATAGTGTTCTTGAGTTTTCTAAATGGTTCTTTGCGGATGAAAAAAGCTCTTGATGTTGCATTTTAAGTCTTGTATTTGGGGTTCTTCAAAGGACAAGTATAAATAATAATAAAAAAATACAATAGAATAAAAAGATATTTGACGAAATTAGAAAAAAACTTGGCATGGTTTAAACCTTGATGAAACCATGGCCAACGCAATGGATTTAGTGTCTGTGGCTGATGGGTAATTTGTTGAAATGTAAGAACTCAACTCAACTCAACTTTATTTATATAGCTCCATTAAAAACAATAGTTAACCAATGTGCTCTATATCAAGTATTATCAACATTTAGCACCATCTACAACCAGACCAGACAAAACATAGATCAGCTACAATTAAAAGCCAAAGAAAAAGCGGTTTTGAGTTTTGTTTTAAAATCGTGCGGTGTAGAGGCTGTTCCAAAGTATTGGTGCAGCAACGGCAAAAGTAAAAAAGTCTCCTCTCAATTTTAATCTAGTTCGAGGAACATTTAACAGTCTCTGGTTGGGTGAAGGAATGCCAACATTTTCCATTTACAATAAAACTCCCAAAGTTGCATATGCAAAATATTAGTTTTGCACACTTATCGTAGAATATTTGTCAGTTTAGAGTGGCTTCATTAACTGAATAAAAACATAACAACACACCTGATAGGCATGATTTGGTTGTCAATTGGTTGCCAAAAAAATATATAAGTAACTTTGCAACTACATGTCAGCATTAATTTTCTGCTAAATGTCAACGAACTCTCATTAGAGTAGACTGTTAGGTTGGGGTTAGTAGAATGTTCTTGCAAAAGCACTTTAGTCAGTAGAATGTATGTTGGGGGACCATCAAAATAAAGTGTTATAGAGATTTTAAGCAGACAGTCTATTGATACTCTATTGATTGACTGGTAGTTGACATGTAGTTGCAAAGTTACTTATAGTTAGTAGAATGCCTAAAGTAGACTATAGAAATCAAGTGTTACAAGACTTTGAGTACGGCTTTGTTCCAAAACAGATGTTGAGATAGGCAGCATAATAAAGCACATATGCTCTCCAGACAAATAAAAATCAATACAGAAAAGTAGCAGTGACACACAATACTGTACTATTGCATCGAATACTATTGGAATCCATTGTCTCTTGTTCACTTTGTATGCTACACAGAGTTGCTGCCTATGTAGGACATTCTAAAATGGTCACTTATAAGGGTTCTTTTCCAGTTATGAAGCTACTACTGTAGGCAGTACTAGGAATTGAAAATGAGAAAAAAGGAGCCTATATAGCTTGTACAGTATTGCTTAAAAATAGAATCTTCACAGTTTCTTCCTTGTCAATAAAGACAAAAGACTAACTTTCTACTAATAGCAAAGAGCCACTAGGGAGCTGCTGACTCTAGAGCTGCAAGCTTTGTTTCTGCTTTCGGCAGGTTCAGTATATGAGCAGTTTGACTGAACTGATTTAAACCGTCCTCTGATATATAATATTCAAACAGGGACAGTTTTGGCACATATCTTCTTGCGTGTGCCAAGACTTAATTAATATCTGAATTAAAGACAGGCTCATTTGCTGAATTCAAAAAGAAAATTAATTTAGCATCTAGAGGTTATTTTTCATGAAACAATAAGTCAAAACCGGGAGTGTGTAATCATAATCCTCAGTGTTTCAGGCCTGAGTGTTTCATGACTGCAGTCCAGGGCCCAAAGCAGACATGTTGAACCCAGCTCAATACCGATCCACTCCAACACACACTTAACAAGCTATGAAGGGCCAAAGCCTTCATATTTGAGCAGAACAGCAGCGACATCAGCCTTAATGAAGCACAGAACGGTATAACACTTACACAAATCCATCTTTAGAGAGAAGAGGGCTCTATTTCTGTCTTTCATGCTTCTATAGGATCAGGGGTTTTAAGACAGATAGCCACAGGAGAAAGGTCAGAGGGGTCATTATGGGCTCACAGCTAAACTATAAATACAGAAATTACAAGTCATTTTCAGCAGCATGTTTTAAAGAGGCTACATTATCCGTAACACTAAAATTTGAGTTGGCTGGCACACGGTAGCATAAAAGAGTGTTTTAATGACCTAAGTACACTGAGTACACAGTAAACAGAAGGAGGTTATCTGGAGTGAGGAGTTGTTGATGATGCACATTGAGTTATTTGGCCCAATATCTCATTTTTATTTTTGGCTTTCTGTGCACCCGCAATCTCTTATCAACACTTGTGTGTGTGTGTGTGTGTGTATATATATATATATATATATACATACATATATATATATATATATATATACATACATATATATATATATATATACATACATATATATATATATATATACATACATATATATATATATATATATATATATATATATATATATATATATATATATATATATATATATATATATATATATATATATATATATATATATACATATTTTATTTGTTACCTTGACCGAGAAATTCCGTTTTATTTGTCAGCTCTGGTGAACTTATAAGTCCGCCGCATGATGCAAAATGCGACTTTGCGTTTGTGGTCATTCGTTTTGAAATGAAGCTATTTTTCAGATTGCGACTTTGTTTCCATATTTAGTTATGATACTTTGCTGGATACCGAAAATAATTCACTCCCAGTATTTGCAACTTTGAATTCTTGCAACAGTGGACAATGCAAGTCGATAGCATTTTGACAAAAAGTTTGCTAAGATGTATTTCCTACTAAAGCAAGGTTGTATTCGACTCTGGTCAAGCGTATTCATAGCAGACTGGTGGGAGTGGCCTTGGACGGCAACATGCCCATTGCATTATGGGTGATGAAGTTTTCCTACCAATTTTGAATAATTGTCTCTCTTTCTTTTTCTTTTTTAAATAATAATACAAAAAAAAAAAAACCTCACTGACTCCAAACTTTTGAATGGGACTTCAGTTTGCTCATTTTTAAACTAAACATATTTTCTATAAAGCAAATTGTGACGAGCAGGGCGGGCGAGAGCCGTGAGGGAACGGCGCGAGGCCGGTGACGTGATTGATAATGAGCGTCAGCTGCTCGGCGCACCGGTCTCGTATCTCTCATGGAGGCGCTCCGGAAGCATAAAAGAGGAGCGGCGATAGTGAAGGACAAGATAGGACCAGGCTTGGACTTTATTCCAATGTAACACAGAACGGGAAGAAGGAGGTGGGAACCGGCGAAAGTTAAACATAACTTTTAATCAAATAAATAAACAATAAAACGAAAGTAAAAGGGCGGCAGTTCCTCACGGCGACTGCCGCCCACACAAACATAATAAAACAATCTTCCGGAGCTCCTCCGTGAGAGATACGAGACCGGTGCACCGAGCAGCTGACGCTCATTATCAATCACGTCACCAGCCTCGCTCCGTTCCCTCACGGCTCTCGCCCGCCCTGCTCGTCACACAAATACAGTGCATTTTAAAGGTATTCATAATGCTATTGGTCTTACACTAAAGTAGGCTATGATGATATTACATTACATAATACATTACATAATAATATAATATATTACATAATAACTTGAAGTGGTAAGTATCATAATCCAATATCCAATTGTGCTTGTAATTATTTATGAGAAAACAAAACTGATTATAAGGTGTTTTAACAGGAATGCATACCTTCATGCTGCTTTAAATACACAGGTTCACTGTAACCAAATATTCCAGATTGGGAGACTCACAGTAAAAGATGAACAATTGGTCACTGATTAACCACTAATCTGAATATAGTGGTTGTGACTCCGTTCTAAATGTTTTTCATTTACATTTATTCCCGATTTAGCCATCACATTGTGAACTGCGACTTTCATCCTTAGCCGAGCCGAGATCAAGCATATCTTGACTTGCAGTGAAGAGACAGCAACACTCCCAGTATTATTCATTGTGTACTCCGGGCACTGACCCCTTGAGCTTCAGTCAATTCCTGCAATAAAAGCTTCAGGAATCACACAACTGATAACAGCTTCTGCCTGAAATGAGAGAAACAGATTCTGGCCCATGCTGAGAGGAAGGGACAGGGTCTTCTGATAGAGCACAAGCTGACGGCGGGTATTGAGCAGGTGAGAGCTTCAGCTGGGAACACTCTATCCTAATTAAAGCCAGACAGACACATCGCCGACACAGACACTGGCAGATCTAAGCCTCTTGGAGGACACAGGATGATTTCAGTGGCTCTACACACCTTCACGCTGTTCTCTTTTAATCAGAGAAAGAAAGTAGGAAAGAACGTTTGATTGACTAAGACTAGGGATATAGGGATTGGTTTAGATAAAGGAGCTCTGTCTCTCCTCTGATGTCCATATGCACAAAACTGTAGAAAGTTTCCATCTTTTTCCTGATGCTTTCATGAATTATTGATATCGTGATAATCATATGATAATGTTTTCCCATGCCCGGATTCATGTTACCTAGAAAAATGTTGCGTGAACTCAAAATTTCATTGTAGTAAGCTGAACTTAATATGATTGAGTTGAGTTGCAGCAGATTTCTCATTCCCGGCATGCTTAGCGTCAGACTGTATGAATAAAGGCTGAAATTAAGTGTTATTTTGTGGATTAACAGCGAAACATGGTGGATTTTTCTGGACCTCTGCGATTTACTTGCATGCACAAGCCTTTAAATTAGATTGTATTCTGATTGGCTGTCAGTGTTTTATCATTCATCAGCTGGAAAACATAATTCTGAAAGTGATCCCAAAAATACTGTTTCTCTATATTGTTATCGTGATAGCTGTGGTGTGGACACTACTGTTCTTGTATGTTTAGAAAAAAAATTTAGAACTATATCTTTATCTAACTATATCATTATCTTTATCGTTCTTGAAAGCAGGCCATTTGCACTTGGTCTAAATAGCTAATAGACCTATATAAAAAAAAAAAATGCCCAAAATGCCCAGGGTTCAGCTTTTACTTTCTACAGTTGCGCACACACACCCGAAGTGAGTGCACAAGCCTCTCTGACTGCGCGTGTTCCCTTCAGTTCACTTTCCACCTTTATATCAACCTTTTTCTGAATGTGGAAGTCTTGTCCGACTCATACTGTAATGATGCTTTACATTTTGCACTCAAAATGATTATAGCCCATATACAGTGTGTACGGGAAGCATTCAGATCCCCTTTAATTTTTCACTCTTTGTTATATTGCAGCCATTTGATAAAATCATTTAATCATCATACCATAAAATCACATGGTCCTAAGTATTCAGACCCTTTGCTCAGTATTTAGTAGAAGCACCTTTTGATCTAATACAGCCATGAGTCTTTTTTGGAAAGATGCAACAAGTTTTTCACACCTGGATTTGGGGATCCTTTGCCATTCCTCCTTGCAGATCCTCTCCAGTTCTGACAGATTGGATGGTAAACGTTGGTGGACAGCCATTTTTAGGTCTCTCCAGAGATGCTCAATTGGGTTTAAGTCAGGGCTCTGGCTGGGCCATTCAAGAACAGTCACAGAGTTGTTGTGAAGCCACTCCTTTGTTATTTTAGCTGTGTGTTTAGGGTCATTGTCTTGTTGAAAGGTAAACCTTCGGCCCAGTCTGAGGTCTGGGGTTTCGTCCAGGATATCCCTGTACTTGGCCGTATTCATCTTTCCCTCGATTGCAACCAGTCGTCCTGTCTCTGCAGCAGAAAAACATCCCCACAGCATGATACTGCCACCACAATGCTTCACTGTTGGGACTGTATTGGACATGTGATGAGCAGTACCTAGTTTTCTCCACACATACCGCTTGGAATTAAGGCCAAAAAGTTCTATCTTGGTCTCATCAGAGCAGAGAATCTTATTTCTCACCATCTTGAAGTCCTTCAGGTGTTTTTTTTAGCAAACTCCATGCAGGCTTTCATGTGTCTTGCACTGAGGAGAGGCTTCCATTGGGCCACTCTGCCATATAGCTCCGACTGGTGGAGGGCTGCAGTGAAGGTTGACTTTCTACAACTTTCTCCCATCTCCCGACTGCATCTCTGGAGTTCAGCCAGAGTGATCTTTGGGTTCTTCTTTACCTCTCTCACCAAGGCTCTTCTCCCACGATAGCCATTTAAGGATTATGGAGGCCACTGTGCTCTTAGGAACCTTAAGTGCAGCAGAAACTTTTTTTTGTAACCTTGGCCAGATTCTGTCTCTGAGCTCTTCAGGCAGTTCCTTTGACCTCATGATTCTCATTTGCTCTGACATGCACTGTGAGCTGTAAGGTCTTATATAGACAGTTGTGTGGCTTTCCTAATCAAGTCCGATCAGTATAATCAAACACAGCTGGACTCAAATGAAGGTGTAGAACCATCTCAAGGATGATCAGAAGAAATGGACAGCAACTGAGTTAAATATATGAGTGTCACAGCAAAGAGTCTGAATACTTAGGACCATGTGATATTTCAGTTTTTCTTTTTTAACAAATCTGCAAAACTGTCAAGAATTCTGTGTTATTCTGTCAATATGGGGTGCTGTGTGTACATTATTGAGGAAAAAAAAATGAGACCGCTGTCATTAACGCTGTCAAATTCCCAATAAAACTGTTTGATCTAGTTAATTTTCTTTTTGTTGTCAGACAATAGAAAATAGTGACTGCTGCAGGGCTCGACATTAAGCCCGGTCATATGCTTGTCCTATGGAAAAGTCATTCACTTGTCCGAATAAAAGTTGCTTGTCTGAAAAAAAAGTGGGATTTTTTTGTGGTGTATATATAAATTTATTCTGAAGCAATATTCTTTCATTACGAATACTCTTTATTCTGAATATTCTTTCAGAACAATGCAGCTTTGACAAATTTAAATCTGCATATCTGTGATATTTACCCTGATTTTTTTTTAGTAGGTGGCAGCAAGAGACTGTGTTCAGAAGTGAGTCTTTCAGTCATTTATTCAAATGATTCGTTCAAACGGCTAATTCATTCAAGACAATGAGGCAATGTTTATGAATGGATCATTGAATCATTGACTCAATCGATTCATTCAAAACGCTGAATCATTCAGTAACGAAAACATATTTCGAATTTTTACCGCAGTACATTAACCGAGTTTCTTGCGTGTGCTCGATCGCCACTTGCACTAAATGTAATAAATGAGCAGTGCAGAGGCAGAGAGAGGTGCTTGTGCGGCAGTCATAGGCGGCAGTACTGGGGAGTCTACTTGGGCTGCTGTCAGAAACAGCGTCACGCCAACTTTGCACCAGCCGGAGGCAATTACCAGGTTCTGCGTGTATATCTGTAACGCTGGGCTGAAGACAGGAACGGGATACGAAGTTGCAGTACAATAAACAGGTTTAATCAAAGGATCACAGACACGAAACAGTGTGCGAAGCACAAACAATAACCGACAGGGGCTGACTGACAAACAGGAACTAAAATACACATGACTAAATGAAGGGCAGGTGATAGGGATTAACTAATTACGTGAAGACAGGTGCATACAATGACTGAATAACCAAACTAACCTAAACACGACAAGACTAAACTAAACATGACAGAAGTGAACATGTGACATAGCGCCCCCCTTCGGAAAGGCGCGTCCTCGCGCCGTAGAAAGAAGAAGAAGGCGGAGGCTTCGGAGGAGGGCGTGGTGCTGGAGACAAACAGTTTACAGGGGAAGGTGGCCGCCACCAGGGTGAAGTTGACAGAGGGAGGGGCCAGGGTGGAGTCCAGACGGAGTGGGTGGATGACATGCTGGGGCTGATCGATGGCGACGGAATCCTGGTAGTTGATGGAAGAACCTGGGGAACTTCTCGGCCGACAGCCCTGGGCGACTCCGCCGACCCGGAAGTGCGACCCAGAGCTGCCGGCTTGTGGGACCAAGGCAGCGACGAGGCTCTGACTGACCGGGGTGATGCTGGGGTGACCGAGGCTGACTGGGAAGTTGAAGGGAGGGAGGAGCCTGCTGGCGCCGTAGGGGTGACGGGTGGTGACGTAGCCGCCATCCCGGAAGTCCGTGGCGGCGGCTGGGCATCGACCCCCGCAGGCTGACCAGGCGAGACGAGGGGCCCTAGCAGAGCCTTCGGGCAGACAGGCCGAGGAGCAGGTGAGGGAGGCGCAGGCCCAGGCGATGGTGGCGGGCTGATGGGTCGCGGGGGTGACGTGGGTCTGGAGGCTTGGAGTGACGCTGGGGGCTCCGCCTCAACCTGGGTTGGTGGCAGGGTAGCCCGAGGCGCTGGTGAGGAGCCACACGGAGTGGGTGACGGGGACAGAGCCGAGGAGCTGGCCGACAGCAACGGTGGCCACGGGTCCAGGGGGCTGGTTCTGACCAGCGAAGGAGACGGGATCGGGGAGACAGGCAGGCTTCCGAACTGGAACGGGGCAGACGAGGTTTTACGGGCGGGGATTTGGGTGGGGATTGGATCCGCGGACCACGGATCGATAAAGTTCCGGGCCGCTCCTGGCTCTGAGATGGACTGTCCCCCGAACTCGTCGACTCCCCCCTCGACCTCAGCGCGCACCCCGGGCTTCCAGGCTGAGGCGGAGCGGTAGTCCTTACGGAACGCCCAGAGGATGCCCGCCAGGTAGGGCCTGGCCTCCGGACTCAGCAGCAGGGCTGCCGTGGGTAAGTCCATCTTGAAACTTTGAAAAAAGTTTCTCTTTGTTGGGTCGGTTATTCTGTAACGCTGGGCTGAAGACAGGAACGGGATACGAAGTTGCAGTACAACAAACAGGTTTAATCAAAGGATCACAGACACGAAACAGTGTGCGAAGCACAAACAATAACCGACAGGGGCTGACTGACAAACAGGAACTAAAATACACATGACTAAATGAAGGGCAGGTGATAGGGATTAACTAATTACGTGAGGACAGGTGCATACAATGACTGAATAACCAAACTAACCTAAACACGACAAGACTAAACTAAACATGACAGAAGTGAACATGTGACAATATCACACCAATGTTCATATTGTGCGACAGCAAATCAAAGTTATTAATTATGAAGGCTGTATTCAAAATAAAATGGTAGTATTATTTTTCTTCAAAACTATTTAAAAAAAATGTAATGCCTGCAGGAATAAAATTGAATGACTTTTAATGCCATTTAAGGCCTTAATTTTTGCAAAATCCATTTAATGACTTTTAATGCTTTTTTACGGAAACCCTGTAGTTGCATGATTGTGAACCATTTGTTTTTTGTTCTTTAGGTCACCCTAGAGGTGGTGTCTTAGTCGAGGTGTTTGTTGGGACAAGGTGTGTGTAAGAGAATGGGCCTCCAGGCATGACAGTATGATGCCCACCATTAAAAACCTCTAGCTCCGAGTGTGAGCAGTGTCACTGGGCCAATTAGCCTGTCACACAGACACAGACTCACTGACTGACAGCTGCCACAAATGTGCCTTTGACATTCACAAAAAGACTAAGAGCCAATGAGAGACACAGGTGAATGTCTGGGGTCACTGTGATTTATGGCTTGACAAATTAGATCAATTCCACTTTTACAAGCTGTGAGTCACAGATACTTTGTTTACTCTATTAGTTGTGGACACTGCAGATGTCATAGCAATCATTTTGTTTTCGGCGTTTCAGATGACACAACAGAGCTTCAGTGACCACCCATTTTTATCAGCAGCCTGCGGGAAGTATATTTCCCATTCATTTGATCAATAGGCATTTCAGAACATTATTCAGTAATGAGTTCTAAGCCTGTGCCAAACTAACCCGCTGCGAGATGAATCAAATTACATCAGTTAATATGAAAAATGTATTTAGAAATCAGAATAAATCACAAAGGCCCAAGAAGTACACTGTAGCATACCTTTAAAATAAAATACTTAAGTGAAAACTGAATATCATGTTTTCAGACACTTAAGGATCAGGAGTACTTCATTTTCCGTGTTCTGCTCCGTCTCACGCACAGTCGTGAGAGCAAGCTTTTCAAAGTGTACTATTTTGGCATTCGGTGCATACAAACCATCTGGTTTTCAAGTCACTTACTGTTGTACATGCACCGGCTGCGCAGTCACAGAAATCGGGCTGCACGGGAGTGTATGCAGACATCCACGGACCCTGATGATGCAAATCACACGGTCACACAGGAAGTGCACGGACTGTCACGGAATGCGGATGGCCGAAGTATACACTCTAAAAAGTAATTCATGGGACCTCTAATTACTTGGATGAGTATTTCTAAAGTAAAAAGAATGATAACTCCTCAGTAATGACTGAAGTCATTGCAAACATTTGAGGTTCTGATGGATTTGGCAACACTTGAGTCAATACTAGTATGTTATGATCTTCACTTTAGAATCCTGTTCCAAATTCTTAGTAATTCCTTCTGAAGGATTTGGTAATACTTCAGTCATTACCAGTGAGTTACGAAGATCTTCACTTTAGAATGAATCATACATTACTCACATTAATTATGAACCTGTATGTAATAGTTCTTTGTATTCCTCCAAGACATATGGGGGGAAAAATAGTCATTACTGATCAGCTAATAACAAACTACCACATTCAACTGAGCGCTATCACTTACTAATTGGTCAATCATGGTTTCTTGTTAGTTAATAGTAGCTACTAAAATGTTAATAATGCATTTCTCTTTAGTTTTTTCCTGTGTTGTTATTCATTAATGACGTTTTCTAACCAAATGCAGTTGTCTCTCCCGTAAATTGCTGAACTGTGTGTTTACAGAATGAGATTAAGCACTAAAAGGTGAACCGACAACAAATTGAACCGAGCTGTTTTTCATTTTTGGTCTATTCTGAGTAGAAACTGTATTTGTGTCCAGTGTTCTGAAAGGAACCAAAAAAAGAATATTGTTTTTGTTTCCTGAACTGAACCGGACACTGACATCTAAGTGAAAACGTACTAAGTTTCATTAACTATGCCTCCATTTATTATCCCCATAGCAGATTGCTTTAATTAGCTTTACATTGCTTGTTTGACAATTTGTATGCTCTTTCACAGGCAGAATTTGAAGAACATGCCAGCATAAGCAAACAGTTCTACCTCAAATTGGCTTGGGAGTAGAGAAACAATAACGCTGTGGTGTAGATCTATTTTTGTGACGTCTAACCAGCAGGAGAGCCTTTGAAAGTGCTGCTAAACATAGAACAGCAGCACACAGCACGCAGCCCATCACTCCTGCTTCTGCGGGCCGACAGGTCCAGGGACAGAGTAAAGCAGACACGTGCACTGGGACCGAGCGGTTGGCCAGTCTGTGGGGTCAAACGCTGGCCGTACAGGACATCATGTGTCCTGAGATCTTGCCTCAGATCAGTTATTAAGCTGTGCTGGAGCTAATGCGAGTCCTCGGGTGGGTTCTACGCCAGCTGAGGGTGAGAATAAAAACAACCAAATCCATCTGCTCCATATGCTGATGTCTAGCAGCTTCCAGGTTGTTGTTATCATAAACAAAAGGTGCACCACAACAGGAAATAGACCTCCAGGTGTCTTTCTACAGCTTCCACAGTCAAGTCAAGTCACCTTTACTTATATAGCGCTTTTTACAATGCAAATTGTGGCAAAGCAGCTTTACATTAATAATTGGCAAATCATTTTTGGCTGCACAGCAGCTCCCAAAGAAAATGGTGTCATTGTCCAACTTATTCTATATATTATTGATTCATTCCGTTGCAAATATCAGTAGTTATTAGTCTAGTTAGTTTATGTATATCAGCACTGGAGAAAACAGTGACGTAATCGTCCGGCTCAGCTCAGTTCACATACAACGACACCAATGCAGGCATATCAAAAACACTGCTGAATATCAAGCAAGTGTCCCCAACTTAAGCAAGCCAAAGGAACCAAAACTCCAACAAATGGAGAAAAAAACCTTGGGAGAAACCAGGCTTCGTTGTCCTCTGGCCAACAGTGAACACTTGTCCGATACTCAGGCAGAGTTACAGGTCATTAAACCGATTTGGAATCGCAACAGTCAAAATATTTAATCCAGTTCCATCTAGTTTAAGATCTTTTTAATCATGCCGGTATGGGACGGTTTGTTGGGGATATGTGTCAGTACATCCTGCGTCAGTCTGAGCAGTACGTTTCTGAGTGCTTCTCAAGTCTCTGTGGAGTTGATGTGTGTAATATTTTCAGTACTTTCTCCTATAGCTTAATATACAGAGACAGCTATAAATAAGTTATTTGTTGGTTGGTTCCAATGAAAAAAGTAAACACTTTCTCTGTGGTACTTTCAAAATATCTCAATCAGCCCATCATGGCAAACTGAAACAAACAATAGCATGAGTTTGGGGCTGAACTATACAGCCACTTTTCCACCATCGGGCTGAATGGTTCTAAGTTATATTTCCACTTGAGCTTGGTTTGGCACGGCATGATTACAAATTGTTCCAAGCCCGGAATTCTCAATACGGTTGGAATATTGTCTATAAACTTCTGCGTTACCAAGGCAACAACTGATGGATTTTCTGTATTACATTCCAAATTTCTTTATCAGCCCCACAGTGGAGAACGAAACTATCGGTACTGGCTGGACAAGATTGGCAAGAATGGATTTGGCCCAACGATAGTAAAGCAGCTTAAGTTTGGTAAACGGTGTTCTGGAAACCATTTTGAATCATTTGGAGTCATTACTTACACAAATCACTTTTAAGTTTTAAGGATCAAGCACATTTTAGCATACTAGTACTAATTACAAAAAAAAAAAAACTACTTAAGTGTGAAATTAACGTAATGTTTTCAAACACTTAAATGCATGTTACAAATGCAAATATCTACCACATCATGAAAGGAAGTGGAGGAAGAGGAGTCGTTTCGGCAGCTTCGTTTCAACAAATCCTTTTTTTTATATTCGTAGAACAATGACCTCCTATATGTCAAAAGATCTAAGAAAATTTGATTAATGTCATGACCCCTTTTACAAAGAGTGAGGAGTCAAAATAATTGTCTGTGATAATCGACTGCATGCCACAAACGCTCTAAAGATAACCAAGAATATTCCTTAAAGACCAACTCTTGTGTTTTGGCTTAATTAAAATTCTGCCTCAATGTCATCTGATGACATGAGCTTAAAAAAGAAAGTGTATTTCCAACCACATGTATTTAAGTCTTCAAATCATTCTCCAGTTAAATCATAGTCATAGTCAGATTCATTTTCTATACACCCAATTAAAGCAAGCACTGCTACACAGAGGGCCGTACAGACACGACTGGAGGCTACACTTTAACAAAGACACATCCTCTGCCCATCTGACAAACATCATTAGGCAGGAATAGCTCGTCTTCTTTAATTGCAGCATCAGGCTGCAGCTGATGACCCTGTATTTGGGTTGTGAGGGGGTGAGCATTTCACTGACAAACGCTATTAATTGTTCGGGATTATTATCAGGTCAGAGCATAAATGTCACAGAGATTTCATCCATACCAAATTGAAGCATAATATACTAAGTATGTAGCCCAGAAATTGTCCAGAATATAGATTTTTAATACTTATAACCAAGTACAAATTTTAGGGAATTTGTCCTATAATTTATCATTTTATTTATGCAAAATAAAGGAATATCTATTATAAAAATAAACAAATTATATGTTAACACTTTACAATCTCGTTTGTCCCAAAGAAATATATAATATGTTGTAAGACTGGAGTCTTGTCATGATATTTCAGGTCCAATTCATGTTAGTTCAGGTGCAAGAAAGAGATACAACAAATTACTTTTAAAATTGAATTGGCCTGGTTTCACAGACTGGGCTTAGATTAAGCCTTAGTAAACTTGGCTTTTATAAAAGTGCCTTCTAGAGACAAAACAATGGCACTGACATATTTTAATACACAACTTACTTTTTAAGACAACTGCAGTTAAACTGAACTAGGCTTAAGCCTTGAAACCAGGCAATAATGTAAAAGTTGGTAAAACTTTATTTTAAGGTCCATTAACACATCAGCAGTTAATGTTTAAATGAGCATATAATAAAGGAATATTAGCCATTATTTATGTGGTAGATATGCACAAACACACCAGAAATGGTCTTTAGTAGTTTTGTATTTCTAGCTTATGCGGCTGAATTAACTTGATCACTCAACGATTGCCATACAAATCAATAATTAATGTTGATATACTTTAGAGAAGGGGGTCAAATTGTCTTTATTACACAATTTTAGCAATTTATTACTCAAAACTGTAAAACCAACACTAATTAAACGATTGATATTGTTCAAAAAATGTTATGTCGTAAATAATGGCTAAAAGGGCTGACATTTCATTTCGCTTGTCTACTTAATGTTCTGCTGACTATAAGTAACTTTACAACTACATGTCAACTAGCAGTCATTCGAGTATAAGTAGACTGTCTACTTAAAATCTGCTAACACTTTATTTTGATGGTCCCTTGACTTTATAATACCTAGAAGTAACCTTGCAAGTACATGTCAACTTATTCTACTAACCCTAAACCTAACCATAAACTAACAGTCTACAAATACTCTAATTAGAATTAGTTGACATGTAGTGGCAAAGTTACCAATAGTTAGTAGAATGTCTAAAGTGTACTAAATAAGTGTAACCCTAAAAGGCATTAATTATTTGCTTATTTCTGCTTATTTATCCTTCAAAGGTTTGATAATTTGTAAATAATTATATGCCCTTTATATATGCTCAGTGTATAGTTCACCCTAAAATTAATCGTATTCAGAATAATGCATATGCCATTATGCTAATCGTATTTGACGGCATTAGAACAACACCTGAGTAAATGATGATTTAATTTTCAGTTTAGGGGGAACTATCCCTTTAAATATTAATTCCTTGTTAAAGCTTAACTGCTGCATAAACAATGCCTAATATGCCTTTACTATGTGTTCAGTTAATCATTAACTATCTGTGTTAATAATATACAGCATAATTATGGAATATCATGGAATAAAGTGTTCCCAAAATGGGGATACATTATTAAACGAAAATTAAATTAACATTATCTAAGAACATTATCTAAATTCATGCTGTAGAAGTAATTTTCACTGTTAGTTCATGTTAACAAATGGAACCTTGTTGGAAGCTGTTACCTTGTAATGGTTTTGATACTGTTCCCATACTTTATTTAGCATAATTGATCAGGATAGGATATTTCAGAAATAAAACAAAACCCCATCATGTCATGGTCTTGAGTGTGTTCAAAATGTCCAAGGACCTAGTCTAGGGTTCACTTGAAATGTGTCATGATTACACTGGGCCATATGGGAACCCCGGATGGCGTATGGCGTGATGTTTGCAGTGCTGGAAGCCTCCCGTGGGGATGGAGGAGATCAGGCTATTTTTACAGCCAGACCTGCAGCTGACACTCACACTAACAGCAGATCTCTCATCACATACACAACACACATTTCACATGAAAGCCAATATGTGAATGCCTAATTCTTCACTACTTCACTACCACTTTTTACTAAGGCTGTAGGTTGATATAATTGCTCAGCATTTTTAACCCTTTTGATCTCAATATTTATGCAAACAATAATAATAATAATTCATTACATTTATATAGCGCTTTTCTGGGTACTCAAAGCGCTTTACATATGGAAGGGGGAATCTCCTCAACCGTCACCGATGTGCAGCATCCACCTGGATGATGTGACGGCTGCCATATTGCGCCAGAACGCCCACCACACACCAGCTGATTGGTGGAGAGGAGACAGAGTGATGAAGCCAATCAGTGTCTGGGGATGATTAGGAGGTCATGATTAACAGAGGCCAGTGAGCAAATTTAGCCAGGATGTCGGGTTACACCCCTACTCGAAGGGTTAGAATGCATTGAATGCATCCTGGCATTTTTAACGGCCACAGAGAGTCAGGACTTTGGTTTAACTTCTCATCTGAAGGACGGTGCTTTTTGACAGCATTGTGTCCCCATCACTATACTTGGGCGTTAGGACCCACACAGACCACAGGGTGACTGCCCCCTGCTGGCCTCCCTAACACCTCTTCAAGCAGCAATCTAGTTTTCCCAGGAGATCTCCCATCTAGGTTCTAACCAGGCTCAGCCCTGCTTAGCTTCAGAGGGAAACCAGACTTGGGCTACAGGGCGATATGGCTGCTTGTGGCAAACGAATTAAACTGGCGACCATTCCAATCAGATATGGATCATTTCAATCACATTTTTGCCAATTAGTCTGAAAATGTTAATTGTAATTAATAAAATACAAATTTTTCTAAAACTGTAACGTAATGTCCAATATATGCGAGTCGGAGTTGAGAAGAACCCATGTGCAGCTTCATGGATAAACAGAAAACCAGACAAACAAAAACGACAGATCAGATCTAAGACATGACATAAACATGAGCAGTTGAACTTGACTTGAACAGACTAGAGCACAAGGGAATCAAGGAGTTCACATGAAAAAGTAAAGACTTCAGGGGCACGAGAATGAGTGGAACAACGCTCCACAAAGTGGAACTCCACTCTGCTCTGGGTCTTGTTTGGCTCATACCCATGGCGAGTATAAATTCAGGCTCTGGTATGAACGTCGGTTCAGGCTTGAGCTTCAGGGTCGACATTGGGGCTGGCTCACACACCTAGTCAGACTTGGCAGGCTCTGGCTCTGGATCTACGATTGGCTTTTGCTTGGTTCATCCCCACGGCAAGTGCAACTCCGGGATGAACACCAGTTCAGGCTCAAGCTCCAGGATAGACATTGTGGCCGGCTCACACACCTGGAGAGACTCGGTAGGCTCTTGTTCTGTGATGGGCATGAGGTCCTTGGTGGGCTTTGGAACTGGCCGTGGGTTTGTGGCAGATGTAAGGAATGAAGACAAACTAGGGAGGAGTTCCTGGAAAGAGTATAACTGCTGGTAGGATGATGGGAGTGGGCTGGGGAGGCTGCGGCTGAGATGCAATGTCCTCATCTTCTATATCTGCAACCGTGAATAGTGAGCCATTCAGAAAGAATTATCCAAATACTTAGCCAGTGTGTACTGGCAGTAGTCGAAACAGGTGGTCATCCAGCCCAGTCCAAGAACAAGTCTTTACAGCTCCGTCACTTCAGGACACCAGGTAGGAGAGTTTTAGGAACTCCTCAACATAGTCTTCCAGCAGACAGCCATCTTGTGAAAGGGAGATGAGAAGATCTTCGAGAAAGTAATTGGAAAATCCTTGATTGGACCTTGTTTGGTCTGACCTTCTATCCACGCTCAGGCTTGGAGGAAATGATCAGAACCAAGGTAAAACTAAAATAGGTAGGTTTATTTGCAGGATATGGAAGGACCAAACTGCATAAACAGGTAAGAGATGATACTTTTAACTTTTATGTACGACAAAGTCTACAAAGTCTAAGAACACACGAGGGAACATCTTTCAGAAGATGGATGACTGGAGATTGACTTGGATGTGGTAACAGCAGTAGCTAGCAAGGTAGTCGGCAACATAAAATGTAAAAAGTAATTAGCAAGGTGAGCAGTCTGAAGCATTAGATGAGGTCAGTCAATCACATTTACATTTAGTCATTTAGCAGACGCTTTTATCCAAAGCGACTTACAAGTGAGGAAAACAAACAAGCGATTCTTCATGAATTGGCAAATAGACACAGGAAGTGCTCACAATACAAGTTTCATACATTGCTCAGTACCATAAGCTAGAGTAGGAAGGGAAAAGGGAAGGAAAGGGTTTTTTTTTTTTTTTTATGAGGGGATCAAGTGTTCACGGAAGAGATGAGTTTTCAGCTGTCTCTTGAATATTGCCAGGGATTCAGCGTTCCTGATGAAAGTACGGAGATCATTCCACCAGCAGGGAGCAGTGAAGGAGAATGTTCTGGAGAGTGATTTCGTGCCTCTCTGTGACAGTACCACAAGCCTTCGTTCCTTTAGTGATTGCAGGCTTCTGGTGGGGAAAGATTTGAACCTGCGTGGGGAGACCCCAATGGATTTCTAGTCCATCGCCTTAACCACTCGGCCACGACTACAATCACTAATCACTTTGGCTGATTTGTTGCCTTGCAGCCCAGTGACTTTGTAGGCAGAGTTTGGGCATGAAGGGACATCTCGAAACTGATTTCGGACAGACTTCTGAGGCAGCGTAACAGTTTGATGATCTACAGCAAAATAGCGTGAGCTTTGGTTATAACTAAGCAAATAATTACTTCAATTCTAATTTCTCGCTAGAAATGACACCAAAAGTGGAAAACAAGGGTCAAAATGATACATTTACATACAAATTGACCACCAACTTTCAGGTGACATCTTTATTTTTTAGCTGAACTATAACAGAATGGAAAGCACAGGATTGTGGGACATCAAAGGCAGCATCAAATATCGATTAGATGAAGAGATCTCATGAGACAGGAAGTGAAGCAAACTTTGGATTCGGGGATGCCTTCCTACCCTGGAATGTGTCCTCCGAAGGCAGCATTTATCAGTTTTTTGGATGCAGCCAAAGACTGAGGGAGTGTGTATGCTCTTTATAGTGCTGGTGATGAGGGCTAGAAGAGTTCCAGCGTGGTGCCAGAGAGGTTGATTGGAAATGCAGTCTGAGACACATTGATAATAAACATGAAATGTTTCTTGAGCACCAAAACAGCATATTACAATGATTTCAGAAGGATCATGTGACACTAACGACTGGAGTAATGAAAATTCATCCTTTGACATCACAGGAATAAATTGCATTTTAAAATATATTAAAAAAGAAAAGAGTTCTTTTAAATTGTAATAATTTAATATATCACTATTTGTTCTATATTTTTGCACTCTTGAAGTTGCAAATTACAGCGAACAAATCATTGCTACTGAAAAAGAAACTCAGTGGCAATTGGCATGACAAAGAAGGTGACACAAATTTATTGTAAATAGTGGATATGTTGTCCATCTGCCACACTGTGTCATGAACCTTTACAGGCTGATCAAACATAGAAAATCTGATTAAACCAAAATAAATATACAGGATGCAGTGATTTGATGATTTAAGTGCATCTCTCCTCTGTCTCGTATCTCTGATAGGAGCTCATGTATTTATTTATTTAGCTTGCTAACGCTGCTGAAGCATAGCTCTCCTCTTGCACGTGACGTGACCTCACGCTGGGAGGTGACATCATTTCCCATTCTCATGTTGCTAGAACATCTTCCAACATCTCTCCTCTCCTGACCTCTCTCTCTGGATCCTGCGTTAACTCACTAAGCTGGTTGAGCAATAAAACCCAAGTTTACTTTGACAGCCTTGGACCAAATTCACAATACAACAATTGATTTCAATAATCAGTATGAATTGGCAATAGTTTTGCATTATTGAGGCTTTTCTACTTGATAGTTTCAATGAATATTACATGTAAAGCATGTCAATATATGGGCTAAATATGGTCTTAATAATTAATAAATTAATTAATTAAACTATTACATTTTTATGTAATTCCCACCCTTTGAGAGCTTTCTTTTGGGTGGTCAGGCAGATTGCAGGGATCAGATTGAAACAGCATTAGTCAATTAGATGCTGTTCTGTTGACACCTATTTTAATACGGCTAGGGCAGCTGCTGCCGGTGCTGTCGAGCAGATGAAGTCTCTCTCTCCTCTATGAAGATGAATGGCCCGAGCACTCACCGAGGACACTGTCGTTCACCATTACAGACAGTCAGCCGTGCAGCCAGTGAAATGAGGAAGAGAGGGGGAAATGAAGCTGGCTAAGTGGGGCTCAGTCAAACAGACTGAAGCCCAGAGCAAACAAACATGTTTATCCTCAGCCGTTTTCTAGCGGCTCATTACATCAGCGTCACTAGCAGATCTGAGGATGGGATGGGAACATCACAGTGTCCCGACGAGGCTTGAGGTCACGTAATCGCACACAGCAGATAATACAAATGCTTAAAGGTGGAGTGCGTAATTTGAGTGCCACTAGAGGCAAAAACCACTTGTGGATGGCCATTGTTGCGCATTTACTAAAGTGTTCTGAGAGGTTTTTAGTTCATTGCTATGAAGTTTCTACGGTATTGCTTGGTGAATCCTGGCTATTTTGGGTTCTAGCAAGGTGGTAAGTCCAATGGCGACGGAGCAGGGGACCACCATGGCAAAGCCAATGGAGCAGGGGGCCACCAAGGTGAAGCTGACGGAAAAGCAGACCACCAAGGCGTAGCAGACAGAACAGGGGACCACCAAGGCATAGCGAACAGAACAGGGGACCACCAAGGCGTAGCGGACAGAACAGGGGACCACCAAGATGTAGCGGACAGACCAGGGGACCACCAAGGCGTAGCGGACAGAACAGGGGACCACCAAGATGTAGCGGACAGACCAGGGGACCACCAAGGCGTAGCGGACAGAACAGGGGACCACCAAGGCGTAGCAGACAGAACAGGGGACCACCAAGGCGTAGCAGACAGAACAGGGGACCACCAAGGCGTAGCGGACAGAACAGGGGACCACCAAGGCGTAGCGGACAGAACAGGGGACCACCAAGGCGTAGCAGACAGAACAGGGGACCACCAAGGCGTAGCAGACGGACCAGGGGACCACCAAGGTGAAACTGACGGAGCAGCGGACCATCAAGGTGAAGCCGACGAAGCAGGGGACACCAAGACAGAGCAGATCACCAACAAGGTTTGGCTGGTGGAGCTCCAGAACACAGCAGGGCCAGCGGAGCTGGAGACCATGGCAGAGCCGAGTCATTGGAGCGAGTTCCTAGAGAGTTCACCTACAGTCTCTGTGGCCTTGGCAGAGAGCACAGATTTCAGGTCCTGCTTCTGTGATTTTAACAGAGCATACAGGGCCCACAGAGAATTCAGAAAAGTCTCCATAGCCATAACAGAGAGCACAAAGCATCCAGAGACGGGCTCTATTGCCATGACAGGGAGCACATAAAGTTGAGAGATGGCCTCCTTGGCCATGACAGGGAACACACAGAGTTCAGGGAAGACCTCTTTTTCCCTGACAGGTAGAATGGAGAGTTTCATGTCTGCTGCCCAAACACACAAGATGTCTGCAGCACAGCCGACAGTGGGAAGAACTCCAGAACCAATGGACAGAGGAGCAGAGACCACCTGACTGGTTTTCACTGGAGCTTGTGGTGAACACCCCACCTCCCAAAAAAATATTTCTTTGGGAGTCTGGAAAGCCTGGCCGCAGGGCTAGATCCACATAATGTGCCAGGGTTCAGCTGGAATCTCCCTGTGGCATCTACATCTGAGAAACACCACCACAAAATCCTTCAGCTGGCTGCCATCTTTATAGATGGCATGAAATTGCTCCTGTGGTGGCTCTTTACTGCTACTAGATCCATTTCCTGGGTGGGTCGTTCTGTGAGAGTTGTGCAGGGAAGAGGAGAGGCGAGGATCTAACTGCAACAGTTTATTCAACAAACAAATTTTTAAAAAAAGATAATCCAAACAGGGGATGAAGATGACAATAAAATAATCCAAAGAAACAAAGTAATACAGGATCTAAACACAAGTGAACACTGGGAACAATAGGAACATAAAATGTGCTTCAAAATAAAGAACGGGGAATCATGACAAAAAGACTTTTGAATTGTCACAAAGATCTATTTAAAATAACTGCTGTTTACGAACTTTGAATTCATATTGAGATTCCTGAAAAAATATATATCACTGTTTCAACCAAAACATTTTTTTTTCAACAAATTTTCAACATTGATAATAATAAGAAATGTTTCTTGAGCACCAAATCAGCCTAGAATGATTTTGGAAGGATCATGTGACACTGAAGACTAGAGTAATGGCTGCTGAAAATTCAGCTTTCCATCATCAATAATAATAACACTTTGACAAACTTTTGTACTGTATTTTTAACCAAATAATAAAAAAAAACTTTAATGAGCATTAAGAGACACATTTGAATGATGGTGTATGTATTTTGCTTCTGAGCATAATGACAGTCTATTACAATGTGAGAGGTGCTTCAGGTATGCTGAAGGAAGTCAGGATTTGCCAAGTGGAAGTTATTTGGCAGCACATGTGGCCAGCAGTGTGGGAGTGCGTCCCACGGATGGGTAAAAGTGGAATGTGTGCCAGCCGAGTGATCGGTCATGCTCAAAACTCATGCTCTCAGTGTGAGCAGTGTGTGCCTTTTTCAGGCTGCACAGGGACTGACGCTCGCTCATGTTTCCAATGATTGTCACCATAAGCTTCAGCACATGTTCTTACAAATAAACTGAAATCCAGGATGTCTGATGTATTTCTGTTGCTTTTTTTCCTGTTCCATATTGACATCACATTCTCACTAGAGACTGTATGACTTTCTTATTTCAATTCATTCAAGTCAACAAAGGAACTGCTTCAAAAGAAGAACATTTTGAAATCGCAACCTATATATATATATATATATGACGAAGAGATTCCCCCATCCCCCCAATTCCTGGAGCAATTTTGCAAGGAAGAGTGGGAAAAAAGACGAGTGGGTAAACAAACTCTTCTTCAAAAAGACTGACCACTATAAAAGTAAAAGGTTCTTCAACCAAGTAAATTGTGTTATTTTAAGTCTTTTACTAGTGATTTTTTTTTCTCCTTAGTAATAGTAATTGTTTATTATGTAATTTTTTTGGGATTCCATGTCACATTAAAGGTAGAAAAAGATCTGACATGATTTATCAAGGATTTATTTTTTATATCTCAAAAACTTTATCAGGGGAGTAAAGACTTATTCCAAATCCGATTTCAGAGTCAAAACTATCCACAATAGAGATTTATTAAAACAGAAGTTGCAAAAGTATTTTCGTCCCTATTGTGACCGATACTCGAGTAAAATGGCTTCTTAAATTAGAAAAGAAAAAAAAGTAAGAGTGGGACTTCGGGAACTGATTGGAGCGTTGGACGGTTGTGGTTTGCTATAATTGTGATCTCATGACAGAAGTGACAGATTGTCCCGTTCTCGAGCAAGAGGGAGGGAAAGATATTTATTTTAAAAGATTACCAGGGCACGTGGCAAAAAAAAAATAATGATGTGCACAGATAAATCGTTTATAAGAAATACTGTAATATTCCATAAAAAAATATAAAAAAATAAACTGATTTCCTGGTGACTTTAATATATAAACGTACCGTAATAAATCAATTACCTGAGGCTTTTTGGTAACTATTTGCATTTTCAATTTGTAACTGCCACATTTTTTACTATTAATTTTTGGACTTCGGCCACATAAAATCACATCAACCAATTCTACTTACAGCTCACGATCAGACTAATTCATTTACACAAGAGGAAACTGCTCCAAGCAGTCACCAAAACAAATTTGCACATCTATTGAATGGTATTGCTGGCCTGGTGCCACACATCACGATTGAATTGATTGTCATATATTGAGTGTTGCAGCAGTAGTTTTGCCATGACCAAATCAATGTGATTCATGAGCCTTTCCGGTCTATTGCAAACATTCCCTCATGTGTGCTTTATAAATGGAGCTGTACACTCTATGCCACTGACTGTAATTCTTTCATATCAGCATCCTATTCATTTACACAGTCTATAAATAGAGACATTATGACAGCAGATTGAAAGAGGAGATCAGTTTATCATGAATGAAGCAGAAGTTGACATGATACTTTATGAACACTGCGCCAGTCGGAACACACAAAGGCATCTATTTTTGTATCTATGAACAAAAGTGGAAAAGAAACAACAAAGTGCAATCAGAAAGGAACTAAAACTAAGTATTAATCTTTGGCGTGTAACTCATTCACTCTGTTTGTGTACAGACATGGATTTCAGTTTTCACAAGCAGACAATAAAGTGGCAGGGATGCAGAGATTTTAAAGAGGCTATATTATTTTTAATGTGTGAATGTTTAAAAAATTTGACAATGTTGCAGCACCTCTCTTTCCAATCTGTCAGTAACAGCCCCATTTTATTGCAGCATCATGCATTAATGCATTTTTTTCAATCAATATTTGTATGTGAAAGACTACGTCTGGATCAGACTTAGAATGATGATCAAAAAATAGATGGAGTAGACTGAGTCCATCGAAAATGCAGCTTTCTGGGCACGCTCTTTGTGCACAGAAAAATTCCTGTGCACTAGTAACAAATTGAGTTCCCTTTCGCGTCTTCTTGCTCTTGAATATTTAAATTGGAAAGGCTTAAACCAGTGGTTCTCAACCTTTTTTTTCCCCAGTGAGCCGCACTATGGTCCAAGTGCAAGTCTCACGGGTTGTATATCATATCATATTTCATCAGATTTAATATTATGGCATTAGCAGAAAATAGCATTATTATACCTAGACGTAGCAAACACAGAAGAGGCGGTGTTTTCTGGTGGCACATTAGGCACAAATGGTATTTTATTTCCGTCACACTGCAAAATCAACAAATACTACTGGCAACAAATACTGTAAGAAATTCATTTTCATTTCAGTGTGTTGAATTGGCTGGAAGTTTGGCATCTTCATATCAAAGTGAAACTCTCCTGTTCAATAAACTCAAGTTACACAACATTGAGCGAATTGTTATAATCTGACGATATCAAACATTCTCGTGCAGCATCCGCGAGCTGCCACGAGTGTGCCAATTTATTTTTTTTATCAATTTAAAATACAAGTACATCAAACAAACACATTGAATTCCCATGTCTTTTGACATTGTAGGTTTTGCATATGCAAAAGTACTTTACTACCGAGCAAACAACGGCTGCCCATCTCGCTCATTGACAGCAAACTGATTCTTCCATTCACTTCTGACCTTCCCTGCTGATGCTGCGACTCTTCTCGTTTGCAATGTGTTTGTCACTGGTATGTTCCTCATTTTGTTTTTCTTGTCTTATAACAAATTTGTCCATTTTGATCCCTAAATTTAAAATAAAATAATGGCTACTACTGGAATTCTGCCTAAGCTTGCTTGTACAGTGGGGAGATTTTTCAGGCTTGCCCACTTACAAAGCATGTAGAAGTCTGTAATTTTGTATCATAGGTACTCTTCAACTGTGAGTGATGGAATCTAAAACAAAAATCCAGAAAATCACATTGTATGATTTTTAAGTAATTAATTTACATTGTATTGCATGACATAAGTATTTGATCACCAACCAACCAGTAAGAATTCCGGCTCTCACAGACCTGTTAGTTTTTCTTTAAGAAGCCCTCCTGTTCTCCACTCGTTACCTGTATAAAAGACACCTGTCCACACACTCAATCAAACAGACTCCAACCTCTCCACAATGGCCAAGACCAGAGAGCTGTGTAAGGACATCAGGGATAAAATTGTAGACCTGCACAAGGCTGGGATGGGCTACAGGACAATAGGCAAGCAGCTTGATGAGAAGGCAACAACTGTTGGCGCAGTTATTAGAAAATGGAAGTTCAAGATGACAATCAATCTCCCTCGGTCTGGGGCACCATGTAAGATCTCACCTCGTGGGGCATCAATGATCATGAGGAAGGTGAGGGATCAGCCCAGAACTACACGGCAGGACCTGGTCAATGTCCTGAAGAGAGCTGGGACCACAGTATCAAAGAAAACATTTGATTAAAATCCTCCTTCCCTCAGTAAGAGCACTGAAGATGGGTCTTCCAGCATGACAACGACCCGAAACGCACAGCCAGGGCAACTAAGGAGTGGCTCTGTGAGAAGCATCTCAAGGTCCTGGAGTGGCCTAGCCAGTCTCCAGACCTGAACCCAATAAAAAATCTTTGGAGGGAGCTGAAAGTCCATATTGCCCAGCGACAGCCCCGAAACCTGAAGGATCTGGAGAAGGTCTGTATGGAGGAGTGGGCCAAAATCCCTGCTGCAGTGTGTGCAAACCTGGTCAAGAACTACAGGAAACATATGATCTCTGTAATTACAAACAAAGGTTTCTGTACCAAATATTAAGCTCTGCTTGTCTGATGTATCAAATACTGATCTCATGCAATAAAATGCAAGTTAATTATTTAAAAATCATACAATGTGATTTTCTGGATTTTTGTTTTAGATTCCCTCACTCACAGTTGAAGAGTACCTATGATAAAAAATTACAGACTTCTACATGCTTTGTGAGTGGGCAAACCTGCAAAATCAAGAATGTATCAAATACTTGTTTTCCCCACTGTAAGTGTTTGTTAACGGAGTACGCTATTCAGTATATAGTAGGTCTGCGCATGTCTGAAAATAATATATGATCACAAAAATGATTTGGGGCCTATCAGCATATCGTGGGCCGCATTTGCATTCGTGACGGGCCGCAGGTTGAGAACCACTGGCTTAAACTTTTGTGATGATGCAGTACTTGCCCGTCAACTGTCCTGAGTATTGTTCATGTTCTCAGAAATCATAAAAATGTTACTGGCCAACTTCTGATTGACACCATTTCATACACTAGCCATTGCCGATTTTTACTCACATTTGGCGCTTGGCGAGTGTTAATTTTAGGCCCTGACTGTTATCCTGTAGCCTAGTGCAACCAGCCCCAGATATATGATTAAATGGAAAATCACATTTACAATAGGTGAATTTTTGTAGCTAAAATCCAGTCATTTCAATAAGAAACAATTTCAAAACACTGCCCCATGCTGATTTTGCAATGCAGAAAAGCGCTTGGTTTGAAAGTGACTTCTGTGTGAACTGTGCTTCATACTTCGCTACAATTTTGATATTATGCGTTGGATCTTTTGCAAAGCAATATCCTATCAACCACTGGCCAGACAACACATAAGCAACCATGTAGCAATTTATTTACAACCAGTAAGAACATGCACATTGTAAAGCCCACAGCAACCACCACAAGCACACTATCATGCTATTGTGGAGGGAAAAATTTTTCATTTAGTTTGATATACTTTTAAAAAGCACCCATCTTCCTGCCTCTTTGAAAGTAGAGATTTTTGAATTAGCAAACTTAATCCGTGCTTCTACTTTTAGAGCTGAAGTGTATAAGGGAGCGCAAATTCCTCATAAACGTCCATACTGTGAGGTTAGTAAAGAATTTCAGGGCTGCAGAGACACAAGGTTATAAACGATGGCTCTCTTTAATGGCACTTCCTCTAAGCTTCTCTCTGCCTCGTTTCCTCATTAGTACCGCAGCCTATCGAAACCATACATCCCTGTCATACACACAGCACAAAAAAAAAGAGCTCGACGGATATTTCATCTCACACTAACTCTTTTTTTTCCTTTAACACAAACCTACAGAGAGACATAAATGGAAGGAAAAGTAATTACTCCACTGGTGGATGTATTTCTAAATATCAGACTTCAGAGGGGGTTCAAACGTGCAGGCTCATCTGTTAAGTTCAGTGGCTTAAAGTAGCAATAACAGCAGAGTATGATCAATGCAAAACCAGCAGGTGTGTGACTCACCAGGAAAAGATCAATTCAAAGTGCCGCTGAAAATAGCACGGCTATTTCACCAAAATACACGAATGGAAAGTCCAAATAGAAAATGGGTGTCTTTCAATGGTGAATGTTTGTGTGTTAGGCACTTTCTGCTTTCACAGACTATTTATACCCTGGCGGATATTTGTCTGTCTTGTCTAATTTGGGCCTCATTGTATGACTAACTCTACAAACACTAGAGAATATGCTGTTTACTCTTGTCTGGTTGGGTGTACAGTACAGAAAAACAAAAAAAAACGGCATTTATATTTTCTGAAGATGTTTGTCTTTTTTTTTTTTTTTTTTTAAACTGTTAAAGTGGTCATGACACGAGAAATCAAATTTTCCTTGGTCTTTAAGAGGTCTTTGTACCATTAAAACACCATGCAAGTTGCAGAGCTTAAAACGTCCTGCTCATTATAAACAAAGCATTTATTTAATCAAGCTCCAAAAACAGCTCGTTAGGATATTGGGGACTTGTGACATCACATACGCAATGCTTTTGCTTATAGAGTCCCGCGGAATCAACAGTGCGCGCCGCGGGTGGGAAGACGCTCGTGTGCGGTTTGCGGGAGAATGAAATGATTTGCAGGACTCCCACAAAATAGAAATATCTAAACATAAAATATCTAAAAACTAGTAAAATGTTATTCATATATTGCACAAAACCAATAGAACTACTAATATAAAACGAAAACGAATTCTATTTATAACACGTGTTTACAGTGTTGAGACATATTTATTGGCATAATAGGCTATATATGCTACTTTTATGCTGGATTTTGTGGGCCGGAGCGGAACAAAACATGAATGTTGTAGGCGGAAGAGGGACGATATAACATTTTTTTGCGGGAGCGGACAGGCTCTATTTGCATATTCCAGCCTCCAGAGCAAGACATCGCCGAATAGTTTTACATCCCTGCACCATAGGCTCCGGTTAACACATTCTTAGACAGGATGCGAGCGTTTTGTCAAAAGTAAACAGAACCTATTATAATCACTAGCCGCATTTCTATTACAGATTTGTCCTAATATTTTGCGATATTTTCTATATATTGATAAAAAACTTTTGCAAAATGACAGTGTTTCCATTAACCGAAGTTATGCGACTAAAACGTCTTTTTTTCTTCATGGCAACGGATGTTGGTAAGTTTACGTCCCGTAATACTTTTGCCTTTCTTGAGCTTAATGAAGAACTCGTGTCTTCAGTCCAATACTGCGCCATCTTTAAAGACTTTTTTTTTTAAGGTGACTTTTACATATGTCAGGTGACCGTTTTTCGAATAGCATGAAAAACCACCTCATGTGAGCGTAAACTTTTTTCGTTATTTTTGCGATATTTTTGACAAAATTGATGTGTTTCTATTGAGCGAATTTTCAATTCGCAATTTCAAGTTGTGCAATTTAAAGAAATGAAAATGCGCTTAATCACTACGTCTATGCTAGATACAGCATACAGATGCAAGTTCAGTTTCTGACAAATTCCACGCACTTGAGTCTATCGATAACAGGACAAAATGGAAGAGAGAAAAAACGCTCACTGTCTCTGTACAGACTTCAGAAGGACACCAACGTCAGGAACCAATGGATTGGGTTATTTTTAACGGCGTCCAGGATCGCGTCAGAGTATTGTATATTAGTTGAGAATTTGACCGCAGATTGTTTGGTAAACGAAGCAAGGTGTAATGGAGAGTTTGCAAAGAAAGATTTGTTGACAGATGAACAGGGTTGAAGAGTAACGAAACACAAGTAACTTAGTGACGTATTTAAAATACAAAATTTGAGTAACTGTATTTCATTACAGTTAGATTTTAAATGGGTGGTAATCAGATTACAGTTACATCTGAAAAGTGTTTTAGATTACCAAAGTGATTACTTTGAGTTTTAATGTCATTTAAACAGCAATTGGTGATTCTCTGATTCTGACCGTCTGAAAAAGACGAGTTCAGTTTCATGTTTTCCACTGTTTTCATGTTTTGTGAGTCATTTTATAATTCACTCGTCACTGCAACTTTTTCTCACAATTTGTTTTTTTCCTCACAATTGTGAGTTTGCATTTCACAATTTTGACTTCTTTTTCTCACAATTGCGAGATTTAAACTCACAATTGCAAGTTATAAAGTCAGAATTGGGAGATAAAACTTGCAATATTAACTTTTTTTCTTGCAATTGTGAATTTAGTATGTGAGTTTATATCTCATAATTCTGAATTTCCTCAATATTGTGAGTTTCTATCTCATAATTCTGACTTTATAACTCACAATTCTGAGGGAAAAAGTCAGAATTAATAAAAACTCACAATGATGTTTTTTGTGTTTGTTCCACACTTATTAATATTCCAAAGTATTCTAAAGTATTTAGATTAAGTTACTAAACTTGAGTAATGTAACGAAATACATTACAAATGACTTTTTAAAGCATGTATTTTGTAATCTGTAGTGAAATACATTTCAAAAGTAACCCACCCAGCCCTGCAGATGAAGCAGTCAGCTGTATTGGACCTGACAGCAGCAACACTGCAAATCATAAGTAAACGATTTCATAATGCTTTGTCTGTAAATTACAGTTTTATATGGATAATGTTCTAAAAAACACTCATGTGCAATGACATTAGTCAATCATAACAGTAGCCGTTCACTGACAAGCTGACAACATGGTGGATTTTCATACCAAAAATAAGAAAAGTTGGTCCTCGTGCACAATCTAAGCACATCTGAGCTTCTGTTGACCATAGTTGCTCATCACACCAATCATGTCTCTTCAGAAGACTTTGATTAAACCATGGAATACTTTTATGATGTCTTTATAGTGTCAAAGTTCATGTTAAAGGTGCAGTGTGGAAATTTTAGCGGCATCCAGCGGTGAGGTTGCGAATTACAATAAAGAGAAGCTACGGTGGCCAGTGTAGGACAAATATGTCATCGTCTGAGACAGCAGAGAGTAGCTAGTCAATCAAACGTGATCTGTAGCAGTTTGTCCATTTAGGGAAACTGTAGTAACATGCCGGCACAAAATGGTGACTTAACATGTAATGGTGTATGTAGATAGAAATGACTTGTTCTAATAAAAACATAATGGTTCATTATGCAAGGTCTTTATACACCACCAAAAAAAAACATTGTTATGTATATTATAGTGCATTTCTGTCAATAGAATGTCCTACAAACTACACCTTTAAATTGACTTTCAATGGAGGGACAGAAATATCTCAGGTTTTATTAAAAATATCTTAATTTGTGTTTTGAAGATGAACAAAAGTCTTATAGGTTTGAAATGTCATGAGAGTGAATAATAGATAGCAAATTTTTGGGGTGAGCTATCCCAATAGCATTAAGTGGAAAAAAAAAAGGTAGAGGTTGTTTGACATTATGAAAGACTTTATTGAAACTGAACTCCATGTCTAAAAAATATTCTGAGATAAAAATGTAGTGTTGGGACTAATGTTTCTGTATTTTAAGTTTGACGTTTGGTTGTTTTTTACCCATTCCTCTATTGCCTCTTCCATCGGAAGTGCTGAGAACACGGTCTTCTGTAAACTCCCTGTCTCTCGCTTTCTCTCTCAATTGATTGAAACTCAACTCCTGATCTTCATTGTCTATACTGGTCTCTCTACCGGCTCATGCTGTCTTTTTCATAATGCAACCCAGTAAAGACCATAATTTTATGCAGGGTAGATTCTGGGTCTTAGTGCTATAAACATTTTGTAAGTTTTATATTCTAATCGCTGTACACATCAAATACACTTTTTTTGCAGAGGTCTAACATCCTAAACATTGGTTGTTATTTAGCCTGAGGGTGGCACTCGAATGTAGATTGACAGGTCACATGACCCACGCATAGAACGCTATCTAAGAATGGCCTAACTGTAGAATTTATTTCCTCCAAATGTTGTTTTAGAATGTTGAAAGTTGAAATGAAAGTCATCTATTCTCAACATAAACCAAACACACCAGAACTAAATAAAGGTTATTCGCATTAGTGTGTTTAAGCTTGAATTAATTTGATATAAAGAACAGACATGTCAGCTAGTTACTGACCTGATGCAGACTAATACACACATAGCTGAGCTGAAACAGGCTGATAATGTCTTGGTCTGGAGAGAGGTTTATGTAAGGTAATGAGAAAATATGTGGAATGGTCTGAAATCTGCCCTAATGGTCAATTAGAGCGCGCTGCAGTTCTGTTTTCCACCACAGATTTACATTGGGAAAGCTGTGGGCGCTGTAGAGCTGAGGAAGACTCAGGAAACCTGCTTAGTATATGCTAAATTTTTATATTTTCTGCTCACTTTACTTAAAACAGTCCAGAAAATCTGAAAATATTTGCTACAGAATGCTGAACACATTTACAATTTATTATTGTTTCAGTTTATATAGAGGTCAATGTTTTGGTTTAATATTTTGCAATGCAAAATGCAACTGAATGTCCTTACAGACGAGCACCGGCTGATGGAATCGTAGTTTTGCATTGCTATGACATTGCTGGGGTGTTCTTCGTAGTTTCTCGGCATTGTTATATGGTTCGGTTGCTAGGGTATTCAGAAAGATCGCCAAATCATTACATATCTGTAGCTCACACAGTAGAGTATGACGCTATCAACACCGAAGTTATGGATTTGATTCCCAGGAAGGGGATGAAATTAACAAGTCTAACATGTAAATATTGCTACAGAGTCATGAGCGGAGCCATATTAGATAGTTGCCAAGGTGTTTTGGGAGGTTTCCAGGGTTTCGACATGTGCTTGCTAGCATTTTCTAAGCGGTTGTCAGTGTTTTGCTATTCAGTTGCTATGCTGTTTTGAGTTCGGTTCTCACTGTGGTGGTTGATTTATTTTTAGCAATGCTATATGGTTGCCAAGGTGGATGCTGGGATGTTCTGAGTTTCTGCTAGGAGGTCTCTGGGTGGTTGCTTACTGACTCAAGTCAAAAGAGGCAACCATCAAGTCTCTATATTGTAAATTTGGCCTTTCAAATAAGTTTATGGGACGTTTCCACCCATTTTATCATCAACCAGACAATCAAACTACATCTGATTTCTTAGAAGAGTAATAGCCTAGATATTCTTAATTAGCCGCATGATTTTATTCACGGCATCATTATGTGTGTAGCACAAACACTACGCATAAAAGCTTAATAATGGGGGATAGAGTTTGTCAAATCACTAAGGCTATAATGAGCAGGGCTGGGTGGGTTACTTTTAAAATGTATTTCACTACAGATTACAAAACACATGCTTTAAAAAGTCATTTGTAACGTATTTCGTTACATTACTCAAGTTTAGTCACTTCATCTAAATACTTTAGAATACTTTGGAATACTAATGAATATGAAACACAAAAAAGGGAAATTGCAAATTTTTATCTTAAAATTCTCAGAATTGCAATTTATAAAGTTATAAGTTAGAAAGTCAGAATTATGAGATATAAACTCACAATATTGAGAAAAATCAGAATTGCAAGGAAAGAAGTTAAAACTTGCAATTATGAATTTAAATATCCTAATTCTGATTTTATAAAATGCAATTGTGAGTTTAAATCTTGGATTTCGGAGAAAAAAAAAGTCAGATGCAAATTTGTAACTGCCAGAAAGAAAGTCGAATTGTGACATTAAAAAGTCTCAATTACCTTTTTTTACGATTGCAAGAGACTCAAAAACAACTATCTAAAAAAATGAAAACAGTTGTGGATCATCCATTAATGTTTACATTAATGTTTAAATGACATTAAAACTCAAAGTAATCACTTTGGTAATCTAAAACACTTTTCAGATGTAACTGTAATCAGATTACCACCCATTTCAAATGTAACTGTAATGAAATGCACTTACTTAAATTTTGTATTTTAAATACGTAACTAAGTTACTTGTATTTCGTTACTCCCCAACCCTGATAATGAGCAATAATAATATTGATGCTTGTCTTACATAGTAGGATGTTTTAGCATCCAAAACCACAACGGCTAAATGCACATGCAGTGCTGGATTACACATTCCGGAAGTCTTTGCTAATGATATTCTTGGTCTGATGAAGTAGGAAGTCGAGGATCAGTGACACGTGAGCTGTAGTTTCAGCGTCAGACATCCGAGATAATGAGTACATATTACAGCTTTTTTGCATACGTGGGGCCCTCTGGTACAGAGCAGCTGTATTACATTACAACAAAACTCCTGATTGCCATGCAGTTTTGATCTCTATTTATAGTCAGCATCGCCGTCACCAGACCTGTGCTACGAGGGGTGGATGGAAGCTATGATGACAGAGGTCACAATTCAGTTGCATAAAGTGAAGATGCTGTGTCGCTATGTGCAGTACGCTCGACTGTGTCTCACACACGCATACTGTGCAGTGTCCATCAGGAGGCCGAGCACACAAAGAGCTTTCTCAATTATTCAGTGCACCCTGTGCAATCTATTACATCACATCCATTATGAAGGAGCCAGACCTTAAAAATCTATTCTCTTTATAACTGAAATCCTCCAAGCATCAGGTTAACAGGATTAAGACACAGCAAAATCATTCACTGTTGAGCCAGAAGGTCAATAGTTTGTTGGCAAAGTATGAAATGTCTGGTTTTTGTGATTGTGTTGCATACTTTTCCTAGGCATTCTATACATTACTTAGGTATTATACAGAATGACAAGCCGACTGGCCCTTTGGCATTGTATTAAATGTACTGTAAAATAAAATACATTAATGTCATTTCTATTGAAATGTCATGTAGCCCATATACACATTTACAATGATAGCAATTTAGTACATTTACAATGTTGTATATCAAATAACACTACAGTTATTTTAGTCAATGCACGAGTTTACTTCTTGAAAGTAAAAGTTGCTTCTTCAAAATGTTATTAAAACATGATGTAAAATGTACTTTAAAGTAAAACTGTTTGCACTTTGGTTTAAGAAAATGAAAGTGTACTCTCTTTATACTTCTTTTGTTTCCTCAATATTATATTGTCTATATTATACTTTACAAGATTTGAAGCACACTGCAAGTGCGCATTTAATACAATAAAGAGCACTTATTTTTCACTAGGGCTGTGATATGAACTATTCCTTTAATGTTGTATACTCATTTTCAGGCCACTAAAAGTGTAAGACTGGAACATTTCAAATAAGCAAAAACATTGGAATCTGTCACTGAAGCAAGAGCTTGAAGATGGACTCACCTCCATTGTGGTGAGGTTGCACCTGTGTGTTCCTGCAAACCATCCATCTGCAGAGCACTGATCAATATCTACATCCTGCAGGCTGACGTCCACACGAACAACACCCCTATATGATATTACAGAACACAAGAAAGACAGACAAATTTAGTCTATGGTAAGGGGTAAAACAAAAGCTTTAGAAAAGTTGAGTAAAACCGTAGACTTACAGTAAGTAATGAACACGCGTATATTTGACGAGTTTATTTGCATCAAGTCAAGTCAAGTCATCTTTATTTATATAGCGCTTTTTACAATGCAAATTGTGGCAAAGCAGCTTTACATTAATAAGAAAATGGTGTCATTGTGCAGCTTATTCTATATATTATTGATTCATTCCGTTGCAAATATCAGTAGTTATTAGTCTAGTTAATTTAGGTATAGCAGCACTGCAGAAAACAGTGACGTAATCGTCCAGCTCAGTTCGCATACAATGGTGTGACGCAACGTCAGAGACGGGTGATGTCACGACCAGGAAACTAGTGCTTCATATATCCAGCTCTGATGTAGAAAGCATTGATGCAGGAGATGATGGCGAGTTCATTTAAGGAGCTTACAGAGGTTGTGACTCGGGCTGTTGCCAAAGGGAATATAAACTGGCCAGCAGAGAGGCAAGAGGTTCGTCCTAAGAGCAAACTGGACGAACGCTTTCTCCCCTCATGAACACAACCTCTGCGTCGGTGCCTTCAGTTTTTTCATGATCTCCACACCAAGGTGCGGAGATCATGGAAGAAACCGACCTCATATAGAGTGCATAGTTCCCAGCTATCTCACTATGCATCTATAGTTTGTCTTAAAGAGCACAGTTATAGGTCGATGCCTAAGGTGGAACAGACGCTCACGAACTATCTCTCTCCCCAGTCAGCATCGGCCCCGACGTTGCCCACTAAGCCTACGAGATTGACATCCTCGCTGGTGGGCAAGGCTTATGCAGCGTCTGGTCAGGCTGCAGCATGACTCCATACTATCGGCGTGCTGCAGGCCTACCAGGCCGAGCTGTTAGGAGAACTTGATGAGGGCGGGGGTATTGGTCCAGAGGCGGTCAGTGAACTTCGGCTCAATCTCTGTGATATCAAAGAGAAGGAAAAGAATTATCTGATGGACGCTCCAGTTTCACATTCTGGCCTCTATAATGTTTATATAGATAGATGTTTATAATAATGTCGTCGAGAGGTTTCAGGAAGCTAATAAACAAGCAGCAGCTTTTCAGAAGCTTCTCCCCCACCGCTCTCAGTTCTACGGGGCTGCTGAGTCGAAGCTCAGTCATCTAAAGCCAGCTCCTCACACCATGCCACACAGAAACAGAGTGTGGCTGCTCGAGCTCCTCCCCAGAGAGAAGGGGGACCGGGCAAGCGCGCTCAGCCCTAACCTCCCAAGGGTAAGATGGACCTGAGGGCCGTGATTACCGCGAGGAAGGCTGCGGGGAAGAGGCCCTGACGTCAGTGGTGTCAGGTCCCCGAGAGCAAGCCCCTTTGGAGAGAAGTGGTGTTCACCTCTGCCTATGGTGCCCACTTCTCTTCGGTGCCCTCAGGGGGCCGTTCTGCCAACCCTGCCACCTTTGGTGCTTCAGGGCACAGCGGTCCTCAGCAGGCATGTAGCTCAGTGTCTGCCCGGAAACGTAGACTGGGCGCACCCCCTCTAAGGAGGGTCTCAAAGCAGTCAGTTCAGGTGTCCCCTGCCGGTTCCTCGTTACAGGGCACCAAATTGGTTGTGCAAAGAACACCAGAGGTCAGTCTTGAGAGACTGGTTCCCTTAGTAGAATTTTTGTCAGCGTGGAAGCTACTGCCAAATATTTCTCAGTGGGTCCTGCGTATGATCGAAAAGGGTTATGCCATTCAATTCGGGTCTCGGCCGCCCAGATTTATGGGGGCCCTACCCACCTTGGTGGGCCCGCAGCAGGCTCTGGTAATGGAACAGGAGGTAAAAACCCTGTTGGGAAAGGGACCCATAGAACATGTTCTCCCTCCCGACCGGGAAGCCAGGTTTTACAGCCAGTATTTTATTGTTCCAAAAAAGGATGGGGGGTTACGTCCCATTTTGGACCTACGCCATCTGAATATGCCAGTAATGAAGCTCAAGTTCAAAATGCTTACGTTGAGGCAGATCGTGTCACAAATCAGGTCCGAGGACTGGTTTGTCACGATAGATCTTAAGGATGCGTATTTCCATATCTCCATCCTTCAACAACACAGGAAGTTCCTGAGGTTCGCTTTAGGGGGCGAAGCATACCAGTATCGAGTTCTTCCGTTCAGCTCAGCACTATCACCCCACACTTTCAGGAGAGATCTCCTGTACCAGGTGGGGGGCTTGATCTTTCACCCCCGCAAAGAACTATGGAAACTGTGGGCTTGGCCTCTGAGGGGGCCCAGCTCATAGATTCTGGTCTGTCGATTGAGGTCGTCAGTACCATCCTTCACTCCAGAGCTTCATCCACAAAGAGACTGTATGCTTTAAAGTGGATACTGATCACTTCCTGGTGCAGTGGTCGTCAGTTGGACCCTGTTAGCTGCCCGGTTGGTCCAATACTTGAGAAAAATTCACTGCAGGGTTAGCTCCCTCCACATTGAAGGTTTATGTGGCAGCCATAGCAGCTTACCACATTCCTTTGGGTGGCCTATCTTTAGGGAGAGACCCACTCATTACACGTTTCCTTTGTGGCACTCTGAGGCTGTGACCTGCAGTATGTTTGCGGGTGCCAGCTTTGGACTTGTCCTTGGTGCTCCAAGGCCTGACCCTGGCACCTTTCGAACCAATCGAGGAGGTGCCCACCAAGTGTTTAACCTTGAAGTCTATGTTTCTCCTGGCTATCATGTCTCTTAAGAGGATAGGAGATTTACAAGCTTTGTCGGTAGCCCTGTCATGCTTGGAGTTTGTGCCCAGGATGGTGAAGGCTTTTCTCCACCCCAGACCAGGCTATGTTCCTAAAGTGCCCACCAATGTGGCCAGTTCCTGAGAGGGAACGAGACGCTGCATCGCCCTGCCATACTTCCTACATGCCTATCAGTGACAACTTCAGACTTTGCGAAGCTGGCGTTTCACTGGTTGAGCATGCCTTATAGTTTCCTGGTCGTGACGTCACCCACCTCTGACGTCGCGTCACACCATTGGACAGATTTCACATGTGCTTCAAGACGTATTCACATGGAGTGTTCCCATTGCGTCAAAACTCTCGACGCAGCGTCTCGTTCCATCTCAGGGAAATAAGGTTACAGTCGTAACCGAGACGTTCTTGTTGCATAACGTGAACTCGCGATGCCTTGCCAGTTGACAAAACCAGCTTTTCTGACAAAAATGTATTTAGGGTTCAGAACATGCTGATGTGTTTTAAAGTGGCATTTATCGTTTTTTGCGAATGAACTCATTTAATGCTAAAAGAATTCTTTAGCTTTGAGCATAGACTACCATCGTTAATCTGAAAAGTCATTGACAACTACAGTTATATTCAAATCGTGAAATCGTGTCTTCATACCTTTGTTCTAAATGACTTAACAGCCAATATAGATTTGCCAATTAAGACTTTGCTGTTACTTATTGACATTTTTACCCAGTAAATGACAAATAATAAGCTCATCAATACACTCTTTATCACTGTAGTCTTCCTCTTCAGTCAGCTGAGGAGAGTCAGCTTTTGTACTCTAATCAGCAATCATAAAGAAGGACATCAAAACCTCCAGCCACATACAATGATTAACAGACTCTCTCTATAGAGAACCATTAGAGGAGAAAGATCTTGGTCTTCCAATCCTGAACAAACGACCACTAAATACAGTGAAATTAAAAGAATGAAAATTCCTTGGGGCTCATGTAGAAGGCTTTTTAAGGCACATTGGCATTTATTTCCCAAGCAATGCACTTATTCAGTACAGCCTGATAAAAGACGCTTTAATGTTTATGGCTTTATCATTTGGCTGAATGGAGCTTTGAGTTAAGAACTCAAAGAATGAAGTTGACTGACGTTGAATGATCTTTGATGGCATCTCTGTTCAGCATGTTTATTTTTATTTCTCATCACAGCTGTCTGCACCAGCATTCTCACATCTGCTGTCAACGTGCTGGAACATTTAGAACAGGATTGTGAAACATCCCAGTCTCAGTAGAGAGAAATTTCGTTACAAATCACAGATGCCCATGCAGTCTAAAGGCCTGTTCACACCAACACAAATTCGGTTTGATTTTTGCATGAGATATGTCTGTTCAGATGGGTTTAATAATAACTCACACTGCGACAGTAGGTGACACTTAAATATAAGGGCATAGAAGGACAGCAGTGTCCAACTTTCCATTTCTGACACCCACTTGGAGAAAAATATACATATATCATTGTATATGATTATATTTTTAAAACAGCCTAAATAAATGGATGCTGCCTTATTGGGACATTACTTGTCTCTGTCCCTCAAGCCCTCCCCTACACTAACCCCTAACTCAGATTTGAACTCGGGATGGTTGCGTCAAAATCTAACACCACCTGCTTTACTCTCCATACCACTAGCTCCTGTTATCAAAGGTTTGTTATGTAATTATTTCTGGCTCAATCAGACAAAGACGGGCAGAGTTAAAGTGAATATCCTCTGCCAACAAGGCAGGCTATTTCCATTTGTTGTAATGCTGCCTTCACATGCTATCAGAATTATCGTACATACGAGTTTCCTAGTTAAAGGTGCAATATGCAGTTTTTCGTCCGCTAGAGGTCGCCTATTCAAAACGAAGGCGTAGCTTGACGCCAAGTTTGAGCGAGGAATCTTGGGACATGTGGTCTTCACCTAACAGCTGATGGAAAAAAATCGGGATGGGACTCGGGCAGAAATCATGTTCATGACTGAGATTATTAATGTTACTATAGTATGAAGCAGAGCAGGACCAAGTGTTGTGGGAACTGAACCCACAACACATTATACCATCTGTGCATTCACTCGCCGGCTGCTGTGAAACACTTGTTCCACGCTGCAGTAAGATTGATCGATTTTAGAATATCATATTAAATTCTGGATGGCTTGTGTTGATAAATGCAATGCAAGGCATGCAATTAATTTTAAATTGTATTGTATAATGGAGAAAATTTTGTATTACTGTTCCTAAAAATAAAGCTGCATCTAATTATGCAATGTTAGCTAACGTTACTTGACAAAATATTGTTTTCCTCTAAGGCATGGCACTCGCAAAAAATCAAGAAAATTAGATTTAAACAATAAGACTAAACGTGTTGAGCTATGAAACAATGATTCGTTTTCTGCCTATAAATGTATCAAAAAAGATGTTCCCTTGTCTAATAAAACACGTAATATATTAAAGCGTCTTTGGTGTTTCCATGGTTTCTACACAATAATACCGGAAACCGAGGTTAAAACGGATGAGACGCCATTGAAAGGCGACTCGTTCACACGTCCTTGGCATACAAAGCAATTTTCTCACAATTTGCAAATAGTTGGAAACATTTGGGTACTCAACTGAAAAAATATATAACACTGTCCCATTGGTTGTTGGATATTTTACAGCAAAAATCTTACATATTGCAGGTTTAAAAAGTCATATTTACCACTGAGAAGCTTGGGGATCTTTTTTATAACCAAGTTTGCGAGTTGGGGATAAACTTTAAACTTTTAAACTGATTGTTGTTCTTTAACCTATTAGTTTTTTCCCCACAACAGCTACATTGCCTTGTCTTGTCATTAAAGTAGTACAAATATGAATAATCATTTGAAGCGTATTGTATGATATCTACACAGCAAAAATAACCAGTATTTGATTGAAATTCCAGACCCGCCAATAAGCTGACTATCTAGATAGCATGATGAATGTTTATATGGTTGTCAAAGAATGCCAATAAATGGGCAAGAATAAACATGGTGTCCTTTATGACAGCAAAGAACTTGAATGTGACAATTAATCACGACTTCAGAAGTGGGAAGAAGGAAATTTGCGATAGCATGTAAAGGTAGCATAAATACGCACTGTTAAAAACAAAAAAACTTTTAGATTTATCGAAATATAACATTTCTCTGCCCACTTGAAGAGGGTCGACCTGACAAAATCTATTAAAAAGACACAATTTGATACAATTAAAATAGTAAAAAAAAAAAATTCTGTTAAATCATTATACCCGGTATTAAACGACTCTGTTTTTATCGTATACTTTCAGATTGCTGAGAAATTCTTACTCCGCATATTCAACTCCGGCAGAGCTTAATTGAAGCAGCAACAATATGGACAAAGGAAGCTTCACATTATTCAAAATCATATATCCATTTCTTTATTAAAGACTAACCTAATAATAATCCAATTAAAATTTATTTGTGAAGTACTTTTCACATATAAGCAGCTTTGCAAATGACCTTTATAGAATGCTGACTTGCAAACCAATGAGACAAATAGACTAAAACGGGAAAAAAAAACCTGAACAAAAAAGAATAAGAGAGAAAAGAGTAAGTACCATTTTTTTCATGGTATACATTACAGATCGAAATTAATATAATTGCTTGAAAAAAAAAACTGCTGCTTAAAATTATATTAATTTAAGATAAACAAATCGCAGTCTGGATAGAACCAATCTTGGGTCTGGATCTCTGATAATTGATGACCTCTAGAAAAGGTTGTTAGGGAATGGAACTGGGCCAAGGGGAGGTAAGACGTTTGTTAATCAGGAAAAGACAACATGTCAGTTATGGGTCGTTATTATATGTACATTACTTTTAACAAACACACACTTCCAGAGTCTTCCAAGAAGAGAGTGGCAGCAGTATTGATGCTATAGTAAGCTCATCTTCACACATGCTTGTGTTTTTGGTTCTGATAGGTGAAGCGGCTGTGGAGCTTCATAACACAAAGCCAGCAGGAGAATGACTGTGAACCTCAGCATGCATTGCATCTGCTGGACACCCGCTTCTGCCCATAATCAGTCTGTGCCACTTTAATGCAAATTAAATAATAGCTATGTGCCAATTTCTATGGGTTAAATCTACACTCAGAAATACATTAAGTAAATGTATCATAGCAACAGTTCTGGAAGTAAAACATTTTCGATTTAAATTTCCCAGCAAGTCAAATTCACACTACATTGTCAAAAAACAAAGTAAGTATTTGACCTGTAATTCTATTATTTCTATAAAATTGTATAATTTTTACAGTGAACTTATTTTTAACATCTTTTTTTGCTCATTTATTCATTCACCATTTAGCAGACGCTTTTATCCAAAGCGACTTGCAAGTGAGGCAATTAGGGGTTAGGTGTCTTGCTTAAGGACACTTTAGTCATGGTATCAAAGATGCCTACTTTCAATTCCTGCCAGCGTGGGAATCGAACCAACAACCTTCAGATTACAAGCCCGACTCCCTCACCACACTGTAATGAATTACTGTAAAAATTACAGCATTATTTTACAGCCGCTGGCTGTTTTTTAATAATACAGCATATTGCTGTAAACTGCAATGCATTCTGGGGTCACGTGTTGGTTTGACTCAAATTTACAGAATATTGCTGTAAATTGACCCTTTGTAATTTTAAAAAATACAGTTATTTACTGTAATCAGAGAATACAGTTAAATTACAGTAACACTGCTGTAAATTTTACAGTAACTGGCTGGCAACCCTGCTGCCAGTATTATACTGTAAAATTTACAGTAATTTTTTAACAGTGCACAAGGCCACGACTACCCTACATTTATTCAAAAATAATAAGCATAAACCTTTGAAATCTTTGACATTTTGTGCATATAATGCATGGTAATCTTAGTCATTGCAAAACATACCCTCAGAATAGATATTGAGATTATGGACAAGCTGACTATGCGTATACCCTTGTGAAAAAGAAGTGTGCATAATTGTATTTACATGTAGTGTACTTCAAATCTTAAAAGTATATTTAAAAAAAATACTTTCATGACTGTTTAACACACTTAAGTGCACTCTTAAAAAGTTAAAAAAAATGACAAATGAAAAATACATTTAAAGTTTAGATTAATCTTTTGTCATTCATTATAGAAATGTGCAACTATATTTGAATACATATAATATGAGTTAGATATAGAGTTATTTTTAGTTCACCATAAATTCTTATTAGTGCCTTCAGCAGTACAATTTAAACATATTTAAAAGACAATATAATTGCAAAATTACATTTAAAAATATATTCAAGTCCCTATTTGGGTAAACAAGCACAGTCAAGTTCAACTAAATCTATTTAATATGAGTTTAAAATATAATACATTTTCATTTAATTACAAGTAACATATCCGAAAACATAACATTCAGTTTGCACTTAATATTCTTTTAAAGTATATTATTTCCATAATAAACAGCCTACTCTTTTTTTTAAAGCATGTTGTACTTTTTAACAAGGGAATACACAGCAAGCAACATTAACAATTTGACATGGAAAAAAAATAGAAAATATTCACCGGATTTAATCTAAATTCAACCCCAAAATAAAATCTACATTAAAAAAAAAAAAAAAAAAAAAAATCATGATTTAATTTTTTTTACTTATGCTGCTCTAAAAGCCATGCAAGCTGCATGTTTACTATCAAGTCAAGTCAAGTCACCTTTACTTATATAGGGCTTTTTACAATGCAAATTGTGGCAAAGCAGCTTTACAGTAATAATTGGCAAATCATTTACTATCTATGTGTGCCTGGGTCGAATGGCTTAACATCCAGTGGCTTGAATGATGTGTATCTGGGCTAGGGAAGCTTAGTTATTTACCTTGTGTCTTTAGCAATCTGAACCTGGTTGCCAAACCCTTAGATTTGTTTAACTATTGACCAAAACCTGCTATGTGCATGAGCCAACATGGCTCCAAAATATCAAATTAGAACACACACCATGTGTGACTTTAGCAAACTATATCATATTGCAAGCTGACAGCGATGGAAAATGACCTCCAGCAACCACCTGAACAAACATGCATGCAATTATTAATATTTTTCCATATTCGAATAGCGTCCAAAATCATGGTCATGCGACAAACAGCAAACCTGAACATTATTCATGGAAAATTTCTAATTCCACTTAAAACATATTCTCGTGCAAGCTGTGCTTAACAGCCCAAGCCCATAAGAAAAACGTACCTATGGAAAAATTTTTGCAAAACGAAAATACATACCACCATGTATGTTTCGCCACTTTGTGGCGCTAAAAAATGTGTTCAGTATTTTTTCCAAATCAGATGAACAGATGGTTTTATACACACTAACAGTGTAACGGTACACATATTCGGGACTTCCGGTATGGTGCACATGATAGCATTACATATCAACAGGTCTCCTGTTTGGGAACACTTTGGTTTTCCCGGTGAATTACAATAACGTCTAACTTACAGGTTGATAAGACGAAAGCGGTACACGAACCAATAGTCGAAATAAGCTCTACGTTTTGTTACTTTTGATATATTTCAAATTCGGTCCATTTTTAATCAAGAAATTCAAACAGAAAATGACGTTTTGATGCGCTGACGGATCGCGTCTCATTTAAAAAGGCATTGCGGAGCGCGAGTGAACGCAATAATCTCTTTCTCTTTGCTACTAGTTAAAGAATAAACATGAATGAACATCTGAAGGTATGTTGAAAGATCCAGTACTGAAACCCATCTTAGCTCAATCAGTGTTTCAGTGGTGAAAAGACATCGATAAAACAGGTTGTAATAGCATTCCTTAGAAAAGCCATTCAGTAATTTATGCAATGCATTAGCCTATATATTCATTATATTTTACTTAACCTAGTGATGTCTGTCACACACGTCTAGTTCCATGTTGTCTAGTCCTTGTTATCAGTCATTGTCATCACCTGGTTTCATGTAATTAGTTATTGTCATCACCTGTCTTACCCCCGTCATCTATGTATTTAAGTTCCTCCTCTGGTCGTTGTCCTGGTCGGTTATTGTTTGTGCGATGCACTGCTGTACGTGTCTGCCCTGTCGTTGTCAATTAAACCTGCTTGTATTCTGTATCTTCGTCTCCTGTCTTCCGCCGAGTGTTACAGAATAACCGACCCCAAAAAAGGAAAGAAAAGATGGACTCACCCGCTCTCCAGTTCCTGATGAGCCCGGAGGCTCGACCGCACCTGGGCTATTGGGCCTGGATGTGCCGGAGGGAAGAACGCTCCGCCTCAGCGTGGCAGCCCGGGGTGCGCTCCGAGATCGGAGCGGAGGTGGACGAATTCGGGACCCCTCTGACAACGCGAGCGAGTGAGCCCATCCTGGAGCGAGGAACAGCCCGCCGCCTCCTAGAGCTGTGGACCGCGGATCCTTTCCCCACCCAAATACCCACCCTTCAGCCGTCTTCTGCCCTTCCGGTCCCGTCCGGAAGCCCTCCGTCTGTTCCCCTGCCTGTCTCCCCGGTTCCGTCACTGGTTACGGCCAGTCCCCTGGATCCGTCGGTCCCCCTGCTGCCAGCAAGCTCCTCGGCTCTGCTCCCATCGCCCATTCCATACGGCTCCGCTCCAGCACCTCGGGCTTCCCTGTCATCAGCCCAGCTTGAGGCGGAGTCCCCGGCTCCCCTTCAGGCCTCCAGGCCCACGTCACCACCGCGTCCCGTCAGCCCGTCACCAGCGCCTGGTCCCACGCCTCCTTCACCAGCTCCTCGGCCCGGCTGTCCGGATGCTCAGCTGGGCTCTCTCGTCTCTCCTGGTCGGCCTTCGGGGTCGTCGCCCAGCTGCCGCTCCGGACATCCGGGACTTCGGCTACGCCTCCACCCGTCACCCCTCTGGCGTCATCTGACTCCTCCCTCCTCAGTACCTCCCAGTCATCCTCGGTCCCACCATCTTCGCCCCGGCCAGCCAGCGCCTCATCACCGGCTCAGTCCCGTGAGCCTGCGGCTCGGCGTCGAACTTCTGGTCCGGCGGTGTCGCCCAGGTCCGTCGGCCGGAAAGTTCCGTCGGGTCCCCCTACCTGCGCCACGGTTCCGCTGCCGGCGCTCGGCCCCGGGACGTCATCCCGCCCCGCATCTTGGACTCCTCCCTGGCTCCTCCCACCGTCAGCGCCACCATGGGGTCGGGACCCAGCCACTCCAGGAGTCTGCCCTCCTCCAACTCCACGCCCTCCTCCGAAGCCTCCGCCCTCTTCACCTCACCCATATGGACTTCGTCACGGCGCGAGGACGCGCCTTTTTCGGGGGGGGTGTAATGTCACACACGTCTAGTTCCATGTTGTCTAGTCCTTGTTATCAGTCATTGTCATCACCTGGTTTCATGTAATTAGTTATTGTCATCACCTGTCTTACCCCCGTCATCTATGTATTTAAGTTCCTCCTCTGGTCGTTGTCCTGGTCGGTTATTGTTTGTGCGATGCACTGCTGTACGTGTCTGCCCTGTCGTTGTCAATTAAACCTGCTTGTATTCTGTATCTTCGTCTCCTGTCTTCCGCCGAGCGTTACAATGTCTTGATTATTTAATGTAATTGTTTAATTTAATGCCGCCAAGTTTGAGCGTGGAATCTTGGGACATGTGGTCTTCTCCTCACAGCCGGTGGAAAAGAATTAGGACAGGACTCGTGCAGAAATCATGTTCATGAATGCGATTATTAACGTTACGGTAGTATGAAGCAGAGCAGTGCTGCAACGACGCGTCGACGTCATCGATTACGTCGACTACGAAAATACGTCGACGCGTCACACTGTTTACATTCATCTGGCGAAATGGCGGCTTCTGCTCCTGAGAACGGAGAAAGTTCCATTCTATCACATAAACCCAGACCACGATTATCAAAAGTATGGGAATACTTTAAACAGAGGCCAAATAAAACGGTCCTTTGTTCCCTTTGCAGAACCGAAATGGCGTCCCACCTCTGGAACTGGATCTCTGCCAAATTTTTGCGCGCGCAAAATCATATTTTGAGTGCGAAAGGGCATTTTGCGCGTGAACTGAGTTGAGGAGAAAATCTTCGTCTCACAAATAAGAAAATATTTAGAGCGAACGAAAATCAGTTTTGCATTTCAAAGAAGTTTATTTGGATGTGCGCGGACTTTCTCTTTCGCACATGCGAGGTTTGAGCTGCTCGCGTTCCTGATTCCCGCCCCGCGCGCTCGCGAAGACTCGCTGCATCACAGACAGAGCAAGAGGAAAAACACACGGTTCAGGAGACGTTTGTTCAGTGGCTTGAACACTATCAAAGTTCCTTTAAGACTGTAGAGAAAGTCTTTGACACTCTTCATGTTAAAGTTCAAATGTCTTCCACTGGACGAACACACATAATGACTTATTTTTAATCAAAATCAAATCGTATTATTACATAATGGCGTGTCCCAGTGTTTCTACACCTCAATGAACTGCTAAATTAGTTCTAACTTCTTACGTAAAAAAAAAATCACTAGATTAATAAAAAAGGTAATAAAAATAATCGTTAGATTAGTCGACTAATCGGAAAAATAATCGTTAGATTAGTCGACTAATCGAAAAATAATCGTTAGATTAGTCGACTAATTGAAAAAAAAAAAATCGTTAGATTAGTCGATTAATCGGAAAAATAATCGTTAGATTAGTCGACAGAAAAAATAATCGTTAGTTGCAGCTCTAAAGCAGAGCAGGACCGAGTGTTGTGGAGCTGAACGAGGCGCTGGAGCGATTGTCAATTGAAGACGAACGCAACACACGCCTCGCGAGCAGAGGGACTTTTATTATGCCACAGTCGTCGGCGTCGCTTCCATTTTTCCAATTGAGTATGAGGTAACGCAGCTCTGTTTATTATATTAGATACATTTGAGTGTGTTGAAAATGATGTTATAACGTTACTCTGTTACTTCTGGATGGCTTGTGTTGATGAATGCCATGCAATTCATTTTAAAATGTATGATGGAGAAAATTCTGCATTACTGTTACTAAAAATAAAGTTGCATCTGATTATGCCATGTTATCTACTTGATAAAATAGTGTTTTTCTCTGAGGCATGGTAAAGCATGGTACTCGCAAAAATAAAATCTGTAGGCATCTCATTTCAAACGGCATAATCTCTTCCTCTTCGCTACTAGTTAAAGAATAAACATGAATGAACAGCTGAAAGTATGTTGAAAGATACAGTACTGAAACCCATCTTATCTCATGTAGTCGCTCAATCAGTGTTTCAGCAGTGGAAAGACATAAAACAGCTTTAGAAAAAACCATTCAATAATAAATGCACTATATTAGCCTATATATTCAATATATTTCAGTTAACCATTTAGTGATGTCTTGATTATTTCATGTAGCCTATGTTTAAATAAATCTGTCTTGAGAATGACAGCCACTGTGTATTAAATTATTATATTTCAACAACGAATTGGACTAAAAACATTTTATAATTAGATTTAGAAGTTAATGCAAACACTGCCTTATGTGCAGCTTACATGTTTGCATGCAATTTGTCATTCAAGTGTTGATTATTTTCTATAAAAATAAATATTAATTGAATTTAGTCTATAAGTTTGGGCTCTTTTGTTAAATAACATTATAGTAATGATGTAAGTGCTCCCTACATAGTTTACAGCATTAGCAGAACTAATTGTTTTATAACTAAAAATTTATTATTTAAAAACAAAGACACAATTTGTTCCGTAAACCGGTGGTTTAGATACATTTGAGTGTGTTGAAAATAATGTTATAACGTTATTAATATCATTTTAAATACTGGATGGCTTGTGTTGATAAATGACATGCAATTAATTTTAAAACATATTGTATGATGGAGAAAATTCTGTACTGTTACTAAATATAAAGCTGCATCTGATTATGTTATGTTAGCTACTTGATAAAATAGTGTTTTTCTCTTAGGCATGGTAAAGCGGTACTTGCAAAACAATAGATTAAAAAAAGAAAATTAGATTTAAACAATAAGATTAAATGTGTTGAGATATATTACAATAATTAGTTTTCTGTCTATAAATGTTTCAAAACAGATGTTCCCTTGTCCGTGTTCCCACATGTAATATATTAAAGCGTCTTTGGTGTTTCCATGGTTTGGTATTTACGGGGCGACTCCCTCACGCGACCTGGATCCTTGGTTATAATTACGATTTTCTCACAATTTAAAAATAGCTGGAAACATTTGTGATATTGTGAGTACTCGGACAAAACTGAACAAAATATATAACACTGGCCTAGAGGTTTTTGGATTTTTTTTCTGTAAAAATTTTACATATTTCAGCTTGGTTCTGTGAGGCTTTAGGAATTGAGCCAAAGTGGATAGGCTGCACCCGAAATTGCATACTTTCCTACTATACTGCAAGCGAAAAACAGTGACAAAAGTAGTAAGTCCGAATTCACAGTACTCATAAAAGAGTCGGTAAGTACCTGCGTGACCCATTTCTTCTGGTGAGATTCTGAAGTGTGCATATAATGGGCACTTTATTATCCCATGAGGCCACAGGAGAAGATTTGTGAAAGGCAGTGACATGACGCAATTGACGCTGGTAGGTCACCTGATAAGGGCAACATGGCGGATGTAGTACGTCCAGATTACATTCACATTCTACTTTTCAAGAGAATATGCGATTTAGGATGCAGCCATAGTATCATATTCATAGCATCTAGACTTCATTATTCTTATCTACTGCAGGTGAAAAATCATTAAAAGATCCTGGAGGCATGCAAACGTTTATCAGATCACACTGAGGAGAAGGACTGTCTGAGGTAACAGAGATCTGTCCGATTCTCTCATCGAGTAGATCCATTTCCTGTCTTTTTTTCTTTCTTCCACTCAGACGGACACAGAAGGTGCAGTCATGGAATAGTCTCTGCTCGCCTTAATTGAAGCCTTGGCCAGGCAAGTGTGCTAATTTTAGCGGCCGTGTTCATTAAGCGTCAAAACGCCACATCCTTCATCCAAGGTCAAATAGGACCTATGGCTCTGTATTGCCATTATTAACTCATAAGGCAGAGAGTGGATTGGTAACAGTGCCATCATTTTGCCTTGATGATGGATGATTATTGTGATTAGTATAAATTGACTGTAATTACTGTGGCAGACAAGTGACATTGGCTTGTATTTCAGTCTTCCCTGAGATTGAAATGATATCTGGAGAAGCTAACAGGAGCTGTTGAAAATGTCTTGCATCTTAATCGACAAGGATTAACCAAGACATCTATATTTTGTCTCTGTATTGTACTTTATGCATTATCAATACGTGTTTGCCAAAATCTTGTCTGACTTCTCAGTGCACGTTAGCTTGCTGGAATAATAAATTATCTTGTAAGAATAAGAGAATGTTGTGATTGACTAATTTTTACTTTCCATGATATTAGTACAAAATAATTTTTTTTTTAAATTATATGATTGCAAATTACTTTTAATTATAATAAATATAGCATATTATTTGATATGTATATTTACAATTAAACGTAAATCAAAATTTATATATACACATTCATGAATTGGTTGGTCAGTAGAGACTAACGAGTTTTGGACCAGAATTTGATTAATAGGTATTGATACATTTATACTTCCCATAAAACAAACAAAAAAGGTTTTATCTTTGATTTTGATATTAAAAATTAAAACAATGTCTTTTGTTCCTTTATTGCTTAAATGGGCCTATATTTAACATATATTTGTGGAAAGTGCTGTTTCATAATATTATAATTAAATTATTATACAGGTGCTTAGAATATCATCAAAAAGTTGATTTATTTCACTAATTCCATTCAAAACAATTACATGTAGACTGATATATTTCAAATGTTTATTTCTTTTACTTTTGATAATTATAACTGAGGAAAATCCCAAATTCAGTATCTCAGAAAATTAGAATATTACTTAAGACCAATACAAAGAAAGGATTTTTAGAAATATTGGCCAACTGAAAAGTATGAACATCTACACCACTCTTAGTTGGGGCTCCTTTTGCCTGAATGACTGCAGTAATGCGGCGTGGCATGGAGTCCATCAGTCTGTGGCACTGCTCAGGTGTTATGAGAGCCCAGGTTGCTCTGATAGTGGCCTTCAGCTCTTCTGCATTGTTGGGTCTGGCATGGTTACATTACTTTTGCAATACTTTTTATTACCAAGGCTGAACTTGCTTATTTGTTTTTTAATAACAAAAAAAGTTCTATTTTTGGCAAACGTTAAGTCTCAGGCTGAAGGAAATGCATATTTACACCTGTACAGTAGAGGGCGCAGCTCAAACAAACCTTTCAGCTGCGCTGCCATTCTGGATTAAAGAAGAATAGGATACAGGAGAAGGAAATTCAATATTCGTAATTCTAAATCTAAAGTAATTTATGCTTATTAGTGTGGTTGAATTAGATCACTGAAGGTCAGCAGCAAAGACATCGGTTAATAAAGTGAGATTAAGTACATAAAGTATATTTGTGCAATTTAAAATAGTTAATCATTACAGGTTTGCGTAAAATTCTGAGATTGCATTTCGCTGTTTTTATTCATTTTGAGGAACACTGAATGTTTTCAAGCAAGTGAGAGGAGTAAATGCATGTTCATATTTAGTCTAGACAGTCCCTCCAGAAAAACGCGATTATGCGATCGCTTGATTTCATGCATAATCAGCCAAAGTCCGCATATTTATGCGGGGGGTGCATTTTTTCAAATACGCCGCACTTTCGGCGCATAAATTGCCGATTTCAGCAAGAAAAATATGCGGGGCTAGCAGGATTTCATAATCCCTGTATTTTCGTTCCAAAAAATCTCATATATCTTAGCAGAAAGTTGAAAAATCTTGCGTTTACTTCACACAAGTAAAGCGCCATTATTTTCCCTCTATTGCCATGGGAACCTTATGAAGTGACGTAATTACGCGACGTGAACGTCATCTGTAAACCCCGCGGTGAAACCGTGATGAAGCACGATGATCATTCTCATGTGCCAACAAAAATAAGCTCAAAAGACCGCGCGAAGCAGTTTCCCAGTGTGTTACATGACGCTGTATATTAGTAGTGTGTAAAATAATTCACGTTGCAGTAAGAGATTACACTTGGAAGCACTTGATTTAACAGAAGATGTCTGTTTTGTATCGCTACCTCTGTTAAACAGGAACCTTATTTTATTTATTCATTTTTACAGAAGTTGAATATTCCTTTTGTAAAGCTACAGAACTGATTTGACTCAATGTTTTGTAATTTTGAGTCATGTGTTGATGAAGGTCTGAAATAAAAGAGAATGAGAACTTCAATATTCTGTGATTTACATGAAGGTAGTATCTAGTGAGAACAGGGTGTTGGGGGGAATCACCTGTTTTTCCTCTTTTGCATCAAAAACCGCAGTTTTTGCAAGTTCCCGCAATTTCATCGCATAAAATTGCAAAAATATCCCGCATGTTCCATCGCATTTTTTAAGAAAACGTGCCGCATAATCAAGGATTTTTGCCCGCAACAATCACAAAAAAATCCCGCGTTTTTCTGGAGGGACTGTCTAGAACTACAATAACCATCATAGCGCACACGACGCCTCTGCACTTTGTCTTTCGAAAAAGCGGTCAGTCAATAAATGTGAAAAAAGTAACTTGCGTTACTCATTTGAAAAAGTAACATTTTGTTGCCAATTGAAAAAGTAATGAGTTACTTTACTAGTTACTTGAAAAAGTAATCTGATTACATAAGTTACTTTCCTCTGCTGACGTTGTCAATCTTATATATCACGGACGCAAAACTGAAGCAAGTCACTTAAATGATTGTTACATTTAGCTTGAATGCTGAAGAGACAGTTTGTTGATGGGCTTGGGTAATGGTGACGGGGTAAGGGGTGGTACAGACTGAAATGTGAGGGCACAAAGAGATGCCGTCACTGCGCTCGATGACATTAAAGATCGCTGGGCTGTCTGCTTTGATAACTGCCCACAGTACTCGATGGAATGACCCCCGTGTCACAGCGAAGACCGTATCGTCCGACCCGGCCCTTGAGTCGTATTATCAAAAACTCGTCCTGTCAACCTTATACATTTCCCTCATTTTGTTTCCTTAAAATAGAAGCACAACATGACATTGAGATCATACTAAAACATAATGCTTCAGTGCACTTGATTTATTAAGAGGATGCTTTTAAGACCGTCTGCCATTCAATAGACATGTGCCTTGAAGGTTCTGTCGCTGCCTGAACAAATGCTAAAAATTACTCAACGCTTCATCCATCCATATTTCATGAAGTCCACGGCAGTATGGCAGTTTGCTCTTTAGAGAGGATGTATAGCAGTCTCCTGCTTCATTGTGCAGGTTTTGTTGGCTAATTGAATTTTATCTAACTGTCTTCCTTTCTTTTTGGACTACATTAGCATAACAGCGCTCGTGGCGAGATCTAGCTTCAAACTGGATGAAAAGAGGTGACATCCGTCTCCATGCGTATTCTTTTTAATGAGCTCCCCCTTTTTTTTATAGCAAACTGAAATTCAATTCAAATAGAACAGCAAGAAACCATGTTCATACTAATTTCAGCTAACACAGGAAATGGATGAATTTCTCCTGAAGGGCTGGATTTGTTCAGACAAGAGGTCAGAAAGGACATCGCTATTGATTGTAGCCATTTCCAATGCATTCATGTTAGCCATGTTCTGAAGGAGATACTTGCATACAGATAAATGAATAGTGCACAATCTATTTGATATTTTAAACATGATGTGGCTCAAATGTTTTTGGAGTCATTAAGTTTTTTAATGTTTTTCAAAGAGGTCTCTTCTCCTTAGCAAAGCTGCATTTATTTGGTCAAAAATACTGTAAACAGTAATATTGTGAAATATTATTACAATTTAAAATGACTGTTTTTATTTGATAAAAGTACATTTTAAAATACATTAATGTCATGCAAAGCTGAATTTTCAGCATCATTCCTCCAGTCTTCAGTGTCACATGATCCTTGAGAAATCAAATCTAATATGCTGATTTGTTGCTCAAGAAACATGCATTATCATCAATGTTGAAAATAGTTTCAGCTGATTTTTTTAATGGAAAGCATAATGCACATCATCTAAAAATTTGTAGTATGTTTTTTTAAAAAAAAAAAAAAAAAAAAAGAAAAGTAATATTTGAATTCAACAAGGATGCATCAAATTGATTCGAGTGACAGCATAGATATTCATATAATGTTACAAAAGATTTCCGTTTTTTTTTTTACTTTCTATTGAGCAAATAATCACGAAATAAAGAATTGCATCACAATTTCCACAAAAGTATTTTTCAACATTGATTGCAATAAGAAAAAATATATATTTTAAAATAAAGTGAACTAGAAAACTCATTTTTAAAAGTAATCAAATTTCACAAAACATTTAACAGTAATGTTTACCGCCTTGAGCTCACATCTCCGGAAGCATCTAACTTTTCAAACAGGAGCTATCTGGGGTCTAAACAAAAATATTCTCAACTTACAACAACATTCAGTTATAAAAATATGGTGGGCTTGCTCGTCCGCCGTGAGAATGCTGATTCAAACGGTGAAACGGTTACCGTGCAATACTGGAAGAATATCGCATGGCTGGAAAGACTTCTCAGCCAATCAGCAACACAACATTTGCAACATGTCATTCTATTAGAGAATATGCTTCACATGTGCCTGATATATAAGTGTTTTTGAGCCATCTGCATTGACAAGCATGAACTTGATGTTACGGAATAGGCACTGGCTCTTTAAGACTACCATGCCAGTAGTAATTGGCCTATTCCAACATCAGCCTCCCTTGGGCTCTTGGCAGGGGCTTGTAGGGCAGAGGACCTACAGCCCCTGTGGGTTATAATAGGACATTGTGGATTTGTGTATCCCCAGAGGCCCCTGCCAGACCGGACAGCCTTAATAGAGTTCACTTTTCTCTCCAGCCAACCCTTACTCACACTAGAAAAAGAAGAAAGAATCTAGAAGAACAGTTACTTAAATACTAAATAAACCTTTCCAATAATTCTGTAGAGACAAATCTTTGTTGTACCAGTTTAGGGACAGTATTCAAATCAAAAGGGATTCAAAAGTAAATTACACTTTGAGGAAATCATTATATAAATGCTCAGCTATATAAAACAGCAGCATCTGTGAGAGAAGAGCAAAGCCTTCACTAAACAGACAATTATTGTTGCTCATCATGAGCCGAGAAGAAAAATACATTTTCATCTTTCATCAAGAATGATCTGCCACTGCTTTGTCTCATGAGCACTTCACATTTGAAAATCAGACCCATACCAGACAAATGCTTCGTCTCTAATCGACACACTCTTTTCCACGTGACTTAGAATAAACAGCCGCCTCATGTTGTATTTACTTTTTAATATTCATTAAATACAGGCCAATAAATCCACATACTTGCATTAAAGTGACCTGAGTCTTTTTAAAAATTATCTATAAAGTTAAAACATATTTTTAACAAATATCATGAAGGATTAATTATTCAATATAATCAATAATATTATTTTTTTATGTAAAGTTGACATTACATTTTACAACTTTAACTAACCTTGCTTTGTCATGAAATTATATGTTTTTAAATGTGTAGAATTTGCTTGTTTTATTTAATTATAATTATTTTTATTTTATATTATTTCTGCATGTTTTTACTTTCTGGTCGCACCATATGACTTCAGCTTGGTAGATAAAGTTTTTAAAATATTGCCTAAGTTACATTTAAAATGATCCCCATTTATAATAATAATAATAATAATAATAAATTATGCCAAACTAATTCCTTTTTTAATTAATCATTTTAATGAGGCTTTTCTTTCTTTACAATAACATCAGGAAAGGATTATTACACCAATTATTTTTTTTACTTAATGCACCCAAAATATATTTCAGAACTTAAAAAACATGCTCATGTTAGAAGATGCTTATTGAAGTCACTGTGTGAAAGAATTGTTTTTTTTATGTATTTTTTAATACATTGACATTCAGACAAAAAAATAAGATTATCACATCATTGATTCTTGCAATAAGCAATCACCAATCATGCTAAAAAAAAAAAATAAAAAAAAAAAACACTTAGACCTCTTTAGCAACCAGATAGCAACACCCTGGCAACCAGCCACAACACCTTACCTTATATTTTCTCCAAAAAACTACGAATTTACATTTATCATATGTGTGATCTACATGTCCATTAGTTCAAGCTACACCAGATAATGGAACTTGTCAAAGTGAAGAAAGACTCAACTAGCTGTAATTAACTTTTCACCTGACGGCCTGCACGTTTCACTTCATAAATATCAGGAAGTCTGCCATGAAGTCGAAAATTCCGACACGCGACATTAATCCAAAAATGTCCAAGATGTATGAGAGGTGCCTCTAGTTGCTGTAGTACATCTTTCATTATTTATTCATGATCGTATTGACTGAAAGGTATCCTGGGAGTGAAGACTGAAGAAGCTGTAGTGGAGAACACCCCTTCCCCTCTCCATCGCCCCTTTATAAATATGTGTAGCTGGCATAGAGTGGGCCTAAAGACAACAGGATGGATCTACCTTAATGTCACGGCCAGCAAGCGTTTCGGAATTCATTACCCTGGGGATACGAGCCATCATAAGACGAAGCCCTGGCCAAATATCGACCTTCGCAGAGAGGTTACAAATTACAGCATAACTACTGAACAAACCCAGAGAGACACTGGCTTCCGCTGACTTTCCTCATTTAGACGATAGGCTGGAGAATTTGAAGATGGTAGATGTAACTGCTAACACCATTTTGCTACACATTACTACAAATTGAGCTGGGTTCCTGAAGTGATGCACACTTCCAACCATGCAATAAAATGCATTCAAATCATGATTGGTTCGCCTGAAAAAGCTAGAGCTCATATTAAAGGACCAATTGCAGCTTGTAAAGAACAATTCTAGCTGTAAAACCCGAGTCCATGGTGTTGGTACCTGTGGGATTAATTAGTAAACAGGAAACAGCCCTATTCCTGCGCTGTGAGCTCCAGTGTTACCGGCGCCCCTTAACACATCTTTGAACAGAGTCAAGGATCCTTGTACACAACACAACATCTCCACCGTGTTTGCCTGATCAATCCAAACATCTCCAAATGACCGTGGTTGTGTATTGAGAAGCGAGCTGATTGTTCGGGGGCCGAGGGGTTTCTTGCTATGCAACCAGCATGGGCTATTTTTAGAAGCACTCTCTACACCTTCAGTGATGTTTCGCCACGCTGTTAAAAAATTACTGTAAATTTTACAGTATAATACTGGCAGCAGGGTTGCCAGCCAGTTACTGTAAAATTTACAGTAGTGTTACGGTAATTTAATTTACAGAATTTCCCTGTATTCTCTGATTACAGTAAATAACTGTATTTTTTTTTTAATTAGGAAGGGTCAATTTACAGCAATATTCTGTAAATTTGAGTCAAACCAACACGTGACTCCAGAATGCATTGCAGTTTACAGCAATATGCTGTATTATTAAAAATCAGCCAGCGGCTGTAAAATAATGCTGTAATTTTTACAGTAATTCATTACAGTGCATTCTAACCACAGTCTAAAAAATGCTGGGTTAAACAACCCAAGTTGGGTTGAAAATGAACAAACCCAGTGGTTGGGTTAAATGTTTGCCCAATATGCTGGATAGTTTTATTTAATCCTGCAACTATTGTTTAAAAATTACTATATGGCTGACTTAAAATTATCCCAAAATAGCTTATTACTAGAGACAACAATAATAATCAAAAGGTGAACATTTCTTAATAAGCAATTTAAGTTTAATTATTATCCTTTAAACTTATTAATAAATGTTCATGTCCAACATACTTTGGGTTCATTTTAAGCAAGCAATACAGTCATTTTTAAACAATAGTTAAATAAGACATTTAACCCATTCGCTGGATTCTTCCATTTTCAGCCCACCTTGGGTTGTTTTTTGTACACTCTGAAAAATGCTGGGTGCACGCATGGGTTTTCCATGCTCGGAAAAAGCCAGAAAATGTGTTGTTTTAACCCAGGGGTTGGGTTAAAAGTGTTAGTTTTATTTAACTCAACTATTGTTAAAAATTACTGTATTGCTTGCTTGAAAATGAATGCACAAATTTGTTGGAAATGAACATTTATTAATATGTTTAAGATTTAATAATAAGTTTAATGAATAATAGTTAAACAATAAACTTAATAAATGTTCATCTTTTGATTAATATTGTTGCCCAGTAATTATGTGTCAGATTTTTAATTTCTAACCCATTTTTTTCCATCCATATAGTAATTTTTAAGCAATAGTTGGGTTACATAAAAGTGCCCAGCATGTTGGGCAAACATTTCATGTTTGTCCATATTTAACCCAACTTGGTTTGTTTTAATCCCAGCATTGCATGAAAACAGTTATGTTACTGAAATTCTTTAATAGCGGACATCTCTGACAGATAACAGAATACTTGCTGACTGATATGCACACTGAAACATTTTGTTGTTTCCTGTTTTTAAATGTGTATTGTGAAACACGCTATACAAAGGAACTTGAATTGAAATAATTCTAATAATGCTTTTACTTTCAAAAAGAGAGAGAGAAAAAAAGACTAATGCCATTTTAATCCTCATGATAGTGTAATAGTATAAGCACATACATCCATTTTGAAAGGTTACCAAAGTTACCTGAAGTCTGGATTCCGGTTGGGTTTAAGGCCATAAAAGCCAGCAGAGAGTGTCAAGAGCCATCTGGGAATGAAATTCCCATTCTCACACTCCAAATACGGAGCTGACCAGTGAATCTGAGTTTTGTCGGTAATATAACTTTCTCCACTGCGCACAGACGCGTCAAAAGAGGCAAAATCTTGACTCAGCACTCGTTTTTGGAGATGGGGTTTCTTTTTGCTTTTATGCTCATGGTACCACTCGGTGTCTGCCGTTCTGTTTTTCAACATACGGTGGGCAGTGCTGGATAAATCCTGGAGAATGATCTCTCCACCTGCCCGAGTGGCCTGAAGGTAAACAGGTGGCCCTTCAGGAGGAGACTCGGCGCTCAAGGTGACCACTGCTCGATGGATCTTGAGGTCTCCCTCCAGGATACTCCTGACCAGAGCGTGGTACCACTCCATATCGCGTCTGGGGCTCTGGTCTCTGGACCTGTTCGTTTGTAGGATCAAGTTGAGGAAGTTTGTGGCGTGAAGGACCGTGTCCAGGACGCCGCGCATTGAGTGATGCGCGTCTCCGCGCGTCCTTCCCCGCAACAGCGCCAGCTCATATCTCCTGGAGCAGTTGGCGTGTTTTAAGGTGGAGGAATCCCCCGTGTGCAGAAAACGCAGTCACCACTCTGGGCACCTGCTCCTCAATCTTCGGCGCTAACCCCGAATGGGGCTTCCGGAGGTGCGCTTGCTGGTTGCTGTGCGTATTATAAATGGGCAGCTTTGCGTTTAGGTCCCGATCCTGTTCCGCATATCTATAATTTGATCCTATAACAAATCCGACTTGCAAGAGTAACGATATCCGGATTATGGCCATATCCTTCAATCCCGCTCTTTTCCCTTACCAGCTTCGGTTCGCCAAATCTGATGCGAGAAATCACAGCTGGAATGAATCAAATCAGCACAGCATTTTCACCTGTGGATTTCCACGCATTTCTGTCACTTGATTCCTGGCCAGGAAACATTTATTGCATCGGTAATCCCTTTCCCCTCAGGTGCATTGGTGTTGTTTGTGTAAGTGATGCTGGTTTGGTCTTGTACCTCCTTGCAGGAGCGCAGCAGATGTGTAGGATCCCCGACGCTCTCCTCCCAATATGATGCTGGACCACAACAGACGTGATCGAATGAGAGGGGAGGAAAAAAATCCTATTTTTCGGAGGCAGGGAGTCAGTACTTCACACTTGGATGACAAACACACTCCGCCCTCTTTCGTCCACTCCAGTCTTAAAGCATGAGAACGGCCGAAACCATTTGCTAGAACATCTAGTGATGCCCGATTCGGATCGTTTATTGAACCGACTCGCAAGTCAGAATCGTTCGGTCAGAGCACTTACGTATCGAATTGAACTGTTCGAAAGAACCGATTCGGGGAAATGAGTCGGACTTCCCAACACTACTAACATCCCGTCTTCTTCATCACCTTATAGGGTTTGGGAAAGTGCCCTTGATTGGTGTATGGTCATTTCAGCTGTCAGTCATTTGACGGAGGGCGTGTTTGTAAAACTGAAGGAGCTGTCCAGTTCTGAAAGGAAAAACCATACATCGAAAAACGACGATAAATCGTATTAAGGTTTCGGGTTTCGGTAAAAAATAGACGCTCGATGGGCAGGAGTACATCTATGAAGGCTCTGCTATAAACGTACTGCTTAAATATAGACAGGACAAAGCTGTTTAACAGACACATTGTGCTGAGAGAAACGGCGTTGTTGCCGAGGGCATTTAATTATGAGCGCGTGCTGAGAGGAAACAATACAAACGACATGCTCGTCAAGATAAACACAACGCGTTCTTGTTTTCTGTCTGCGCTGTTTTTAATTGTTGCTCTGACGTCTTTCGCCATTGTCTGCTATTAAGTCGCCCTCGACTGTTCAAAACGTGATGCGAACCTCTGCGTTAATTCGGTTTCCTTCCGTTGCGCACCTTCGCGCTGTTTTTAATTGTTTTGAATTGCCCTGGCATGCGTCAGACGAAGCGTCGTTCATTCTCGCGCGAAGAGAGTCGCTTTTTTTTTTCCTTCTCCGGACGCCAGTCAAGTTAAAACAGTGCAGCTTTAACCCCGCGTCTCAAGATACTTGCGTGATTTCCCAGACCGTACAGAAAAACACTTATTGACACACCAGACGCATTATCAAGTTTTAAACAGTTTCAAAGCGCGTCTCCGCTACGCTGTTTAAACGCAAGCATGCGCACGGCCCCTAAAGCCAAGCTGAAACAACCATCAAGATTTTATTTCTGAAATTAAATATGTACTACAAGCTTGCTGTTTGCTTCGAGGAGACGTCCAACTTGCTTGTCGCTCACTGGGGGAAATACTGCAGTGAAGCGAACAGCACAAGATGAATGCATGCGTGCGACTGCGTGAGGATGTGAATCATGGTGCAATATGAGTCATCATCGCCGCACGAGCGCTTAATCCAGACCTGTAAACAATGAGATGTTCAGAGCGGAATCTAAACGCGTGCGTCAGGGGCGCAAATGACTCAAGCGTCTAAATGAACTGAAAGGACACGAATGACAAATGCCATCTCTGTCTGCAGAGGTACATGGGTCGAGCTTACAAAAGCACGTCAAAGAAATTCATGTCTCTGAATCATATATGATGGACGTATTTGCACATCATCTATATAGCTCAATATGACAAGATGATGTTGGCCTACTGATCATATATAGCACACCTGTTAACTTAGTTCCTGTTTGGATTTATTTACAAGGGAGCGAGCTTGTGGAAGTTGTCACAAGGGGTACATATCAGTACGTTTTTGAGTCAAAAGTCTGACTCACATACTTTATATTGGGTTTGAACACCTAAATTAGAACATTAATATCCTTCAAAACAAAATGTGCAACATCACATTCTAAAAAGAATGGTTAAACTTCTGGTTAAATAAACATTCTGTACAGTTTGAACCTAAATTAACTGTGTGGAAAGGTTTTATTTTTAATTTCATGTATTGAACTCTTTGTTTTGTCTCTGTATTTTTGGAATAGCTCCTTGATAATCGAAAGTTTTGCATTTCATATTTTAAACGCATACTAAAAGCCACATAACACATAAAAACATTTAAAATTAAGAGGGTCGATTCTATTTCAACATACTCCTATGTGTGGAAGCACGCCTCTATACAAGATTTTTTAATGGCAAGAATATTAAGTTGACTTTTCTATATAGCTAAAACACAAACTTTAAAAATAAGCAAAATATTCACTAAAGTAAGTATGTTAACTAGCCTTGTATAACGCCTATTTAAAATCACACCTTTTCAGTACTTTAGCCACACACAACAACCGAAAAGTCCAATGCAAAAACAAACTGCTTCTGTTTATGCTCTGGCTTCTAATCTTTTGCATAATGCATTTTATTTGCAAATGCATTAGGTCAATCTTCCTTTTCTTGTTTCGTTTCAAATGTATTTTTATGACAAATGATCTTCCGGGACTGTTGTGGGACCTTCTTTATAGAGATTCAAGACTCCTACGAGTGTCTGAGTCTCTTTTCCTCTGTTTCTTCACCTTTTTTAAGAGTTTATGGAGTGTCATTCATATCATATACAGGCAGGAGGCAGGGAGAAGACAGGCGAGACCAGGGGTGACTGGAGTGTGTGTCCACAGGGGGGTTGTGTCAGACACAAATAAACAACCTGATCAGGTGCATTTGGCAGCCATGGGGGTAGAGTATGTCCATTTGTGCAACATCTGCTGCAGCTCACAGTTTAATCAGAAAAAGTTGATATAGTAACTAAGCAAATGTGTACCTTTTGACATTAAATATTCATTGACGAATTTGTTCATATGATCCAAACATTAGCAAGCCAGAACAGTGTCTTTGAAATATTTATGTACCCTTAGTAAGGATTAAATACCCCTTCAATATAATCTAAAAATGCATGGGTTAAAAACAACCCAAGTTGGGTTGAAAATGGACAAACCCAGCGATTGGGTTAAATATTTGACCAACGTGCTGTGCACTTTAATTTAACTCTGCAGCTATGGTTTAAAAAAATACTATAAAATGAACCCAAAATAGGTTGGAAATTAAAAGTCATATACATACTTAATAATAATCAAAAGGTAATAAATGTTTAATGAATAATAAATGTTCATATTTACATTAAACATATTAATTTTGGGTTCATTATAAGCAAGCAATACAGTAATTTTTATACAATAGTTGGTGTTGAATAAAACTACCCAGCATGTTGGGCAAACATTTAACCCAACCGCTGGGTTTGTCCATCTTCAACCCAACTTGGGTTATTTTTAACGCAGCATTTTGTGTATTAAAACAGGAAGTTTACTCATTTTATATTGGATATCACAGCATTGTCATTACTAGTGTAAAGAGTCCTCACATAAGGTATATGAACATATATTGCATACAAATATTCCACTATGATCCACTCAAACTAAATTTTTGCCCTATTCAGACTACATGATTTTAGCCCGATTTTGCCAGGATTTGCTTGTGTTGCATGGATTCGTAAACAACAATGGGCATCAGGATGCAAGATTCGATCGTTCCAGCTCATGTATTGTGTCATAGTGGACGATAACTGTTGCCAAGTCTGCGATGCTTCACGACATCCCGACAGAAAGACTAGCATGTTTCTCCGTTGCCCACGACAAGTTCCATCATGGAAGCACAGAAGCGCCTTCCTACATGCCGAAACGAAAGAGAGACAATGGTATCATTCCTGCTAAGTGGAATTTACAATGGAAGAAATGTTTGTGGAACTATGGAAACAATACGTTTATAATGTTTCTTCGAGGGACTAAATTACTGCGGCAGAGTGAAAAAAGGTAAATAAAACATATTACTTCAGTTCACTGAGGAGGAAATCCAAATATCCATGCAATCCAGATATGTGTCCACTTTTGGGCTTTTCTGGCGACAAGACAGAGCAAAATACGCTGCTAGCTGCTAAACATAGTTTGTTTACTTGCCATAGAACAGAAAGGAATGTGTTAAAGCCATTTTTCAAAAACACTGTTTAGAAGTTGGTTGGACTGACACCAACAACTAACTGGAGACAGAACAAGAAAGAAGGAGATTTGAAGCAAGACTGCAGAAAGAGAGATTAGATGCAATACAAAAGAGCTCAAAAGAATATATCACTGGTATTAAGGTTTATGACTGAGCAAGCGCTTTAGGACTCGCGTTAATATTAGAAAAACTTTCCAGCACTGGAGAGAGCTAAGAGGGAAGGCCTTAAGACAGATGCGGAGGCTACTTTGATTTCGCTCCACACGTGAGTTCCACTGGGTTTGAGTGTCATTGATTGTCTGGAGCTGCTGTGCTTTGGCGATTAACAAACGAACACTTATTTGTATTTTCTCTTGTGTACTGTACGTTCATTTTTTTTTTTCTTTCTTATCGTTCATTGATCACCTGAGCTTTATTTTTTGTGAAGCATTATTTTGTTATGCGTCAGTGGTGATAAACAGACATCCACTCTCGCATTGCGTTTGTAACAGTGGCCAGCCAGAGTTGCAGTAGCCCCTCACTGCAGAACACACGAGATCCAGGGGGCGGAGATGGGTAGGTTTAGGGATATGTATAGTGGGTGGAGTTGGATCCAGATCCAGATCCAGGGGGTGGAGATGGGTAGGTTTAGATCCAGGGATGGAGACGGGTAGGTTTGGGGATATGTAAAGTGGGAGGAGTTGGATCCACATCCAGGGGGTGGAGATGGGTAGGTTTAGATCTAGGGATGGAGACGGGTAGCTTTGGGGATATGTAAAGTGGGAGGAGTTGGATCTAGATCCAGGGGGTGGAGATGGGTAGGTTTAGATCCAGGGATGGAGACGGGTAGCTTTGGGGATATGTAAAGTGGGAGGAGTTGGATCCAGATCCAGGGGGTGGAGATGGGTAGGTTTAGATCCAGGGATGGAGACGGGTAGCTTTAGGGATATGTATAGTGGGAGGAGTTGGATCCAGATCCAGGGGGTGGAGATGGGTAGGTTTAGATCCAGGGATGGAGACGGGTAGCTTTGGGGATATGTATAGTGGATGGAGTTGGATCCAGATCCAGGGGGTGGAGATGGGTAGGTTTAGATCCAGGGATGGAGACGGGTAGGTTTGGGGATATGTAAAGTGGAAGGAGTTGGATCCAGATCCAGGGGGTGGAGATGGGTAGGTTTAGATCCAGGGATGGAGATGGGTAGCTTTAGGGATATGTATAGTGGGAGGAGTTGGATCCAGATCCAGGGGGTGGAGATGAGTAGGTTTAGATCCAGGGATGGAGACGGGTAGCTTTGGGGATATGTATAGTGGGTGGAGTTGGATTCAGATCCAGGGGGTGGAGATGGGTAGGTTTAGATCCAGGGATGGAGATGGGTAGCTTTAGGGATATGTATAGTGGGTGGAGTTGGATCCAGATCCAGGGGGTGGAGATGGGTAGGTTTAGATCCAGGGATGGAGACGGGTAGCTTTAGGGATATGTATAGTGGGAGGAGTTGGATCCAGATCCAGGGGGTGGAGATGGGTAGGTTTAGATCTAGGGATGGAGACGGGTAGCTTTGGGGATATGTAAAGTGGGAGGAGTTGGATCCAGATCCAGGGGGTGGAGATGGGTAGTTTTAGATCCAGGGATGGAGACAGGTAGGTTTGGGGATATGTTAAGTGGGAGGAGTTGGATCCAGATCCAGGGGGTGGATATGGGTAGGTTTAGATCCAGGGATGGAGACGGGTAGCTTTAGGGATATGTATAGTGGGAGGAGTTGGATCCAGATCCAGGGGGTGGAGATGGGTAGGCTTAGATCCAGGGATGGAGACGGGTAGCTTTGGGGATATGTATAGTGGATGGAGTTGGATCCAGATCCAGGGGGTGGAGATGGGTAGGTTTAGATCTAGGGATGGAGACGGGTAGCTTTGGGGATATGTAAAGTGGGAGGAGTTGGATCCAGATCCAGGGGGTGGAGATGGGTAGTTTTAGATCCAGGGATGGAGACAGGTAGGTTTGGGGATATGTAAAGTGGGAGGAGTTGGATCCAGATCCAGGGGTGGAGATGGGTAGGTTTAGATCCAGGGATGGAGACGGGTAGCTTTAGGGATATGTATAGTGAGAGGAGTTGGATCCAGATCCAGGGGGTGGAGATGGGTAGGTTTAGATCCAGGGATGGAGACGGGTAGCTTTAGGGATATGTATAGTGAGAGGAGTTGGATCCAGATCCAGGGGGTGGAGATGGGTAGGTTTAGATCCAGGGATGGAGACAGGTAGCTTTGGGGATATGTATAGTGGGTGGAGTTGGATCCAGATCCAGGGGGTGGAGATTGGTAGGTTTAGATCCAGGGATGGAGACGGGTAGCTTTAGGGATATGTAAAGTGGGAGGAGTTGGATCCAGATCCAGGGGGTGGAGATGGGTAGTTTTAGATCCAGGGATGGAGACGGGTAGGTTTGGGGATATGTAAAGTGGGAGGAGTTGGATCCAGATCCAGGGGGTGGAGATGGGTAGTTTTAGATCCAGGGATGGAGACGGGTAGGTTTGGGGATATGTAAAGTGGGAGGAGTTGGATCCAGATCCAGGGGGTGGAGATGGGTAGGTTTAGATCCAGGGATGGAGACGGGTAGCTTTGGGGATATGTATAGTGGGTGGAGTTGGATCCAGATCCAGGGGGTGGAGATGGGTAGGTTTAGATCCAGGGATGGAGACGGGTAGCTTTAGGGATATGTATAGTGGGTGGAGTTGGATCCAGATCCAGGGGGTGGAGATGGGTAGGTTTAGATCCAGGGATGGAGACGGGTAGCTTTGGGGATATGTATAGTGGGTGGAGTTGGATCCAGATCCAGGGGTGGAGATGGGTAGGTTTAGATCCAGGGATGGAGACGGGTAGCTTTAGGGATATGTAAAGTGGGAGGAGTTGGATCCAGATCCAGGGGGTGGAGATGGGTAGTTTTAGATCCAGGGATGGAGACAGGTAGGTTTGGGGATATGTAAAGTGGTAGGAGTTTGATCCAGATCCAGGGGGTGGAGATGGGTAGGTTTAGATCTAGGGATGGAGACGGGTAGCTTTGGGGATATGTAAAGTGGGAGGAGTTGGATCCAGATCCAAGGGGTGGAGATGGGTAGTTTTAGATCCAGGGATGGAGATGGGTAGGTTTGGGGATATGTAAAGTGGGAGGAGTTGGATCCAGATCCAGGGGGTGGAGATGGGTAGGTTTAGATCCAGGGATGGAGACGGGTAGCTTTAGGGATATGTATAGTGGGAGGAGTTGGATCCAGATCCAGGGGGTGGAGATGGGTAGGTTTAGATCCAGGGATGGAGACAGGTAGCTTTAGGGATATGTATAGTGGGAGGAGTTGGATCCAGATCCAGGGGGTGGAGATGGGTAGGTTTAGATCCAGGGATGGAGACGGGTAGCTTTGGGGATATGTAAAGTGAGAGGAGTTGGACCTGGCCTCCTGGATCTCATGTTTAGCAGTGAGGACCATCGCGAGAATTGTGCAGGCAGACCTCTGTGTGCTTTTGACCGCTAGAGAATGCAATGTTCCACTGTTAGTGCACTTGCCTCGCCTGCAGCAGAGATTTGCGTTCGAGGCCAACTCGGAGCAGGGAGGTTAATTTTGGAGGGTGCGTTTTGGAGGCGGAGCAATGAAGAGAGGGGTGGGTTTGTTTGAGTTGATTTCAAATATCAACAATGATAAAATGAAAGTTTTTGAAATATCGCTTACCCCACCTTTAATGCAACAATATCATAATGCATGAAGGTATTGTTACGCAACATCTTTCAGGTCTAGGGGTAGGAAAGGAGAATAACGAAAAAAGGGGAGAGGCTGAGAGAACTGCTGTCTCCAGGTCCCAGGGCAGACACAAATACACAGGTTTCAAATAAAACAGAGGAGCATTTTATTAAATAAACTGGGGGATATAAATACACAGATAAAAATAGCAATCTTACTAAAGGTTTTTAGAAACATCTTACCTAACAAGAAAACTACTGCCCCTTTGGGGCTTGGCCCCTAAATAAAGACATCATCCATTGCCTGACTCAATCGCTAATCAAAACACAGGAGAAAGCAGGAGTTCAAAACAATAAAGCATCTACCTCCCTACAAATAAATGGACTGTAGTACAAAGAAAAATGTGATAAGGAACAGGGCCACTTCATGTCTCACATACACAAATGCTAGCTGAAGCACACTACACAGCTTTTACCTGAAACTACAGGAAAGGCAACATACACAAGAGAAGCACTGAGACCAAGGGTCCATGCTTGGGCCATTCATCTGAGATGATTTGACAGATGCCAGATCTTCTAATCATGCTAACTGATCTCTGGCTAATTTGGTTCTTCAAAAGACTGGAAAGGGCAGATATATTGATACTCGGAGCCATGATCAGCAATGCAGTAATTGGCTGGTGGCAAAACAGCACTGTACTGACATCATATTAAAAAAAGAACGTCAAAACTTGAATTTCTGTCAGGACCACTATCGTCAAAGATGATTGACAATTGCATACAGCTTGTATTGGTGGTATGGTTCTATTCTGGGCAAGAACTCCCAGCACATTCATGCAGCCTAGCATGGATAAGAGCAGGGAGAGCAGCGATAACCCCCCGAGGGTAAACAGAGCAGAACCAACATAAATGTATTGCAGATATCATTAATGTCAATATTTTATTGGACAACATAAGTCGAGCAATTAGTCCGATTCAAGGGGAATCAGACTTCTAAATACTGACTGGACGAGAGGAGGAGGGTAGTTTGCTCCTGAGAAAAATGCAATAGCTGCCGATAATGCTGAAATAGCTTATATATGGATGCTGTGATAGGAGTTGTATTCCTATAGGTAAACGCGAGTCACCTGAGTCCGCTGATACGAGCTTGACTGACATGTCAGAACTGACGCTACGCTTGATGGACCTTTGCAAGGAAACAGCCAAGTGATCAAAACGACATAAAATTTATAATAGATAAACGAAAAGTGTACTGTTTGTTACATGATTCCCAATTATTTCCATTATTTGGTATTTGTGCAATGCCTCAAAAGGTGCAATGCTGCCTTTGTGTGGTTCAGAAACCCTCGGATTTCATCAAAACATCTTTTGTTTTATTGTTTTGTTTTCTTACGGGTTTGGAATGACATGAGGGCGAGTACTTAATGATAAAAATGTCAGTTTTGGGTGAACTAACCTTTTAACACTATTGGTTAACAAAGGGTGCATTATTTTCAAACATGACCAGATTCACAGTCACCTCTTTTGTTTACAACTGAACACGATTTTAGCACCACTCACTGGACACTGAAAGTGTTGCGAAATATGCAAGAGGCAGCCACAGGCATGTAGGATGAGAATACATATGAGATTTGTACTTCATGTAGCTTTAATTTACATATAAAATAAACATAATATGAATATATATATATATATATATATATATATATATATATATATATATATATATATACACACACACATACTAAATTAACAATTGCAAGAAAAACATTTAGTATTGCAAGTTTATATCTCCCAATTCTGACTTTATAACTTGCAATTGTGAGTTTAAACCTTGCAATTCTGAGAAAAAGAAGTCAGAATTGTGAAATGAGTGGGAAAAAAAAAAACAAATTGTGAGAAAAAGTTGCAGTGACGAGTGAATTATAAAATGACTCACAAACAACTATCACAAAACATGAAAACAGTCATGGATCATCAGGTCATGCCAGGACAGTTAAATTGACAGTTGGGCAATTTTTGTTATAAATTCAGTCATTTTGTCTTGTTCAGGACAGTACTAAATAAAAATAGTTTTTTTATGATCCTCTTAAAAGTATTAAAATGCTGTTGAAACTTAACTCAGAGAATCACCAATTGCTGTTTAAATGACATTAAAACTCAAAGTAATCACTTTGGTAATCTAAAACACTTTTCAGATGTAACTGTAATCTGATTACCACCCATTTAAAATGTAACTGTAATGAAATACAGTTAGCCTACTCAAATTTTGTATTTTAAATACGTTACTAAGTATTTCGTTACTCCTCAACCCAGCGTACTTATTAGGGTCTTTCACACCGAATAGTTCTAGAAACTCAGTTATAGGTACTAGCCACTAGGATAAGTTCCCGGGAGCTAATTTCTCCCGAGGCCATGTCCCTGGTTGCATTCGCCCTGGAAATAGGAACTCTGAAGCGACCGACAGCGGCGTCTTTACAAACGCTAAATGAATGGAAGATGCAGTGAATGGAGCTGTAATGTAAACACATACGTGACTGAAAGTGCAAAAAGTGGGGTTAAGAGACAATCTCCTATGACAACTTTCAGTATCGAAGCGAAGAGCAACCCTGAAGACAACAGGTAAAGGCCATATCGCTGTTGTTGTTTTTTTTTAAATGCCAGGTGCCAGTGTTTCACATGCGTTTGACCAATCAACTTACCTCACTGATAGTTCCTACAGTGCTGGTTTAGGGGCCGTTCACATATGGCGTCTTTTCCGCGCGCATATTCATTGTATTCTGTGTAGGCGCGCGATACGCGCATGCGGTCCGGCGCGCTCGTTTTTCCCATGCGCGCCTGTGTGAAAACATCTCAACTTTTCAGAATGCCGCAAGCGCACCGCAGGTCATGTGACAAGAGCTCTTGGACAAGTTTGTGAAATTCTCCATGTTTTTTACGTTTTTGAAGGATAGGGTGCACCCAAACACTGCGGGAGTTTTTCTTCTCCATAAATAAATCCTGTACAAGAGCTACTGCAAGGGCTTTTTCGGTGATGGGAATCCATTTAAACTTCTGCGCAGTAGAACCACAGACGCAACAGAAGCGCGCGCTCCCGAACGCTTGCAAAAGAAGGAGGAAGCGACGCGGGGGCCCCGCGCTTTCCACGCGTTTTTAGGCGCGATATGTGAAGGAGGGAGTTATTGTAATAATGATCCAGTTTTACAAGCAGAAACACTTCCTTTTTTTTTTTTTTTGTATTTCCTCAATTATTTTCATTTCTCCGGGGGCTTTTGAGCTACACGTAGAGTAGATTACTCAGGCATCTGTATGGTGGATCATTAAAAATATAGCATGAAGTGAAAAAACAGAAAAGTTGACACTGGAGTGGGTTTACTTCTCCAATTATTTTTTACAGTTTGCAACAATATTCAATAGTTTATTTTACTCAAATTTAACCGGTAAATCATATAGCAATATACCATATATACATAAATATAGTACCTATAAATCACAAAAGTCAAGTAACATGTTAAATCAGGAGAGTTTACTATTGTAACATATATGTCACGACCAATGCTGCACAGCAATCGTGTACTGGTCCGGACGGACCATACATCAACTGTCAGGGTGGTCTACACTCTCGTGGCATTTTCCATCTCGGCCGCCATCTCCTCTTCTGGAGTCAGGTCGCTGTGTGAAATGTATATTCCCAGAGAGCTCAATCATGCAGCCGATGTGCTCTCATGACAGCTCACATTCCCGGGAGAATGGAGGCTCTATCCCGAGGTGGTCCGGCTGATCTGTAGCCGATTCACGGACACACAGGTAGATCTGTTTGCCTCCCAGGCGTGCGCTCACTGCCAGTTGTTCTTTTCCTTGACTGAGGGGACTCTTGGCACAGATGCACTTGCCAGTGTTGGGGAAAGTTACTTTTAAAAGTAATGCATTACAATATTGTGTTTACTCCCTAAAAAAGTAACTAATTATGTTACCAAAAGTGAATGAAGAAGCCTCGGGCTGAAGAAAATGCACATATATGCCTATACAGTAGAGGGCGCAGCTCAAACAAACCTTTCAGCTGTGCTGCCGTTCTGGATTGAAGAAGAACCGGATACAGGAGAAGGAAGTTCAACACTCTTATTTCTAAATCTAATCTAAAGTCATTCTTGCATGAGTTAGATCATTGCAAAGACAAACAAGTGAGATTAAATATAAAATGTATATTTGTGTAATTTAATATAGTTAATTGCATGTTTGCGTAAAATTCTGAAATTGCATATCACCGTTCGGTTTGTTGCATATCACTGTTTGACGGAATCTAAAACAAAAATCCAGAAAATCACAGTGTATGATTAATAAATTATTAGTTTGCATTGTATTGCATGACATAAGTATTTGATCACCTACCAACCAGTAAGAATTCCAGCTCTCACAGACCTGTTAGTTTTTCTTTAAGAAGCCCTCCTGTTCTCCACTCATTACCTGTATAAAAGACACCTGTCCACACACTCAATCAAACAGACTCCAACCTCTCCACAATGGCCAAGACCAGAGAGATGTGTAAGGACATCAGGGACAAAAATTGTAGACCTGCACAAGGCTGGGATGGGCTACAGGACAATAGGCAAGCAGCTTGATGAGAAGGCAACAACTGTTGGTGCAATTATTAGAAAATGGAAGAAGTTCAAGACACCTGGTCAATTTCGGGACCAGGTGGTGAACTTGCAAGCGCTGCCCGTGGAGGAGGCAGACCCATGCGCTGCTGGTTCCTGTTGAAATGGACCACACGCAGAGCTGCAAAAACTCAGAGCAGCTCTTTGTCGGCTTTGGAGGTCAGCAGAATGGAAAGTCAGCTATGCTGTTTTTCATAGGAACCCTACTACATCAAAATCGATGTAACATCGAACATGACTGACTGAATGGGAACATCTAGGTTACTATTGTAACCTCCGTTCCCTCCTTCAGGGAGGGAACCCTCCTAACTCTCCTAACCCTTCCATAGCCCTGAACTGTGATTGGGCTCCCAGGCGAGATCCCATTACGTCAGTATCGACATAACATCTCCATTCCCTCCTTCAGGGGGTTACAGTAGTAAACTAGACTTTTCCCCACGTGATTGATTATCCCATTCACCTGTTGTCATTCAGTTTACTCATTAGTTCCTGTGTATTTAAGCCCTGTGTTCTGTTCAGTTCCTTGTTCTGTTTACATAAATGTTGTGTTTTCCTGGGCTTTTCCTGCCTGTTCAGTGAGTTGAATTAAACTCTGTTTCCTGGTTTCTTGATCTGAGTGAGCTACTTATATGTTACCTCCTGTGACAACTATAATTATGTATTTTAAGGACATTTTAATTCCTTCATGTATATTTTTATACACCCCGTGATCCACCCTGTGATCACTGCAACATTTAGTAATTATTACAGATATTGCAAAGAGACCACTATACTTTCGTAAATATTCTTGATTGCATTTACTTTCTTCAAAGTAAGATCTATTCCAAATAGTGATGTCATAGCCAGTGTCTGTTTCGTTGCCTCAGGGCATTTTTGGGGAAAACGTCAGTTTATCAGGAAGTGACGTTTTTGTTCTCACTGAATGGAAACAGTGCTTTATTCGCAAATGTTTTATGCAATATTCCAAATTTGCACATATAAGTCAAATACGCAACTTTGGATGGAAACATAGCTATTGGCACTGGTCATAAAGAAATATACTTTATGCAAATGAGCAGTGACGTGATTGTCAGGGTTACGTCTGTTTTTCTGTTTACCTGTCTTGTCATTTATCACATGGTTCTGTTTTTCCTTCCACCATCATTATTAGTTCATTTAGTTCAGCTGTGTTATTAATGAGTTATGTCTTTCACCTGTGCCCCGTTTATCACTCCTCATGTGTTCCTGTGTATATATACCCTGTGTTCTCCCTCCTTCCTCGTCCGTTCTCGTTCGTGTTTACATGTGGCGTTCCTGTTTTAACGAATTATTCAGTAAAGTCAGCATTTCTACATGCTTCCTTGTTTGTGCGAGTTCCTTACACCACGTTACATAACAGTGATATGGCAGTATTTAGTTGATTTAAAAATCAACAAAAATTTCATTTTTTTCCCTGTTTACACTGTCATTCAAAAACAAAAATAATATATGTCCTGAGTTTGAAGACTTAGGATTCGATGCCTCTGTTATTCTCACATAGAACAGGGCTACTCACTTTTTCTAACCCATTCCAAGAATTCTTATCCATGCATGGTTGAGTGCAGCTGTGACGGCTAGTGGATAGTGTCGTTCCTGCCTTAAACCGGTCCGTAGTTTTAAGCCTTCCAGGCCCCTGTCACTCAGCTGTCAGTCCAGGCCCATATAGGCCCTGAGAGAATAGTCTCATATCATATTTCACACACAACCTGCTCAGGGTCTGTGATTTCCCAGATGTGATGAGAGAAATAGACTCTTTAACATGGAGAAAGAAAAACACTCAGCCTTAAAAACATTCCAGACAATTAATCTTTGATTTTATTTTGAGGTGTATTTATCAGTGCAATAGTTTATTAAAAGACATGATGGAGAGATGTTACATCAAGAGATGTTATATAAAGACTCCCTGCCATTCATTCATTTTTGTAAGTGAATGCTGGAACTAATCCCTGCGTTTGAACATGCATACTTCCATACTATATAGTAGGTGAACAGTATATAAGCCGAGTATTATATCCAAATTCATAGTTTTCATAAGACATTAAGCGAGAAGTAATGAAGTAAAGTCATGTGCAGTTTGTGCACTTTTTTACTGGAATGTCGCTGGTATTTCGGACTTGTGTGTGATGTTTAATATAGTCGAGAAAAGTTCAGATGGCTCGTTTATTGTTTTCATATTTATAAGTGTGTAGGCGAAGCTTTCACGAATCCTCGGTAACAGTGTTTTAATTAATGTTGGTTACTAGGTTACCATACCACCGCCATCCACCTGGAAAACTTGATGAAAACACACCTAATTCACATTCGCTTTCTTTTAAGATTCATTTCATGTTTTTTTAGATGGAAACCCAGCTAGTGACAACATGGTGGATGTAGTTTTTCCGTTTTAAATTCATACTTCACATTCATACTATATAGAAGACACTTTTTTAATGGTCGCATCTTTGGATCGTTGTGGTTTGCTATTGATGTGATCTTATGCGAATGACGAATTGTCCCACCCTTGCACCAGCAAACAAGGGCACATCAATTTTTAGAAAAAATAATGATGTGATCAATTATTTATAATTAATATGGCAATATTCTATGAAAAAACAGGATTTCGATTTCATGGTGTAATTTAAGTATGTAGAAATTAATGTCACGTTTTCAAAGAAGTAATAAATCAGTGTTGAGACCAAAGTCTGAACTAAAGTCTAAAAAGTTTCTGAATGAATGAATAAATGAATGAACAAACAAACAAATCAATCAATCAATCAATCAATCACATTTTATATTCCACAGAAGAAAGAATGTCATACATGTTTGGAATGGCATAAAGATGAGTACATTTTAATTGTTATGTTAACAATTTATGTATCACTTTAGTGTGTGATAGTTTTGCTAATAATATTGGCACTGATTTATAGGCCTTAATAACAATAAAAAATTATTGGCAGTCATGTCCAGTACAGGCTTTGCAGTTTGTACTTTAATCCCACAGGTCCACATTAAAAAGAAAGAGACAGACTGGCACCTGCAATTATCCCTGTTCATCCAGCCATGGACCTATTTCCCTATTACACACACACACACACACACGCATATGGTTCCATGTTTTATGGTGTCTTCCCTTTGACGTAATGACTTTTAAACTGCAAACTATATATATTCTATCCCCCTACACTAACCCTACCCCTAAAGTGTGTGAAACTTTCTGCAATTTTAGATTTTCAAAACCTTTCATTTAGTATGATGTATAAGCTGTTTTCCTTATGGGGACAACAAAAGAATGTCCACATAAGGTAAAAAATTACTGGTATTACTATCCTTGTGGGGACATTTGGTCTCCATTATGTAGGGAATACCAGGTACACACATTGGGTTTCCATGTTTTATGGGGACATTCCATAGAATGTTTTATCCTCTTACACTAACCCTACCCCTAAATCTACCCATCACAGAAAACTTTCTGCTGTTTTACATGTTCAGAATAAGATCATTCTGTGTGATTTATTGGCTTATTTCCTCATGGAGACCAAAAAATGTCCCCACAAGGTCAAAATTTATGCTCGTAGTGAATAACAGAATACCAGGGAATACCAGGACCACACACACACACACGTTGTGTTTTTTGTTTTGTGGGGACAGTCCATAGACGTAATGGTTTTTACACTGTACAAACGCTATATTCTGTCCCCCTACCCCTAAACCTACCCATCACAAAAAATGTTCTGCTATTTTAGATTTTCAAAAAAGATAATTCTGTATGATTTATAAGCTTGTTTCCTTGTGAGGACCAACAAAAGGTCCCCACAATGTCTAGATTTACTGGTTTTACTTACGTTTTGGGGACCCCACAATGTAAGGAAAACAAGTACACACAAACACACACACACACCAGTAAAGGCTGATTATTATGACTATCAGACCTTTACAAACAAATACACAGACCTGTTTCCATTCCCATGCAAGCCTTATATATGAGGACAGCCCTTAAACAATGTCATGCAGCCTTTAATTATTCATGCCTACACCTTGCGAATATCGTAAAAGTTCCCTGCATAGCTTCATTTTACTTACAATGCTAAAACTGCAGAAAATAACTGGTTAAAGAATTGCTGAATCTATTCTGTTATATTTGTCTAAGACTAACAAGAGGGCTCCCAGACTCCCTCCTGTTTTAAAACTATGAATGTGGAGTTATTTTAACAGCTATTATTGCTGTCATAAGCAGTCCTGGAGATCTATGAAAGCTGTTTTTCTCTAGGCATACAACTGCTGAGTTTGCAACCAGGTTCATATCTCTATGCACGGTTGCCTGTCCCTGTTGGGCCGAAGGAGTTTGTTCTTTCATTATAGCTTGTTCATTCAGTAGGAAAGGTAGATGTTCATTTTTTAGGTTATGTTAATAAATACATGTATTACATTTATTTAAAATAACGCTGCCTTTATATGCTATCGGAAATTTCCTATTTCCCATTTTTATTGTGATTATTTAACTTTGTTGTCAAAAATAATTGGAATTCTTCTTGGGGAAATCTTATTAAAGCCAAAATATATTGAAAATAATTAATATGAATAACTTTTAGCGTGACAACCAAACATACACCATGCTATCTAGATAGTCAGCTTGCTGCATACGTTTCAAAGGCTTTTATCGACATGACATTTCTGCAAAGAGTCAGTATTTGCAGTGTTGGCCGTTCTTTTTCAGGACCTCTGCAATTCGACTGGGCATGCTCTCAATCAACTTCTGGGCCAAATCCTGACTGATAGCAACCCATTCTTTCATAATCACTTCTTGGAGTTTGTCAGAATTAGTGGGTTTTTGTTTGTCCACCCGCCTCTTGAAGATTGACCACAAGTTCTCAATGGGATTAAGATCTGGGGAGTTTCCAGGCCATGGACCCAAAATTTCAATGTTCTGGTCCCCGAGCCACTTAGTTATCAATTTTTCCTTATGGCACGGTGCTCCATCGTGCTGGAAAATGCATTGTTCTTCACCAAACTGTTGTTGCATTGTTGGAAGAAGTTGCTGTTGGAGGGTGTTCTGGTACCACTCTTTATTCATGGCTGTGTTTTTGGGCAGAATTGCGAGTGAGCCCACTCCCTTGGATGAGAAGCAACCCCACACATGAATGGTCTCAGGATGCTTTACTGTTGGCATGACACAGGACTGATGGTAGCGCTCACCTTTTCTTCACCTGACAAGCCTTTTTCCAGATGCCCCAAACAATCGGAAAGGGGCTTCATCTGAGAATATGACTTTGCCCCAGTCCCCAGCAGTCCATTCACGATACTTTCTGCAGAAGATCAATCTGTCCCTGATGTTGTTTTTGGAGAGAAGTGGCTTCTTTGCTGCTCTTCTTGACACCAGGCCATCTTTGAAAAGTCTTGGCCTCACTGTGCGTGCAGATGCGCTCACACCTGCCTGCCTGCTGCCATTCCTGAGCAAGCTCTGCACTGGTGGCACTCCGATCCCGCAGCTGAATCCTCTCTAGGAGACGATCCTGGCACTTGCTGGACTTTCTTGGACTTTTCCTGAAGCCTTCTTTACAAGAATTGAACCTCTTTCCTTGAAGTTGCTGATGATCCTATAAATTGTTGATTTAGGTGCAATCTTAGTAGCCACAATATCCTTGCCTGTGAAGCCGTTTTTATGCAACGGAATGATGTCTGCACGCATATCTTTGCAGGTCACCATGGTTAACAATTGAAGAACAATGATTTCAAGCATCATCCTCCTTTTAACATGTCAAGTCTGCCATTCTAACCCAATCAGCCTGACATAATGATCTCCAGCCTTGTGCTCGTCAACATTCTCACCTGAGTTAACAAGACGATTACTGAAATGATCTCAGCAGGCCTTTAATGACAGCAATGAAATGCAGTGGAAAGGTTTTTTTTGGGATTAAGTTTATTTTCATGGCAAAGAAGGACTATTCAATTCATCTGATCACTCTTCATAACGTTCTGGAGTATATGCAAATAGCTATTATAAAAACTTAAGCAGCAACTTTTCCAATTTCCAATAATTATGTAATTCTCAAAACTTTTGGCCACGACTGTACCTGCAGCTTTTCATCATGGAAACAAGTCAAGGCTTCTCGCTTTACACCTACCTTCGACTAGGCTAAGATTTAGTCTCGGACGTGCACTACGCCCAGATGGTGCAACGTGTATTAATTCTACGCCGGACTTAAAACGCATTTTACATTAAGCTTAGTCTTACGACCGGGAGTACGTCTACCTGGTGCAACCGGCCCCAGGACATTAGCAGCAGAACCTTCCAAGTCCTCTAGGCTGCAGGTGTAGTCGCCATGGACTGATCTTGTTGGTCCAGCACATCCCATAGATGTTCAATCAGATTGAGATCATTTGGAGGCCGGGGCAACACCTTGAACTCTACATCATGTTCCTCAAATCATTCCTGAACAATGCATGCAGTGTGGCAGGGTACATTATCCTGCTGAAAGAGGCCACTTCCATCAGGGTACACCATTGTAATGAGGGGTGTGCACCTGTACCTGGTCTGCAACAATGCAACAATATTTAGGTAGGTGATAATGTCAAATATACGTCCATATGAATGGCGATTGCCCAGAACATCGCCCTCCCTCCAATGGCTTGTCAATGTCCCATAGTGCATCCTGGTGTCATCGCTTCCCCAGGTAAACGTCTCACATGTACACGGCTGTCCATATGATGCAAAAGAAAATGGGAATTAACAGAGCATGTTACGTGCCCATTGTAGACACTTTCAAGGGTGGACAGGGATCACCATAGGCATATGGTTGGTCTGCGTCTATGAAGCGTTATACACAGCAGAGTTCACTGGGTTGTGACACAGTCCTTCCATAACCTTCATTAAAATTGCCACCGTAAACCCTCTGTTGGCTCGGACAGAGATGGGATAGCCCTTGTAGCCCTTGATGGGCACCCAACACCCTGTCGCCGGTTTGTAGTTTGACTCTCCTCAGACAACTGTTGGTAAATTCTCACCACCGGGAGCAACTCACAAGTCTTGCCATCTCAGGGATACTCTGATCAGTCACTTTACCATAACAATTTGGCCCTTGTCAATGTCGCTCAGATTTCTCCAGCATCCAACACGCTGATTACAAGAACTGATTGTTTGCTTATCGTCAATCTACCCAGACCTTAATATGTGGCCATGTTAGGAGATGATCAATGACTTTTGCTTCACCCGTGTTTTGGCTCATGAGAGTATTTAAATATGCACTAAATTAATAACAAGACAAGGTGATATAACTGTTGTGGGGAAAAAAACTAAATAAAGAATACCAGCCATAGCAGCAATCATTGGAATTTTTTAAAGAAATTTAAACAATAAATAAGCGGCTTGTGAACCGGTCATCTCTTCATACTAGTTTATTTATAGCATCAAATAAACATGAATGAACATCAGAAGGAATGTTGTATCAACCATGGAAAGACGTGAGTACACACAATATTAGTTCATCAACGTTAATCTACTATAGGCTACTCCCTGACTGCTTTGTCGGATAAAATGGCGGATTCGGCGTTATGATTGGTCAAATCGCCTGTCAATCAAACTGTTTGCGAAGGGTCAATAGCTGGGTTTCAGTCACGTGATTATGGTGAGTAAAAATGGCGAATACGTCTATGGAGGAAACCGTTGTGGAGAGTCCGTATTGTACGAATTTAGAACCAGTTTCAAGAAATCGATACAAAGAATTAGTGAACATATGTTGGACGTGACCCGTGTTCCCACTGATCCCCTCTGATTGTGGGTTGTTGTTGTTGTCAGCTGGAGCTTTCGGCTGTCTGCGTCGGATCTGGGCTCTCATCTGCCTGTTGGAGATCCAACATAGCCTCTGCACATTCCAACCGTCTTTGTTGGTCTTCCTTGAGCTTCATCCTCTGCTCTCGTTTAAGAGACGCCTCTGATTTGGGCTTAGTTTTTTAACCTAGGTTGACCGCTGGAGCCCAATCTACCGGCTCAACGTCACCCAAAGCGCTAGGGCAGCCTAAAAATCCCCAATGAAGTCCAAATTAGACTACCGCTAACTTAATAATCATTACTAGGTAAATGAGCATTTAACGACAACCTAATGCTATACAAACACAGACTACGTTAGTTATGTTAACATACCTCCGACGAAGTGGTCGCTGCAGACACGGGCATTAACAGACTCCGCTCCTCCCGACCGCCTACGTACGTTGGAAATCCTCTTATCTCAGTGAGCTTTTGACATTTCTCACCTTTATGAGTGACAATCTTCGGTACTCTATAAAAACCCTTTCCTTTTTCTCTATTTGAACGATTGGAGCGGCCGTAAACTACACAAAACATTGGCATTTTTCAGACGGCAGATCCTCTGCTACTCACTTCCTGCCCTCCATCTGAATGTCGCGCTCTCGTGATGTGGAAGCGTGACGTCACGTGAAACCAAGCTATTGCTTACTAAAATACATGTCATTTGGAACTGTTCCACTAGGGGTAATGCGGAGAACATGAATAAATGTTGGAGCGTTAGTCGTACAACGCACGGAGTGTGTTCTGTTAAAAGGGTAAAAACACCATGGCGACCAGAATGAACGCTTCCGTGCCGAGCCCGCCCCAGTTTCTTTCTGTCAGTGGGAAGCCACCCTATTAGAAACTTGGCGGAATATCTTTCATAATTTCATGATCGATGGCCGGACACGCAGACGGGCGGTCTTGCTGCATTGCTTGGGGACAGAAGGCCAGTGTCTGTTTTATACTCTACCAGACCAAGGTACTGCCTCTGATGAAGCAATGGCCGCACTTCAGAAACACTTTGTGCCTAAAGTTGAACATAGTGGCATGCATTTAGACAACGTGTGCAAAGCATTTACTATTGGGGTAGCAGAGTATACAAGGTTATTCAATAACTTTTTCAACTTAAGTATTTAATTTAGGTTTCCCCTCAAAAATGGATGACCCAAACAAAATTATCATTTCACCATATATTTATAAAGATACACTATACATCTGCCTGTATTTGTGAAATAATAAAAAAAAGAGTAAAAAAAAGAGGTTTCGCATGTAAAACTAAATTTACTTGGCAGGTCAAATCGATTTTATGTCATTGCATTTTTTTTCCCAAAAAATGTATGTGCCTAAAGATCAGAAGCTTTGAGGTCATTTGTGCTAGTGGCACAGTTGGTGAAAATGAATGTAATATTACAAACACTCTTCCTACTACAAATACGGTTCAAAAATGTTGAAAGTAGAGTCTGAATATTAAACATTTTCCTGACTGCTCTATAGGAAGGTGGAGTTTGCAAAAATTGTCATGTAAATTATTCATTCTCCATTGATTCAGCTGCTTACCCCATACTTGCAACACTTTTTTGATATGATCTTGGGAAATGATTAGGATTTTTTTTTTTACTTCTCTCTCATTGCCAACTTAAAGTGGCATAGCTTACCCCTCCCTCCCCATGCCCATTTCGAGAGCATGAGAACATCCTTATCAAGGCTTTAGCTGTCAGTTTAAGGATTTCAGAATTGCAGTAAAGTATGTAGCGTACTATGTTACTTTTAGTTTAGAAACAGAAACTAATTCCTTGTTTTGAAGCACTTATGATCCCACAATGCCCTCTCCTGTTCAGAACGAGAACAATATTTAGAAAATGTTTAATTAAAAATGCTCTACCGGTCAAGAGTTTGGACACGCTTGTCTGAATTTATGCTTATCGTGATCTTAAAGATATATTATGATCGCATTATTTTGATCTAAAGGTTTATGCCCGAATCTAGTTTTATAGAAAATTCTACCTCTACTAATGAACTATTTTGCAAACCTAAAAGAAAAAAAGTGAAGCTGGAACAGAAATAATAACGGTGTCCAAACTGAGAGACCGCTGGACCCAGAGTCTACATTACATTCACTACCAATGACAATGAGAAGACGCTGACAAACATAATTTATTTCCAGTGTTTTTGTTTTCTTTGCAGTTGGGAGTCACACATATGAGCATTCAGAGGTAAGATGAAATCTGCACACATAAGTATGACGTCATGCATACTCTTCCGAGGAATCACATGCTGGCTACACTGGTCAGCTCGGAAAATACGTGACTTTTTAACAAAGGTAACATACACAAAAAAAAAAATCTACACATTAAGTTATTGCCTCAATAAAAGACATATCCAGTGGCAAAGCACAAAATGACTTAAGACTATAACTGATGAAGCAGTGGAAGCGCAGGGTCTGCTTTTGCATCGTTTTGTATAAAAATTTATTTTTCTTATTTTTTTTTTTTCTGATAAAATTCAGTCATTCATTCACAATACACATTCCATATTAACAAACAACAAAATTAAGAAATGGCACCTTTCCTGTCACCAGAACCAGTTGAGAGGCACTTTTTTTGTAAAAAAAACAAAAACGTATTCCTTGTGTGATTTCACGACTTATTTGCTGTTAGTTTGTAGTTTGCATTCTTAACATGACAGTACCAGAAAGCCTGGTAACTGCTACAGATGTTCAGGCTCTGGCGCTTTCGGTTTAGCACTTACTTTGACAATCCTGTACAAATATAAAAAGATTTCATTCTTCTTCCACATTTATGTCTGGCTGTTACGATGCACTGTAAAATGGGTTTCCACAGCACACAGCTCAGAAAACAGCCCATATCAGGGCTAACCTTCAGAATAAAAAACAAAATACTTCAAGTACAGACATTATTTACACTTTTTCACTAATGAAAACTGCAACAAGCAATTTACGTGTTAGTCAATATAACAGCAAGCATATTACATTCTTCATATGAGTAACATCAGGAGTTTTCTTTTTTTTGTCCTAACCTTAGACAAGATGCCTTTTATATTCCTTTGATATCAGTATCCTTCAGTAAAAGTTCTGGAAATGCATGTCTGTCCAAAAATTGTGCTGTCTCAGCAGCAGAGGCTGTTGGTAAACATTGGTATTGTACAGCGTCTGAACATCTGGCCTCTTCACCGTCATGCATATATAACTTAGCTTTCAAGAAAAGAGCTCCAGTACTGATCCAAAACCAGATAACTCAAAATTGTTATAATTACTCCAGTTACTTTTTTATAAGCCTATACATTTAGATATATACAATTTATATTTATAATATATATATTCATATTTATATATATATACTTTGTTTAAAAAAGGACAGGGGGTTGGAAAATAAAGGTGGAGTAACCTTAGTTCTAAGTACATTCATTCATAAGGCCTGTTCACACCTATTCGCATGTTTGGCATGAAAATTCTTGATTTTTGCATGCGTTTTGTCCTTTTAGACCAAATGAAAATGGAATCTGACAATAGAGGGTGCTTATAGGAAAGTGGAAATACCCCAGGTAAAGAGCTGCATGATTCTGAATAAAATGAATCGTGATCTTTAAAATATTTTAGAGATCACGTTTCTCCCACGATTCTGAATATAAAAGAAAATAATGTAATTTACTAGAGGTTCTAACAAAACATTAACTGCAGGATTATTAAATCCATTAATAAATACTTGTTTCATTACTGGATGAATGTGTTTTTGAATGATTGATTCAATGCCAAATGCATTTTTAAGTCACTTGTCACCACCTAATGGTGCAAAATGTAATAGAAACAACCGTTATTTGAAGTGCCAAGTTAGTTTTAACAGGTGGTTTGCTTTATTTTGACCACTATCGTAGACATCAGTGTTTATATCCTAACTTTAAAATTTTCTCTCTGCACATCTTTTTCAGTGCGGCAGCATGAACATAGATTTGAAGGTTCAGGTCATTTTGTGAAAAGTTTAATAGACAAGGGCTAATGGCTGCCATTAGATCGCATTGGTGTTTGAATCGAGATTTTTAATGATTTTTACGACACAAAATGCTACGCAACTTTCAGAATCTGACACCCGCTTGTCACGAACAAAGTCTAACAGTAATCAAATGCTTTCAAAGAGCCATTCAGATATTTGTATTTGCTATGATGCTTATCAAACATGAGTATAGAGACCTGGTTTTGGATTCTTCCTCTGCTATTCACTGCCATTTTGGAAAATAGTCACCAAGTCGTGGTTTCATGTTAAAGCGGCGGCTCTAGAAATGTGAACAAAAGTGCAAATCTTTACGGTTGGCCAGTGTTCTTTGCAGTGAAGTGGAAAAGAGATCACAACCCACATGTAAAAATTCTGTCACACTGACAGCATGCAAATGTTCACGTCGGTCGGAACAGATGCCATAGCAGTTTGCGTCGGTCTGAACAGATGCCGTTCATTCAAATGAAAATGTTTATCGCACCTAATTTTCACACCAAACATTCATCTCGGTTCGAACAGGCCTTTACCCACACATTATGACACACTTACACACATGCAGATGATTCTTTTCTTTTAAAGATATTGGTAGAATCGCGAGCGCACCACTTGGGCTCCTGACAATTTTTGTGGATGAGCATCGTCTCCGGAATTCAGACTGTTTCTGGATTTGCCCTTTGACGTGCCTCCGTTTGCTTGTTCAGAGCTGGACTGGGGACATGTAGTGTCAGAAGAAGTCAGTTGCTCAGCACTCTGCACACCTGCATGGGTCTCTCCCGCTTCTGTTGTCTTTGTCCCATCTCGACCTTCCAGCTCTAGACTGGCCTGTGAACCCCCAGTTTGACGATGCTCACAAGCAATCCAGTCCCGGATAGACATGTCCTGAGAGTCGCACTTGGGTTTAAGGCGCTCCACAGCAGACAGTTCGGCACCTTGGTCCACTCCGCCCTGTTCCCTCCAGTCATGAATGACATCTAGTTCAGCAAAATCCCGCTGGCCGGCCATAGTGTGCCGTCGCCGGATGCCCTTTTTCTTCCCGCGAGTCTCCGTAGAGCGGGCCTTCTGAGTGCTGACGCCGAACATGTCGTCAGCGGAGGCGCGTAGACGAAACTTGAGTCTCTCTGTGATTTTAAGATGCCACGCTGGCTCGACTCTGTCTGATTCGGCTCGCAACGGGGCACTCAGGCTGCCGGTGGAACGGCCTCTCTTCATCACCTGCAGAACTCGAGACAGTCTATTTGATTCATTCTTGCTGACCCCACCACCAGCCCCCGCCTCCACGGACGAATCGCTGTCCGTCTTTTGTCGCAGGGATCGCCTCCTGGACAGCGAGTCGCATTCTATCAGTTTATGGGAGGGCAGCGAGCGGCACGCTAGTTTAGGTGTGGTGCTTCCACCATCTTCTGTGGTTGGTATGTCTAGTCCAGTGATGACGGGGTTAAACATTGGGAAGTCGCTCTCGCTGTCCGTTTCCATTGGTCGCCCTTCACTGATGAGCTCACTGCGCTCGTCATCTGCCTCGTCCCCCCCCCGGCTTTCTGTCACAGACTGCACCTCTGGGCTCAACGTGATGGATTCCATTCCTGTCAGGAAGGTGGTCGAGGAAGTGGTTGAATAGTCCGAGGTAATAGAGCTCACCTCTGCGGTCACTGAAGCCCCCCCATAAACTGGTAATAGCTCAGGGGCCGGCGGTGTCGTTGTGCCCCATTTCCGAGGTCTGGTTCTGGGTACAGAGGCTCCTGAACTCATGGTGCCCAAGTCTGAGGTGGTCTCATCTAACTGCGAAGAAGGATCCGAAAGGGATGATTTGGGAGGACCAGATGTGCGGCGGTTGAAACCGGGTGAACATGTCAGCTTGGGCAAGGTGGAGAGCGTTGAAGAGGGTTTCTCTTTCATGAAGAAAGAGTTCCTGTGCTCTTTCTTGTTCTTTGGAGTGGACTCTGCACTTATGCCATCCTTGTTGTCTCCTACAAGTGATTTTCCGCATGGGCTGTACCTGCCTTCCACCTCCTCCTGGCTTTGTTGGTTCTGCTTTTGAGTTGGGTTATCCATCTTGGTGAAGATGGTATCAAGGTCGTCGTCAGAGCTGCTGGGTTGCAGCTTTTCCTTGTGCTTCTTTCGTTTGCGGTTGGCCGCAGCAAAGATGGAGGAGACTCGTGGCTGAAGAAACTCGCGGTTGCAGTGGTCCTTCCCTGATCCCCATGAGCCCTGGACACAAAGAGAAAGAAAGAGTGACGGATTTAGTCACAGGGAAAACAAAACAACATTGTAATCCAAGGAGCCATTAAGCACTGAGGCCTAGCGAGAAAACATGGAATAAAAAGCCCAACCGCTGCCCTTGCAGGAGGCTAAACCAGAGTACTCCACCTGCTTCTCTGATAGCAGCACAAATCAGAGGTTGAAGGACTGAACATAGAAAGAAACATTAGATACAGGTAGTGAGCTCCAAATCAGGCTTCTTTTTCAGAACAGCCACATTGCACAAGCAGCGCCCGCAACACCAACAGCACTGGCACATGGAAAAAGCTGCGTGGGTTGCTTTTGAAAACAAAGCTGGAGCCAGATGACAGAAAAGGGGATGGGAATCGTAATCCATTCAACAGATCTTCTAGTACTTTTGAGGAAGCACCAAATATTTGATTCACTTTTTTGTATTGTAAAAATACTAAACTAATATTTTTGCGACACATTTGAGCTGTTCATCACAACAACAGTTTTTCTTCATATTAGAAAATACGGTAACACTTTATTTTACAGTGTCATTGTTACAAATGTTTCATGTATTTACTATAGTAATAACTAGAAATTATGCATAATTACATGCAATTAACTCTAAACCAAACCCTCATCCTAACCCTAACGTAAGTACATGTAGTTAATTGTTATTACTCAGTAATTAATGTGTAATTACACTGTAATACTGACAACTTAAAATAAAGTGTAACCGAAAATACATACTGAATATTGTCATAGGAGCAACCAACTTAACATACTTGGCTGACAACGTGATCAGTGAATGCCAGTCAGTTATTAATACAGTAACTAACAGTGAATGCTGTTTTTGAGAGACTGATTCATTAAATAGAATGTTATACGCCAGACAGTCAAGAACTGTTAACTGAGCTGAATGTCATGAAGATACTTTGGTTGCAGTGTTTTCTAAAAAAAAATGGTTCTCGATTCCCACCCCTATGCAGAAATGCTTAGTGCACGATCTAGCAACAACACATTTCCCTGTTACTGAATGCAGCGTATGTTCAAAGCATGACATGATGGCCTCTGATCCATCCGTCCAATGGCTTTAAGATGGCAACTGGCTGTTGGGTGCTACTTTGGAGTCGTGTAGTGTGTCAGCCTGGTGCAAGAACTACACTCACCCACTATACCCGATATATCAGAGAAGTGCCCACGGACAAAGAATCAAACTCACCTTAGATTTAGCGGAGTCACTGGTTGGTGAATCTGTGGAGTAAAAAAAAAAAAAAGATGGTTAGCGCATTGTGCGTGTCCATCTCAAACAAACTGATCTACAGCGAGTAGGTGGTGTGTAAAGAAACATATGCATGAATAAAGATTGTGCATGACGACGAGAGCGTGGCAAACAAGGGAAGAGAGGAATGGTGAACAGGCGTGCATGCAGACAAACAAGTGATCCACGTCTTGTTGGAACGCTCAGATATATATTCACCTATATTCATGTACGACCATCCAGCAAACACAGACAGTATAGTAACATGTATCTGGTTCTGAGGTAGCAAAAGAGATCAGCTGAACTTTTTTATTAAGGAATAAGTGCAACTAATAGGATGCATGGAGAGTGACACAACACCACCGAGTACACATGAAATGACAAGGGTCTTGCAGGCAGTGTCAGTGACGGATGTCATTCACATATGACCTATATCAGGGGTGTCCAATCCTGCTCCTGGAGAGCCACTGTCCTGCAGAGTTTAGCTCCAACCCCAGTTAAACACACCTGAACCAACTAATCAAGGTTTTCAGGCTTACATGAAACTTCCAGGCAGGTGTTTTGTGGTAAGTTGGAGCTAAACTCTGCAGGACAGTGGCTCTCCAGGAGCAGGATTGGACACCCCTGACCTATATGAACATCTGATTCTGACATACTGAGATCTTTAGAAGCAGATATACAGAAACTTGATCATCTCAATGCCAAGAAGAGACCAGAGAATTTTTTTATTCTCTGTATATTTCAAGTAGAAAACAACTAGAACTTAAAGCAATCAATAGCTTACTATGTTCAATACAAGTTAAACTCAACTGTGACTCGTCTCTAGTAAAAAACAAACAAAAAAAACAACAACCCTGTTATAACATTAAAATAAATACTTAAATATAGACAAATTAAGTGTTCTGGTTTCTGCAAGTCTCAGATGCTGTCCACACAGCTTAAAGGGTTAGTTCACCAAAAAAAAAAGACATTTCTGTCATTAAGTACTCACCGTCATGTTCATAACACAAATTAAGGTATTTTTTGATGAAATCAGAGTGGTTTTTTTTTAATCTCCCATAGAAAGCAATGAAATTATCACATTGTTAAACGTGACTTAATGTTATGAAGCAAATATATACTACAAGAGAATACAAAAAGTATTCTCATCGCTTCATAACAATAAGGTTGAGCCACTGTAGTCACATTGACTATTTTAACAATGCCTTCACTACTTCTTTGAACCTTGAATGTGGTAATTTGACTGCTTTCTATGGGAGATATAAAACCTCTCGGATTTCATAAAAATGAACAAAGATGAACCAAGGACTCGCAAGTTTGGAACGACATGAGGGTGAGTAATTAATGTGGCTGAACTAACCCTTTAACTTGTCTTGAGCTATTCTTTTAAGGGAATTTAGTATTTAATGGTAGTGGGAAATTTTGCATTTCAACAATTAAATCTACAACCCTTTACACCAGGGGTGGCCAACGTCGGTCCTGGAGAGCCACAATCCTGCAAATTTTTGCTCCAACCCTAATCAAACACACCTGAACAAGCTAATCAAGGTCTTAAGGGGTACTAGAAAGCTACAGGAAGGTGAGTTTTTATCAGGGTTGGAGCTAAACTCTGCAGGATTGTGGCTCTCCAGGACCGACGTTGGCCACCCCTGCTTTACACTCAAGTATTATGTGCGTGATGCAGAAATGACTGAAGTAAAGAAAACGCTCGTCTGCGTTAACTGAAGCGTCAGACTAGAGGGGGTGGATGTGCTGATGCTGGTCTGATGTGTGCTGTCGTGACCACAATGAAGACGAGACACTCACGGCATGAACCAAGGTCAGAAGTGACAGGGGTCAGAGAGGGGCTAGCTACGCAGAAAAGATGACACTATGGGAAGACAGAATGCCAGCAGGGAAAAGTTAAAGAATTGATTCACTGATGTCTTTGCTCCCATTTCATTTTCCATGAATTTTGGAGGCTTATTTCTTCTGTGTCGAGCCGAGCCCCCCTGCACACCCCTGGGTGACAAATGGTATGACCGAGTGATATTCAGAGCCGAGTAGCATTACCATGCCGTCTCTCCGTTTGGCCAGCGTTCAGAGAGAGAGAGAGAGAGAGAGAGAGGGGCGAGAGACGGCGAAGAGCCTTTGAGACAGCAGCACTGCTCTACGCCAGGTAAACTCACAAACCACACACGCCCCACAGAACCCAACACTTCTGCTGCGCTTTCCCTTTGCACTTTTTTTGCTCTCTTTTCTCAGTCGCCCACGTCATAAAATGCGAGGGTGTCTGCAGACTAGGCAGCTACACTGCGGGCAACAGTCCTCCCTCTTCCTACAGTTCCAGCTGCCCATCACGGACACTATTGAGTCCATCAGTGACATCAAGGTGTGATAGACTCCGCCCACTTGGCCTGTGTCAAGATCAGTATGTGTGAATGCTGGGAAAGCCTTTAGGACACGCGACAGAGTGGCACTAGGGACAGAGGGATCAGAGATTGGCAAGCGTGTTTTGTGGTTTGGCTTTAGCTGTTTGTTTGTTCTCTCTTAGAGAAAGAATATGACGTGTTAGTGCAGCAGAATTACAGAGAGGACCCAGTGGAGTTTGGACACGTTCACACTAAATCCCCAAAATAAAAATAAAAATAGTATTTTGCATAAAGTAGATAAAGCCTAGAGATCATTAGATGTTTTACATTTTCGCTCAAAATTGATTCTCTTGAAACTTCTTTATTATTATTATCGCTTTTTTTTTTTTTTTTTTTGCATTGCAGTAATGAGAATTGGGGGGAGGGAGTATCCTTCATTTTCACGAATATAAAAAAAAAAATTTTTTGCAAAACTTTTTTCCCACTCATTTTTGCGTGAAATGTGACCCAGCTATGTTTTTGACAGGTTTTGTGAGATTCACAAAACAGAAATGAGATAACGATAGAGAGAACAGAATTTACATAACCGGAATTCAATTGAGTAAAGGATGTAAAGTCAAAAATAAGATAACTCAAGATCGCAGCATGCAAGCTAATGTAGGCAAAAATGTATAACATCTTGCTTCACAAACTCACACAGGCACTGTAATTAAGCCACAGCACAGCTTTGGTTAAAAATGTAGGGGAGGCGGCTTCTGCTCTCGGAAAAGCGAAGCCGTTTTCACCAATAAAATTGTGGCTGTTTTGTTTTAGCTCACTTGTCAATGTGTGTTCTAAGACAGAAATATATATTATACATAGTGTGTAAAAGGTGAACCCGTGGCAGAGAGGGTTCAACCAAGGGCACATGTTACCTGACACTTCCCCGGGAGAGGTGCATGTCCGGCCAATGTTAGTCAGCAGGTGGTCGATGTTAGGCAAAGGCTGAGACTCTACAGCACTTTCCTCCTGGACTGTAGTCTGAGCAGACATACAGAAAAAACAATTCACTGAAGAGTTGCAATGACTTACAGTAGTGAAAGAGCTAATAGAAACTAGTTTTAAGTGAATGCATGAATATCTTCATAATAACATGAGAGGAGTGGAATAAAGCACGTGATCAGCATGATTGATATTCAAAACGGTAAGCAAGCGCTGCTTTGTTTATGGTTTGCATACATGAAGTCTTAATTTCGCTTTCCCTTTTTGAATGATTAATCTAGACAAATAGACAGTTATCTCCTTTACATGTAGAATGCACATGTTAATTGACAGTCTTTCTGTGTGTTCAAGCAGAACGCGGTCGGCGTTCATTGCCGTTAGTTCTTTGATGTCGGGTTGGTGTGTCCCGGCCTTTAGAGCCCTTCGTGGGACTGTTTTCTTAATCCTGTTCCCGCTGAATTTTTGAATTTGCTAAAATTTTTTCAGTGTTATTTTTTCAAAATAGGTTAACTTAGTTTTTACATTCATTGACTGACAACTGACAAAAAATGGCAAGTGCAGCAAACCTGTAATAATTAAATATATTAAATTGCACAAATATACTTTATGTATTTTGTAAATATGCATTTCCTTCAGCCTGAGGCTTATTCATTTCACTTTTGGTGTGAAAGGGCCTTAACTTTTGCCAAAAATAGAACTTTTTTGTTGTTAGGGAGAAAAAAAGAATGTGACATAAAAGCAATGTACCGCATTAGTTTCTTTTTTAGGGAGAAACGCAATATTGTAATGCATTACTTTTAAAAGTAACTTTACCCAATGCTGATTAGGACTATATTAAACTAACAGAGATAAAACATTGCATTTAATTAAACTGAACATAAGAATATATAATGCTGGCACCACAAGCCAGCTTTTTTTATTAGCCGTATAAAACTGTTAAAACATCTAACAACTAGTGGAGCCTAAAAAAACATATGCTTAACACACACACCACAATATTTAATTGAATTACTCATAAAATAAATAAAAATTAAATATAAAAAAAATAAATAAATAAAAGGTGTTTATGTAGCCTAGCTAATTAACATATAGCAAAAAGAAAATAAAATACTTAAAAAAAAAAACATTAAACATTATGAATTAATTGACTGATTTACTAATACTGAGACTGAGGGACCCAGGATTTTTTGACCTCTCTCTCGCAGCGAAGGTAAAACATTACATTTAGTCATTTAGCAGACGCTTTTATCCAAAGCGACTTACAAGGGGAGCAATTAGGGGTTAGGTGTCTCGCTCAAGGTCACTTTACTCATGGTATTGAAGGTGGAGAGAGTGCTGTTCATTCACAATCCCCACTTTCAATTCCTGCCGGTGTGGGAATCGAACCAGCAACCTTCAGGTTACAAGCCCTCGGTTACTCCCTCACCACTAGGCCACGACTACCCCATACATCCAGCGATAAACTCTAGAGTTTAAGAGGTACTTAGGGTTTGCTCAAATCAATACCTTATCAATACCAATACCTTAGCAAACACATTTAAAAAAAGAAACAGTGGAATAAAGAAAGCAGCTGTACTAATACACACCGTAGGCTCCTTGTCACCCTCCTCAGTGAAGAACCAATCGTACTGCAAAAAACAGCAGACGGCATTCAGAATTACTTCACAAATGCTCGAAAATGTGACATATATAAGAGCTACTTTCATTTCACATGAGAAGAATGATGAACTCACATGCTGTATGAGCGTTTCTACAATCTTGTATTGGTCTGGCATGTGTGTCACCATGTGAGTCATATTGTCTTCAGATGTTCTCACAAGTGTTGGGCCGAACACAATGGCCAGATTCCGTGGCTCCATCTGACACAAAAATGAGCAAGATGAGACATTTCTCCCTTTTAAATATGAAAAACAAAGAGTGATGCATTCTTGTGTTCTGTATGCAGTGTTTTAATTCATCTGTGAACATTATTATACAGAAAGCCCTTTTATTTTTCAGCTATCCTCTCTGATCAATCCATAAAATCAAGTCCCACCAATTTTGAATATCTTATTTCACTCAGAAAACATAACTTTCAATTCTTTTCAGTTCTTTTCCATTCTGCTGCGCATCATCTTGTTGTTTTTGAATGGAAGCGCACATTCTGTGTGTGTACATCCCGAAATTGTTTTACCTTGTTCTTTTCTGAATTTTCAGCCACAGTTTTGAGATGTGCCGAGAGGAACTTCAGTGTTTCATAATGATGATCAGGCAGCTCGTGAAGCTGGAGAATGAGAGATTTATTCAGGGCTTCCATAACACACAGAGAGCTTATTACCGCTGTAAACAAATTATCATCGAGACAAACAGCTGCTTACCAGTCTTTTGAGCACTTTGAGTCTCTCTACAGGATCCTCGATTCTGTTGGCATCAATAAAGTCTCCATACTTCTCTACAGAGGCCAGATCATGAAGGAACATTATTTCAGTTGTGTGTGTGTGTGTGTGTGTGTGTGTTTCACTCACAGCCACTAGATGGCAAACTGTGCAATTAATGTTGAGCAAGAGAAAAATACATGAATAAAATATGAGTCATTGCTTTTACCGTTAGTGAAGAGGGGCTCAGGAAGTTTCCTGAAGAAGGATTTAAGTAAACTGCTGATCACATTCAAGTCCTTCCATTTCTGTCCAAGAATAGAGAATTATTAGCAAGGAGCAGAGAAAATGTAACAAGACAGAGAGAGAAATACACACTCACATCATCTTGGATATCAATGTCGCCCATGCCCTTGTTATTGAGCTCTTCCTGCATGATGGAGATGGCGGCATTATTTCCTGGCACTCTGTAAATGCCTGTGTATTCCAGTCCTCGTTCTTCCACCAGATTACAGCACACTTCAACTATCAGAGGAACAAACTAAAACACACACACAGTTCAGTCACAAACCCGCAAGCCAATACAAACCTCCGAGACTGCACGCCATATGAAAGTGTGCTGCTTGCATAGACAAATATGACTCCAAAATCAGCAGTATGAAAAACATATCAGTTTCCAAATGCAATTATGCTCATCCCACAAACTTGAGTCAACAATTACTCTTTAAACATTATCAAACACCTACAGCTAAAAATATCATCTGTAGAGAGCTCACTGCTTTGTGAATAAAGCGTTTAATTGTACCGAATGTGCATACTTCAAAGCTTCAATGTATGTTTAAAAAACAGATATTATCTGAATAAAATTAAAGAAACTGTTTAAGTGCACTTTCTAATAATGTCAAATTAAATGTTTTACCTTAAAGTATATTTTAAACGGTTTTAATTACCTTTTGTCACACTTTAAAGAAGTACACTGATTACGATGTGTTGACTAACATATTAAAGCATATGTAACATGTGTTGCTCAATAGTACATTTAAAGTTAATATATTATTAAAGTACGAAAATTACACATATATTTAAATACATGACATACAAGTTTCAATAGAAAGGTCATTAAAGTGTATTTTAGTTTCCCATGAATGCTTGTCGGTACAATAAATCATATTCCAATAATAATATAATAGTGTAATTACATATAATATAATATAATATATTTATGGGTAGTCGTGGCCTAGTGGTGAGGTGAGTCGGGCTTGTAATCTGAAGGTTGCAGGTTCGATTCCCACGCCGGCAGGAATTGAAAGTGGGGATTGTGAATGAACAGCACTCTCTCCACCTTCGATACCATGACTAAAGTGACCTTGAGCAAGACACCTAACCCCTAATTGCTGCCCTTGTAAGTCGCTTTGGATAAAAGCGTCTGCTAAATGATGAAAAATGAAATATAAAGATGTGCTTGAGTGGGTCAAAAATGCTAATTCAGCAAATGGTATTTCATATAAAATGAAACAATAATATTAATTTAATTGCAAATAACACGCAATTGTGGAAAGTGTTCAAAACATGACGCTCCGTTCACACTTAAGTATATTTTTTTAAATATATTTGCTTCAGTAACAAGTACTATTTTTACAAAGTATGCTAAAGTGTACTTCTTTCAGTTTTAGGATGACAAGTCCTAAATGCCAACAGGGAGAGAAAGAGCGAGGATGTTGTTCTGTGATCTTACTCTGTTGTTCTGAGCTGGAGGACAGTCATCTAGTCTTACTCCAAATGTGACTCCAGGAGACGGTTTCCTCTCAAATGGCTTTCTCATCAGTCCAGGGATGCCCTTCCTCCATGTGCCCTTATCCTTGGGTGGGCTGGTTTCATCTATTCAGAGACAACCATAAAAATCACGTGTTCCAGAAACATTGGCACTTCATCTTTTGATGGTCATTTAAGTGCACAACACAAACAGCAGTAATGTAATGCACTAATGACTTTTGATTTGTTTACAGTTGATTCCAGTAGTTTCATGTTAGCATGTTGCTAAGCTAAATACCTTAAATGCTGTGACAAAAAAGTACACTGGGCCGTATTTCAACAGTCCGAGTCATGGTCTGAAGCACGTGGCGCAGGTGCACTTAGGGCATGTCCGAATGCACTTTTACTAGTTTAACGATGGAAAAATTGACTCATTTCCCATTTCCTTTCACTATTTACGTGGCGGAATTTGCAAGCAGAAAGACTGAGCACTCGTCCAAAGAGGAATCCTTTTATTTTTAATATTTAAAAATGTTTGTGTACTGCTGCACATCCCTGTGTGTGTGTAACAGGCAGAGTGTACGCACATTGTTCACGCACACTGAAAACTCATCTCTTCTGTGAACACTTAATCCTTTCATAAAAAAAAATGTATCCTTTCCTTTTTCCCTTCCTACTCTAGCTTACTGAGCAATGTCTGAAACTTGTATTGTGAGCACTTCCTGTGTCTATTTGCCAATGAATGAAGAATCGCTTGTTTGTTTCCTCACTTGTAAGTCGCTTTGGATAAAAGCGTCTGCTAAATGACTAAATGTAAATGTTCACTCGCCTATAGGCACATAAGGGCACATATACGCACTTGTAATCAGAAGGTTGCTGGTTCGATTCCCACGCCGGCAGGAATTGAAGGTGGGGATTGTGAATGAACAGCACTCTCTCCACCTTCGATACCATGACTAAAGTGCCCTTGAGCAAGACACCTAACCCCTAATTGCTCCCCTTGTAAGTCGCTTTGGATAAAAGCGTCTGCTAAATGATGAAAAATGAAAAAAAAAAAATACTGCGCCATTGACTTGAGACCAGGTTTTAGTTGGTCAATGGCGCAGTCGTTTTCAGTTGCCTTAAAATAGCAACACGCCAACAATGCACCTGAACACATTTCGTTTTCAGACCAGCACGCCCTCGGGCGAATACATGGGCGCGAGTGCATTTACCAGGTATATGATAGGGCCCTTTAAGTTACAGCAAGCAATTTCTGAGAAACACTGTTGATATCTGAAATCAACCCAAGTAAACGCACCCCTCCCTTCATTGCAAGAGTGGATGTCTCTTTATCATAGCTAAAGCAAAGCAAAATAATGCTTCGCAAAAAAATAAGACTCCCTCACCTAGTCGTGGCCTAGTAGTGAGGGAGTCGGGCTTGTAATCTGAAGGTTGCTGGTTCGATTCCCACGCCGGCAGGAATTGAAGGTGTGGATTGTGAATGAACAGCACTCTCTCCACCTTCGATACCATGACTAAAGTGCCCTTGAGCAAGACACCTAACCCCTAATTGCTCCCCTTGTAAGTCGCTTTGGATAAAAGCGTCTGCTAAATGATGAAAAATGAAATGATGAAAAAATTAATATGCCATATGAACGACAAGGAAGTACACAAGAATTTGTTGTTAATCACCAGCAGCTCCAGACAAACAATGACACTCAAAAATGTCCTGCTACTATAGCTAACATCACATAACTATAGCTATACTATAGCTAACATTACAATAAGAGCATATTTTGCTTCTGTGAAGCATAGCAAATCCAATGTTACTTACATATGGGGGAGAAACAACTCAACCTCACCATCCTTTTTCAGGCTTTTTGACTTACATTTTACATTTAGTCATTCAGCAGACGCTTTTATCCAAAGCGACTTACAAGGGGAGCAATTAGGGGTTAGGTGTCTTGCTCAAGGGCACCTAGTCATGGTATCAAAGGTGGAGAGAGTGCTGTTTATTCACAATCCCCACCTTCAATTCCTGCCGGCGTGGGAATCGAACCAGCAACCTTCAGATTACAAGCCCGACTCCCTCACCACACCTCTTGCTTAATCGAAACCCTTCTTTTTCCAGTGATATCCATCTGACCTTTTCCTTTTTTGTAATGTCTCTCCGCTATCTCTCTCTACAGTCTTTCTTCAAATCTCCCTCTTGCTCAATCTCTCCTCCCCCATCATGAGCGGACTCACTCCCTACTGCTGATTGGCTATGTGTTGTGATGCTTGGTCCAATCCACTTTCAACAGTGTTTCTCAGAAATCGCTTATCACACACTAGTAGTGGATAACTTTTTTTATTGATACTTAAAAGTACTTAAAATAAAAAAATACAAAGAATCTGAAGTTAGTGCCCTTGGTGCCGTTACCTTTGTGCATGGCTTTCCTGTCATGGTCCTTGTTTGGAGAGTGAGGGCTTGTGGCTTTATTCTCCCCTTTACCACCCAGTAATGTCTGCCTGATGCTCAGGGACTGACGGGACGCCTTGGGTGAGGCTTCTGTCTTACTGCTGGGTGGACTGCAACACACATAAACCGAGTTAAGCTCTAGAAGAGGCAGAAATTTTATGGGAATTCGTCCCTTCTTCCTGCTTACCTCATCAGAGTGTTGTACTCCTTTATTTTCCGGTTGATGAGGTCTGTGCTAGTAACAGTGGCATTCTATAAAAGGAAGAAGGAAACAGAGAGAAGGCAGACAAAAGTGAGAGGATGAAATGTAAGAGTGGAATCCCCAAACACACCGGAGGGCTTGTGGATAACCCCGTGCTATCAGAAGAAGACACGCTATAGTGAAGATGCTGTTTTTTTCCCTCAAGAGTTACTATTTCATAAAAAGAAAAAGGCCTTGGTTATGTTCTGCTATTGTATGAAGGATCTTTAAATAGGGTCTTTTTCCATGAATCATGAGGGAAGTCCAAAACAGCCACCATATCAATTTCAGGTGCTAGACCTGGATAGATTTACCCCTCGTTACTCACGTCACTAAACGAAACTACAATAATCGCAATTGTTTAATTAAAAAAAAAAAAAAAAAAAAATCCTGTCAGGCTCCTTTGGATTTAGATTAAGCTATATTGTATTTATAGTGTGGTCTCTAGCTGGCACATATAATGCAATTAAGAAATGTAAATAGTGGTTGGTATTAAGCTGTTATGATATTTCAATATTACTTGTTTTTTTGTTTTGTTTTTTTAAGTGAGAATGTGATTCTCAAACAGTATTAATGAAAATATTAATACAGATTTTAATAATAAAAAACACAGTAAAGTGATGTACAGCAAATTACTCCAGCCTGTAAGCGGTTTAAAAAGATACATCTTAAGCAACGATTTAGAAACCTGAAGAGTTGTGGCAGATCCGTATATACAACGGCAAATTATTTCACAATCTGGGTGCCTCCACCAAAAATGCACGATCCCCTCCAAGGTATCATTGATACTGACAACAACAAACTATTCGATAACCTTAAATGTCTATTATTCTGATGGAAAGACAGAAGATCAAACAGGCAGGGTGTCCCCAAGCCTACCAGGGACACAAACAACAGAACCTTAATTTGAATTTTAAACTCAATAGGAAGCCAATGCAAGCTCAAAACAAAAGTAATACTTTCCCTCTTTCTAGTCCCTGTTAAAAGTCTGGCCGCAGCATTCTGGACCAGCTGAAGGCGTAATAAACAAGATTGAGCAATCCCTAAATACAATGAGTTGAAGTAGTTCAGTCTTGTTGCATGAATAACAGTTTCCATATCTCTGAGGAATAGAAATTTTTATTTTAAAAATAAAAAAATTGCTGATTTTACAAATTTAAGAGACCACCAACAGTACCTACAGAGTTAGTCACAGGACTAAGAGACTCTGAGAGGTTGTTAGCACCTTCAGGCCATGCAAAAAACAACATTTCTGACTTAGAGTTATTTAATGGGAGAAAATGGCCAACTTTTAACATCACTCAAACAATCCTACAGTGACTGAAGATATATGTTGTCATCTGGTTTCATTGGAAGGTAAAGCTGTATAGTGTCTGCATTAAGATGATATAAAATGTGATGCTTTGGCTAAAGGAAGAAGATAAGACAGGGCCTAAGACGGAACCCTGCAGTACACCAGGGTATAGACATATAGTTTTCAATGGCTACAAAAAAAGCTTTAGGTATGATGAGAACCAATTTAAGGCAGCAACATACTGCTCTAAAAGTTTCAATAGAATAGAGTGATTGATACCAGTTTGCAACATCAAGAGCTGTTATGTAAAAATAACTGGAACTGGATGAAGCCAGACATATTCAGTTTGCAAATGGCAAATCACGAAAATCATTCTTTCGTTAAAAATAAGAAAAATAGACATTTTTCAGTAATAAGTTTGTCTTTTTGTGCCTTGAATAGTCTATGCAGAAATATCATAATTTAGATCAAACTTTTGCTTTTGTGCAGTTTTTTTTTTTTCTTTTCTCAAAAACCAAACTTCAAACTCATCAACACCACTTTGTTCATTTTTGCCCGTATGGTTATTAGATTCACTGTTTTAACCTGCCACCTTGAACACTACCTGCGTGATATCTGAGAATTGTCCTATCCAAAGCGTGACAATTCTCATCCGGTGTATGAGCAGCTTCATAGTACAGAGAAGACATTAAGGGGAAATGATGGGGAGAATGGATTTGAACTTGTATAACCTGCATGAGCACCACAGGAGCATAAGTGCCGTGTCCACCAAAGTGTTTTCATCCAGCTGAGGACGTCAGCACTCTTCTGAAATGTGTTACTAGTATCTGATTTACCAGACGGTTTGTTTCTGATTATAGAAATGTCGATACAATGTAAAGTATTTGCGCCGGCTCTTGTTTTTAATGATTTTGTTCAATTGTTATGCTTGTTTTTGTCGTTGTACAAGCAGAATGTGGCAGTAACAGTGATGAGCGCTGCGTTTTACAAAGTTGAACATTCTTCAACTCTCAGCAACCAGAAAAATATGCTGAGTGCGCAGTGTTCAGCGTGAAATAGATGCTCAGCGACTTGTCACGCTGCTGGCGTTTTAGAAAACGTGGTGCTCCATTAAAAAAAAAAAAAAAAAAAAAACTTTAGTAAATATTTGCTTGCCTCGGGAAAACACACTTTGGTGGACACACGGCTTAAGGCTCGGATCTGATTCTGGTTTCAGAAAAAAATAAATAAATAAATAAAAACAACAACAATTTGATTTAGACACTGAAGTATCCAACTATATATATAAAAAAAAAATTGTATTTGAAGGAAAAAGTGTGTTATGATTACTGATCGTTCACCTCTTCATCCAAGTTGCTGTTTTCTTGAATGACTCGGATCCATGACAGCATTTCCTCTCGATCTTCCGCCTGGAACAGGTATTCATAGTCCGACGTCGTCAGCCGAAGGACGTTCTTCCTCTTTGTGTCGCTGTAGGAGATGTCAATCAGACAGGCTTTGATGCTGATTGGCAGAGGCTCGTCTTCGATCTGGGAGTTGGCGTTGGTTTGTCCGTCCCTCTTGTCTTTGTATAGGTAGAGGCAGTGACCACGCAGCACAGCATAGATCTGCTTCCAAGACCGTATGCCACTGCCAACACGCTGTAGAAAAGATAAGAGAAGTATGAAAATATGGTTGAATAAGCCATGTTTCAATACACAAGTTGCTTGGGAACTGAAAACAACCTACATTTTACTTTAGTGGTTTATTTGATAAAAATGATATTATTATATTTATAGGGTGGAAACTAGAATTTCTCGATTTTAATCTGCAATGATATGATTTCTTTATATCAAATATCTTTTAGTTTGTGCCGTTTTCTGTTAAGTGAACAAAACCTCACTAAAGTAGCATGCTGGAAATTGCATTGTTACTTTTAATATGAAGCTAAGTCTCAACTTTAAAATTCTGTCAATATTATAGCGAAATTCAAACAATAAATGTAGTTTTGGCGCTCTCAAATAAGGCGTGACAGATTACTGTAGCGATCATCTCATCTCCTCTTTACTACTAGTTACTGCATGAAATAAACATGGGTGAACATCAGAAGGTATGTTGAAAGATGCATTACAACTTACTGAAACGTATCCTGTCTCATGTAAAGACAGCAATGTCCACAAACTCTGATTAATAATTTATTATTAATAATTTTCTGTTTTGTCCTAGAATATGCATCCCTAATTGTTGTTGTTATTATTATTGATAATATACTTTTATCATATACCTGATGCCTGATTTTACACCCTTAATTGTGGTAAAATCACTATGACCCACAGTCTCATTGTTGGCTTATGATTTAAATGTATGTGTTTTAACCTTTTAATATGTCTGAGTGTTGTAAAAGACAAGATCTCTGGCACTGCCAATACTTTGGCCAACGTTAAATGTTTCTGAAAGCCTGCCAGCCATTCTCATTCATTTAAGAGACTCGTTTCGACATGCTCACAATTTTTTTGACAAAGACTCCTACAGAATCACAGACCGGCATGCTCTGATGGCACTTTCATTCAGTACCGAGACTCAGAACAAGAGAAAACATGAAAGTGAATTTTGGTATTTAGTGGTGTAGTACCTTGCCCTTATCTGAGTTCAGCTGCCGGAAATAAAGCGGACCCTCCTTTGTGGCATCAGTGAAGACATCTGAAGCAGAGTCTCTCCTAGAGCCAGAGTCCTCAGAGGACCTGTCAACAGCCTGAAACACACCAAACATGGATCAGCCTTCTGCACAATTCATCTTCTGTGACAGCTGCCACTGAAAACCGTATGAGGACCACTGAGTTCAATAGTCAAACTGAACAGGACTTCCTGTAATCATATCGTAAATAATCCGGACCCAGTCAAGTCAAGTCAAGTCATCTTTATTTATATAGCGCTTTTTACAATGCAAATTGTGGCAAAGCAGCTTTACATTAATAAGAAAATGGTGTCATTGTGCAGCTTATTCTATGTATTATTGATTCATTCCGTTGCAAATATCAGTAGTTATTAGTCTAGTTAATTTATGTATATCAGCACTGCAGAAAACAGTGACGTAATCGTCCGGCTCAGCTCAGTTCACATACAACGGCGCCAATGCAGGCATATCAAAAACACTGCTGAATATCAAGCCAAAGGCAACAGCGGCAAGGAACCAAAACTCCAACAAATGGAGAAAAAAACCTTGTGAGAAACCAGGCTTAGTCAGTTCTCCTCTGGCCAGTAACTAGTTGCCGCTCCAAACTGATAGGTGGCAGTATTGCACCTTTTAATGCTGGTTTCCACCTAGAAGACGACGCAGCGCGCAGCTACCGTACCACTGCCGCAAAAAAACACATCGCAAGAGATTACGGAGGAGAGCAAGTCCCTCTATCGATAACTTTTTTGAATTTGGAAAAGTGCCAAACAACAGTAAGTTCTTTATGTATTCTGTACGGTTACCAACTTGTTATTGTAACCAAACTTGGTTACAAACTCTCTGTCCGTCTCCCTACATTCATATTTTGAGTGTGATTCATTGGCCAAAAAAGAGAAAAGTTTAAGTTTAAGAAGATTTGACGGATTGAATTAGTTTTTCTTCGTTAATTGTATTAGATTATTTAATGAAAATCAGATATTGTGAGTGTTCTAGTTAACACATTACACATTCTTGTATGTCATAAGCACACATGCAGACTGACGTGTTTGTCACAACTAGACTCTGTTCCATTCGATTGCACTACATCTACGTTTTTGTTGTTGTTGTTTTTTAACGTGAGAACATATCCACTCATTCTGTGCTAGCAGGTGGGACTACGAAAAACACGAATGTGACACTTTAAACTCGCACTTCTCTTATAGGAAATCTTTTTATTGCAGAATTTATGTATGGATCAGGGTGTAATTATTGACAAAATTATCATGCTGGAGATCAGGAGCCAACTGGACAGAAGGTGTAAACTAATCATAATGCTGTTAGTGGGAGTCTTAGTCATTTATTATCTCTATCACAGCAGTCTTACCTTTCTGAGGCCCTTGAATCCATGGGTGTGTTTAATCGACCGCCTGTACAGACACAGTAATCACAGAGGTCATATAATGCGAGAGGCAGCAATGGAAGAAGGTTGACTTTTCAACCTTGTGGTCACTGTACTGGCGGTTTATGATTTTACGTAGTGACTGTAAACTTACCCTCGTCCTTCTTCTCTGTAATTATCCAAGCCCTCATCGAAGGACCTGGAGCGCTCGGTTTTAGCTCCGGAATCTGATTCCAGAATTGTGAGTCGTAAAGAATCTAGGTTGAAGATAAGGGTGAATTCATAAAAAAGAGACACATTTCTGATGTCACTGAGATATTGTATGTGTTGGCAGAGATGTTCCTCACCCTGGTCATGGGACAGCTGCCGGCGTATTACGGGAGAAGGGGAAGTTGGACTCGGTGGGATGGTGGTGATGATAGGCGCGCTGGAAATCACGGCAGATGCAGGAATGTGTGTGTTGTCGTGGTCGTTACTGGAGCTTGACGGCTCATCTGATGACAACAGACATAAGACACTTGTAAGATCTTTTGTCTTTGTAGTATATTGCATGGATTATTGTAGTCCAGTAGACACAACAGACTGCCAGACAGGAAACCTGCTTACTCATACAGCTAGTGAGCAATCATTAAACTGATAAGCCTCCCACACCTTTTCATCACATGGGTTACATCACTGGATAAAATATTACTAGTACTTTTTTTAACCACAGGATTTTAACTCCCTGTAGTTTTAGGTACTTCACAAGATAAGACCCTTATTCTTCGGCAAGGATCATGTAGAACCCTTTAAAGCTGCATTGAAATTGTAATTTGGACCTTTCACCCATGGGTAGTCGTTGAAGTCCACTATATGGAGAAAAATCGTGGAATGTTTTCCTCAAAAACCATCATTTCTTTTCGACTGAAGAAAGAAAGACATAAACATCTTGGATGACATGGGGGTGAGTATATTATCAGGAAATTTGAATTCTGAAGTGAACTAATCCTTTGAAAACAAAGTCTCCCTAACAAAACACATCTACCAAATAAAACATAAAACATCATTGTTTTGAAAGAGATTACCGATCAGGAACTAATCCAAAAAAAAGAGGAATCATTGAGCTAGTTTCCACTGGCATGTTCCATTACTTTGTCATATCACTTTACTGCCCTCTTGTTTGTGTGAGGGTTCCAAGGTGTGGATGAACTGGAGGGAGTGTGAAAGTATAAGGGAATGGCAGTGGAAGTCCCGCTGCCTTGGGTGGAATGTGTCAATATGTCACATTATCTGTGTCCCTGTGGACTATGATGTCATGTCCTATCACTCTACTGGTGCACATTACAGTTTGGAGATGCTCCCAGGGACTGACCCATGCACTTCATGAACACTCTGTCTAGTTGTGTAGATATCAAAGCTCATAACACATTCTATAATTAAATGTGCAGGCTGGTGAAGCATGGAACTGTATGTAGAGAAGCACAACCATTTGTGATGACCAATCAACAAATTCAAATGTCTTCTTGTATGACATACCTGTATGTCTGTAATGTCTAGAATATAGCCAAAATAGTGAGGATGACCGATGACTTGAAAGACTATGGAAACGTTGTTTCTTTAAAACTCTTCCTTCTCTTTCTCTTTCTCTCTCACATACGCAGATATTACCAGAACTCAAATTACTCATCATTCCTTTCTGCAAATTTTGTTTACATTGGGTTGAGCTGTTCATCCTGTTGTTATTACAGCTATCCAACACAAAACACCACGGTTGAACACTACTTGATCTAAAGTTCTCTATGCAAAGCCTGGGCCATTAAGGATGGAGATACAGTGTGACCTTTTAAATGATTTATCTAAGCAATAAAAAGCAAATTAATCAAGACCTGCCCAAGTGTGGCATCGCAATGGAGCAGACAATGACTACCTTGTGTAAAAACTAGGGAGATAAAGTTTGTTTAGTTTACTATGAATAATATAAAACAGTGAATATCGAGACAAAGTCTTTTTTCTCACGTCCCATCAACTGCTTAATATGGTAAACAGAGATATAGCAGAAACATGTTTGGAGAATCGCTTTGCTGAGCACACTTCTGACACTACATTTTACCTAGACAAAACTGAAGCAAGTAAACAGCCAAAATAGATGCAGTAGATACGTAGATACGTTTTTTTTTCATGAATTTGGAAGATGCTTGAACTATAGGATAAAAGTATTTGAAAGTAAAGTATTTTTTTTTTATTATACACAAGTTAACCTTATCAAAACTCATCTGCTTTTAGGAAAGAATGAACGGTTGCTATAGCAACAAAATCTGTGGTTATCTTATATAGTTGAGAAAGCCTCTCACCAATGAAGGGAATGGAGTCCAGAGAGTCATCAAGGTTGCTTGAAAAGGAGGTTTTACACTGGTCTCCTAGTTTCCTATTGTGCATTTCGCGTCGGGAATTGTTAGGCAGCCAGCATGTGTTGGAGACTGCAGGTGGTTCAGCACCTCCCTCTGCCTCATTCACTGCCAAAATGTAGGAAGGGTGGCGGAGAGGTTGAGATCCAGACTTCTCCCGCCGAACCACAACTACAGTGGCATCTTGACCCTCGATACCTTCCACCGCCTTCTCATTGGCTTGGGGTTGTGGTTCTATGTACCTAGACTTCTGAGAAATTGTTCCATTACTGGCCAGTATGGGCTTGGACCCACCCTGCTTTGTTCTGTTGGGTTTAGTGGCAGCAGAACAAGAAGAAGAGCGAGCTCCACGGGCTACCTCTCTGAAAGGCTCCTGAAGGCTGTCAGCCCGCCCCCTAGGCTGCAACTGCTTTGCATTGTGGGGGATGTGGTTGGCAGTGAGCGGTGTTCTTTGGTCTTTGATGGGGCCTGTGTTGGAACTACCAGTGATGTGGCCTTGTACTGAGGCGAGGGCAGAAGCTATATAAGAAGCAGCAGCAGTGGAAGGGTCTGAAACATAATTCTTTGCAGGTAGCAGTGAAGATCTGTTTATGGAAGGTGCAGAGGTGTTACCCAGACTTTCAGCTCTGGAGGTAAGAAATGAATCCGTACCTCTACTGAAGAGAGGGGTGTTCGGCAACCCTGGGTAACTCCCCCCTCGTCTGTCTGGGCTAAATACACCTTGTGTTCTGTGAGGCGCCATGCGCAAGGAAGAAGACTGCCTGCTTGCTCTTGCCTCGTCCCCTCTGTGCATGAGTAACCACTCCTCTGTCTCAGTTCTGCAGCATGCCTGCCTGTCCAACATGGATGTTGCATTTTCATTCTGTCTGCCCAGATAGTCACAAGAATATGCTCTTGGTTTCAGGATACCTGTGGTGGCCGACGGGAGGGCATCCTGGGAAGCACTGCGAGGCCAATTCTGTGCTAGAGCAGTCCGTTCTGTACCTCCAAGTCTCTCCTGAGAAGCACTACGGTGAGGCAACACACTGGATACCTGATAACTCCGATCATGTGAGGCACTCCTCCGTCTCAGCTGTGATCCAGAAAAGCCCCGTGAGGGTGTAGCTGTTGTTGATGCGCTCTTCTGCTTGGTGTATTCGCCTGTGCTGGATGGGGACGCGGCTCGCAGACTGTCCAAACGTTCCTGAATAGTCCGGGAGCCATACATGTAGAGCCGTTTGTTGTCAATATAATCCTTGTAGGTGGTGTAGTTCCTCCAGTCAATGTTCTGGTGGGGGGAGCAGGGGGAGGGGGTGGCTGGTGGAGGAGATGGTGTGTAAGGGGTGGGAGAGGTGGCTGATGGGATGGTTTCTGCTGTTGTGGTTAAGGTATGTCTGTGGGAAGATACAGGCTTCGTGTCTATGCAAGTCTGTGCAGTTCTGGTGGTAGTGTCGGAGAACCCAGTGGGCTCTGCAGTTCTGTTGGGCTTGTGCAGTGATTGTGCTGCCCCAGTTGGAGATGAAGTGACATGGGCCCTGGGCCTGTTAAAGTCTGGGTCTGTTGAAGCCGCATTCTGGTTCTCCTCCATCCTGTGGCAGGGACCAGCCCAGGCCACATGTGAAGTTTGATCTGTAGATTCAGGTGATGCTACCATTGTCCTAAAATTCTCATTAAATACATGCACAACAGTTTGGGTCTTGAGGACCTGAGAGGTTTGAGATGGGATAGGGGGGGATAAAGGGTTATCAATGCAGCAGCCTATGTCAGGCTTGTGGCATCGATTTGCTCCTTGTCTGGTTCCACATGATGTCTCGGCTGAGTGTGATGGCTCTGACACCTGTGCCATGGCCAAGGCATTGGGCTCTATCCGTGGGTAACATATTGGGGGTGGCTCTGGGATGTTCTGGGCATTTCCACTATATGCCTCATTTCCTTTGAGGTATGCATCTTGAGAATAGGCCTGAAAAGAAGAGACATTTTATTAAATATAAGGAATGAGTAACACTACAGGCACTGAACAAATATTGACATACAAAATAAATAAATTACAAACATGGATAATGTTGTATCAAACATCAAAAATTTTACCTCTTTAATATTTATCTAGTAAATTACAGGGGGGAGGTTGACCCCGATTTCTTTCTCTAAGTTCAAATGCATCCCAGGAAAAGTGAGAGAGAGAGGAAAAGGTCAAGTAGCCAGGCTCAAATGCCTTTAACCTCATGGAGGGATTAGGTATCATAGGCTTACCTACCTTTAGCTGAGGAGAGAAAGCAGTGCGCAGACAAGAGGAAAAAGCGAGAGGAGGGCAGCCTTTCACCGAACATTCTACAGACGCAAGTAGCTGCTCTGTTATCATCTTACAAAGTCAACAGCTAACTAATATCCTTAAGGTCTAAATACTACATTCTGTTCAGGAAATTACTCCATTTACAATAGGCTCTCTTATCCCAGCTTAATAAATAAAGTTATTTCTGTCTCAGCTGTCTCACTGTGCATATGACAGAGCTTCAGCATTAATGAGAGTGTAGACGCGATAGCTGGACTTTTGACTCTACACCTGAAGTGTCGAGTTACACAGACATGTCCCTCCCTCTCTCTCTTTCTCTGTCTGCTCCACCCCTTCTATGAAAATAAAGATGACTCAGAAGGAAAGGAATATTAAGGTGCAACCTTATGGCAATGAAGTAAATTAGGGGCACAATGTGTTTTGTGATTGAAAAAGTACTGTACCCAAGCTTGCAGTTCTCAAGATAGGTAAAGATTGGATTTTAACAGACATTACAGGTACAAAGTTAAATGTAAAACACATGCACTTTCATGCCAAGGCAGAAAAACTTAACCACAATGGGGCAAAATTACATAACAGAAGAGAGTGAGCGAGTGACAGGTTTAGCTCCTTCTTACCAGAGCTGTGATATCCCTGGAGAACTGCAGCCCGAAGGTTAGATTGACAGCGGGCAAATAAAGGAAGAAAGAACAGGAAAAAAGAGCAATGGTGAGGGAAGATGACAAGAGCTCTACAGGTACACCAGAAGCAATCAGCCCCGACTCGAGACAGTGCTGCTGTCATTCTAGTGCAGGATAAAGCACACTATAAATACACACTGCAGCAGAAAGAGAGAGAGAGACTACTGGAGAGCTGCCAGTCAAACACCAGAGATGAACCAGACAGAGGAGGACACACTGACTACTGCTCTTTCCAGAGTGATCCTGTAGCTTTCAATGAAGTAAAACGTTCATACACAAACTCACAGTCAGCCAACATTTTTCTCTTATGCTTATGTGGCTCCTATCCATCCACACACACACTCATCAAAATAAAGGTAAATAAAGTTTTTTTCCCCCCTCAACAATTTTTGGTTCCTCGAAGAACCTTTCAGTGGACAGTTCTTAAAAGAACAAGTGTTTTTTTTAGTGTGAATAACATTTTATAAATGTTAACTATAAAAAATATTTTGTGATGGAAAGGTTCCATGGATGTCAAAGGCTCTTTATGGAACCATCAATGCCCAAAAAGAATGTTTATTTTAAACAATGCAGTGATTGTCCAAATAATTCCGGTCTTTTCAGTTGGCAGCTTCAGTTTATTCTTTCCTCTGTTGTTTGTATGTTCTTTGGACCCGTTTTCACTTGATATTAAGAAGGTGGTCCAATTACAAGTGGTCAGCTAAGACTCATTGCTGTCTACACCCGGTAGTAATACGGGTCTAAGATGTGTCTTCTGTGACCACTTCCACATTGAATTTCGAGGGGAAGGTCTCTATGTCACTAAGTCAGTCTAAAAATAAAAACAAAAACAAACAACTGCCATTCTCATTATTTTCTCAAACAAAAAAGTGAAAATCCATGTAAAATGTATCTAATATTTTTGACAAAGTACACATTATCTGGCAACATGAACTGAAAATATAGCCGGGCAATGGAAGAATGGACATCTACAAATAAGCGAATAGATGGACATCTATCTATAACTGCCATTATTTTTCATCTTTTGGTCTGCATCTTTGAGTTTGTCCTTTACCTGTTCGTTTCAAGAGGTTGCATTTTTTCACAGTCAAAGCATGCACTTTGCAAGGTGCTGCTTTGAATCTGATCAGCTGACTGCTTTGCATACAGTACTTGCCGTTCCCTTAAGTCCATTATATGTCTTCTGCCTATGATTACTAAGCACACATGGTAATATGATCCATTACTCTGCCCCTGCTCCACCTACACCCATTTTTTGAGTTTTATCCATCACTAAAGATAGTTTGTCATCAGCATCATCATAAGGCAATTTTAGACTACAGCTTTTGCTGTAAAAGTTTAACTTTGACGTTTTACATTGAGAGTTTTAGAGGTTATGAAAGAGATTCGCCGTCATAATCCTTCAAATCAGCTTCGGCAATCTGACAGTTTCCGAAGAAGCTGACACAATTACTCTACGCCAGTTACTTGTAGTCCTAAGTGAGTCCTTCACAAAGATGGATCTGCCCGATTCCAGCTTTACTGAAGAGCCTCCAGATAATCACCAATTTTCAAAGCGGTGTGAAACACTGCGAGTTGTGGGCCTCTTGAGGTATCTGTCTAACCATTAGAGGACAAGGTGTTGGGCAAAGCTTAAAACTGGACTCATCAGAGAATATCAGAATCAGGCAGATCCGTCTTTGTGAAGGACACGTAACTCAAGCCACGTTCAAGGTTATCGTGGAAGAATTCCTTCTGCTCTGATAATGTTCCCCAACTCGAAGGATTGCTTTTTACCAACAGGACAATGCTTCATGCCACATAGCCAGACCAATCAAGGTGTGGATGAAGGGCCACCAGATCAAGAACCTCTCTTGGCCAGCCCAAATTCCAGACCTGATCCCCATTGAAAACCTCAGGAATGTGATCAAGAGGACGATGGAAGGTGATAAGCCATCCAACAAAGCCAAGCTGCTTGAATTTTTGCCCCACGAGGGACCCAATGTGACCAACTGGTGGAGAGCATGAATCATGAAAACAGTGATTGGAAATCAGGGTTATTCCACAAAATTTTGATTTCTGAACTCTTCTCGAGTTAAAACATTAATATTGTATTTAAAAATGAATATAAACTTGTTTTCTGAGGTGTTCAATGTCCTCTTTGTATGTGATGTGTGTGCGCGTATGTAATCAGCCAAAAATGCATATTCCTAATCTCCTGATAGATCTCCTGTCTATTATAATACATTCCTAATAGACCTGATTACTATTGTTTTTGTTGCAGTTGTTTTGTGAAAAAAAGACCAATAACCAATAATAATATCTAATAAAAGTTTGCGTTACATGATCTCTCTCTCTACCGGTAACAATTGTGAGTTAAAATCTTCTCATGAGGCGCATTATTGGTATGTGGCACGGAGTTGCTGAGTGTATGTAGTGTTTCAAATCAGTCACTTATGAGGAACATTGCTGCCTTAGAAGGAAGATGCCTACGCAGGCAGTAGAAGATGGAGGGTTTTGGAAGAGAACTTGTCACTAGAACTGCTTCCTGTTGGCTGAAATAACAAGCATGAGTGTCATTCCTAAGTCTTAAACTCCACACTGGATGGACTCATTACTGTTATAACGGAAAGTGCCAGAGGGCTCCACAGTGGAGTATGAGTTTATGTGGCTGGCATGTAACAGCCTGAAATTTGGAGTTCCGTCTGGAATGTGCTCAGATATGGGGGTGGCATTACATCCCTTGTTCTGAGGAAAACCTCATTATAGCTGAATTCAAAATAAGCACACACACACACACAGGCGCCATCACGCTTCTCTGCTCCAGTGGATCACTGAACTCTGCCAGGAAGAGCATCTTCACTTTCACAAAGTGGTGCCATTTGTCTCCATTGCTCTGCTTTCCTTCCAAAAATTCATTTTGCTTTAGTAAATCTATCCATTCAGAAACTTCAAAAGCCTCACATATTTTGATGACAACACACACATACCAATAATTCAATGTCAAACTTGAATGGACATTATTGCCCACAAAATTAAAAATAAGAGTTTTATCAAATAAGAATTCAGATCTTTAACTGACCGAGGTTAACTAACTAATACAAGGGAGAGAGAAAGCCTGAAGATGAATCTATTTTTGTGAAAGAAATGATTTTTTGTTAAGCTATGAGAAATAAAACCTACCAGCTGTAAAATGTCTTCATCTTTTGGCATCACACAGAGCTCTAGAGATGTGTCACTGCAAAAAAATTAAAAAAAATAATTAAATCTCAGATGAGGTCATGACTACAGTTACAAGTACAGTGCTTTATTTTAATCAAGAACAAGGAAGGGGTGCTAGCTGGTAATACCAAATAAAATTACGCAATAAAGAGTCAATTCATCAAACTCCGTCAAGGATTAAGAAATCTGGAAGATTTAACAGAAACGGATAATCAACCCACAAAATGAGCAAAAAGGGAGCATTTGGATACAGAGCAGTGAGAATTCCTGGATTAAGTATCATTTAAAATCAAATTTTGGTTAAAAACAAAAGCTACAACTTAGGGGTGTTGCGATACCCTCGTGTCACGATTCGATACATATCACGACACTGAACTCATAATATGATATTATTGCAATACTTCAAGACATGGTAAAAGGTTAACAAAAAATTTACTGTTGATTCAAATGCTAAACTTGGTATTACTTTGGGGGTGGAAGTGAATAGGCTTGGACTTGGTGCAGGTAACCTAATGCACAGGACAGTGTTGATACCAGAATAAAAATATTCATGATTCTGAAGCTGAAAATACAGAAAAAAACATGAATGTGCTTGCACTCCATCATTGACTAGAAATATTAAAATAATGTAGGCCACTTTTTACTGGTAACACAGGACATTTGGCATCATCAGGACCCACAAATATTCCCCTATTCCATTATTATACTTTATATCCATCATTATATATAGTAGTTACATTTTTTTCCTCACACAGTTCATTCTGAGTGAACTATATACAATACATATTGTCACTATCACAATATATTGTTACACCCCTACAACAACTAGCACCCAATTCAGATCTTTAACCATGAAGCTACACCACACCTCGGGGTCTGGAACAAGCAGTGCAAAATTACCTGTTCTGGATAAGGGCGATTACTTGGGAATACGTCTTTCCGATAATGCTTTCTCCGTTGACTTTTACAATGCGATCCCCTGTGGGAAGGAGAAACAGGAAGGGAACCAGATGCTGTAGTTCAGTTATGTAAAAAGATTTAAAAAAAAAAAAAAAAAAAAAAAAAGTGTTTTGAAATCTATATACAGGCTTGTAAAATCTTTTATGAACCTCATGAGGAACTGATGATCCACATGATTTCGTGGTAAACATAAATACAGATTTGGACAGGAATTCAGAACCATGGAGAAAGTATGTTTACTCAGATATGTGTGCTGAAGATGAGATTCACAGGAAAACAGTCAGAGTGGGCCAGCAGCGAGATATTGTGGATAATTGTGGGAACATGTGTTCTGGACCCTCCCAAAAGTCTGGCCACGGAGACCAACAAAGCAGAAAGAACTTCTCAATGTTTCTTTGGGTCCATACTGATCACTCTTGCATAACACTTCAGCTGCTTATGAAGAAGTCCCGCCAATTCATTTTGGATGCTGGCTGATGGTATGACCTCTTGCCTGGTTTACCTCCTACCGTTCAGTAGTTATGCCTTCATGCATCAGTGAGCCCAGATTTATGTCTTAAGGGCTGACAAAGCGGGATGTGTGGTCTATCTGTGCTATTTTTATATTTTCTAGTGTACATATGTATCAGAAGGATGTATTTGGATGTTGCATTTTTAACGTGGCCAAAAATGACCATTTTGTTTTGGAGGTCTCCTACAATAGGTTTACATCCATCTAATGCAATCTAATGTAGACTTCTCTCATAGTGTCTGAAATGGTTCGATAAAGGAATCTCTAAACCCCTCCTTTCTTAGATTCTACTTTTCTCTGATTGATCAGATGACCAAGTCTGATGTGATTGGTCAACCGCTAATTGGGCATGTCAGAAATGAAACTACTGTATGTTCACTTCAGGCGGCTTCCTCAGCGACGATGGTGTCAGTTTTACCGTATCAATTCAATATTGAGTCCTCATCCTATGGAAGTGCTGCAAGGTGTATGTGCTTTTGCAGAACAGAAACTAGCATCGTCTTGACATGTCGAAAACGCGAACCAAACTCTTCCAGACCTCAGCTACAACTACAGTCTTTGAGGGCAGGTCAAAGTAGACGTTGTTCGTGGGCAGCCAATGCATTATGCAAATTTGTTACAAACCTATGTAGGTTCGTGTACACAGTAAAATCCCCAGAGTTAAATCAACTCTGCTCAGATAACATTTGGTCCCTCTCTAAATAGTGTTAAAGTAACACTGAAGCAGAGTTAAAGTTAATGAGACAATTAAGCAATTAATTAAGCGATGATTGAACATTATTGATGAACACCTGCTGTTAACAAGCAGAATCACTGAAGAATAGAGAAACACAAGAACTACAACTGATGAAATCAACTGAAGATAAAAGACATTCAATCTCTGAAGAGTGTGACTTTAACACTATTTAGAGAGGGACCAAATGTTATCTGAGCAGAGTTGATTTAACTCTGGGGTTTTTACTGTGTAGGAAATAAGTCTGGAATTAATGACGACTCATTTCAGGTGGTTCAGAATCTGTTGTTTCTTTTGGGAGACAATAACTCCACTTTAATCTTTGAAACTTTGCAGACCTTTTACATGAACAAACAGCTATATTACACACTATAAAACTCAGAATGACTCAATGAGGCCTCTATTGCCAGCAAGTTAATCAACATTTTCAGATGCCCACTGAAGTGGTTTAACCTTAAAATTATAAAGTGACGAGAATACTTTTTGTGCACCAAAAACGAAAACGAATTTGTTTTGAATCAGTGGTTGGGAGCATCAAAGTGATCTCATAAAACGAGGCTTCGTTACGTCATAAGCGTTTCACAATTTCAATAGTTCACGAACCGAACCACTGATTCGAAACAGTGTTTTGAAATCGGCCATCACTAGATATTGTTGAAATTCGTTATTTTGGGGGGGTTTTGGCACACAAAAAGTATTCTCGTCGCTTTATAATATTACAGTTGAACCACTGCACTCACATGAACTGTTTTAAATATGTTTTAGTATCGTTCTGGGCATCTGAAAAGTGTTTATTACCTTGCTGGCAATAGAGGCCTCACTGAGCCATCGGATATTATCAAAAATATCTCAAACGAAGGTCTTATGGGTGTAAAACGACAATTAATGGGTGTAATTAATGACAGAAATGTCTTTTTTTTGTGAACTAACCCTTTAAGATGGTATAATAGTCACCTGGTGTGAAATTCATCAATCTTAGTTTTAAAACAATAGACTAGGAGTGTCTAATAATAATATACTGGTATAGCTGATAACTGTAATATTGATATCATCTTAATACTATATACATTCATATCACAAATATATTACCTGGTTGACACTCCAACATAGTTATAGGTGGGTGTGCACCTTAACCGCTGGTTACCACCCATTAAAAAATAAATAAATAAAAGAATTAAATAAAAAATAATCATGTCACATTTTTGGTTACAAACACTACATTTGTATTTTGAGGTTGAGATTCATCGGCCAAACAAAAACACAAAATTTAAAGTTAAAGATGCATCTGACCGAAGAATTTATTTTGTTTCCTCAGAATTTCTATTATATTGTGATAATATCGTTATTGTGAATTCTTCTGGCCAAGATCTGATATTGTGACTGCCCTACAACGGACCAATCAGAGCGTTCCGGAGGCGAGACAACTGAGTGTCTGCTACAATGTCTTAAAATGTCATTCATCAATTGTAACACGTATAATCTGTTTTCTGTGTCATTATGTTCTTTCCCTTGTTTAGTTAATTATACTGTTCACCTGTAATCTCGTTAATTATCTCATTAGTTCCCTTTGTTTGTCCGGTGGATTTAAACCCCGAGTTCTCCTTTAGTCTCTGTTTCATTAATGTTAGTGGTGTTTCTCCTTTAGCAACTCCTGTGTGTTCTTATTAAAGATTATTCTAAGTATTTGTCATTTTCGTGAGCTTCACCATTATGCGACATCAATTTTGAATAACGATACATCAAGTATGGGCATTTAAATATGTCTCAAGACTTGTGCATTCTACTTCAGTATTACTGTACCATTGTACAAGAACCAGTACCTGTGCAGAGTCCAGCTCCGTGTGCAGGGCCGCCCTCTTTCACCTGCTTGACAAAGATGGTGTCCATCGGCTCCAGTCTGTTCCGCTGTCTCCCTGAAGGCATGAGACAAAGAGAAGAGTCACTTGAGAGTCATCAAAATTAGAAAGTAATTAGGGAACTTGCACGATTTCTATGATTTTTAATGTTGTCAAACTAAAAAACACTCTTTTTCCCTTGCATTTTCCAAATTAAATAGGTACTTTTCAGACTTGTATCGCAAAACGAGACAGCACATGTTAATCTACTGTGCTCTAGTCATTCTCACTAAATCTTCTGTGGCAATCTCAGAGTCATAAGATAATATAAGATATGAGCATGCTTACGTGTGAGTGTGTTGTATGCACATATTTGATGGGGTTAGATCATGCTGACAGCCGCATACCTGTCGGGATACACTGAGGGGAATGTATGCGTGCTGTCAGAAGCACTGCAGCTCCAAATGAACATCCGCATTATGACACATTGCTCTGATTATAGTATGTAATATCTAATGCTGATGCTGCGAGTGGTGAACAATGACCAGCGAACTCGTCCGCTACTTTTGGACATTTTGTTAACTAGTAAAAAAGAATCATACTCCACAATGGTGAGAAACTGTATAACGAAGCCTTTGAAAAAGTGCATCATCTCTGGGAAAACTGCAACAAGCCACAAACTGAATTATGAGCTTTCATAGTCCAACAAGGAATCCGCACGTTTTTTTTAAGGCTGCATGATTTTGAAGATTTCCAGGTTTAATGTGCTTATGCTGTACAATTTGGCCAGAATTGATGATTTTATATCACATGGGTATGTAATGATAATATTAGTGAATAAAAATTATAAAAACAAAATAATAAATATTTCTGCTACTTCACTGTAAAATAAAAAAGGTATTTAAGAAAAAAAAATCAATCATATTTATTTACATTTTATTACATCTGTAAAATACTAATATTTATGGTTGTCTTAATTTATTTTGAATAAATGATATATCCATTCATATCATTATTAATGGTGCTTGCCTAAGTCAAGCATCAATTCTTATTCTTCTGCAAACTTATTATTATTCTGCTTCTTCTTCCGGATAAAACTTTGGCGCGTAACTCGTCCCGCACCGTTTGTCCTAGACCCATGAATGAGGTGTCAAATCGACCGGCTCATTGAGGAGAGGTGTGCTGTGACTTTTATAAGCGATCGGAACGACAACGTTCGTACTGCGGACGAAAAACCCTAGCAACCACCCAGGTTACCATAGCAACCACCTAGGTCACCCTAGCAACCGGCTAGCAACATCTTAGCAACCACCCCAAGTACCTTAGCAACTGCCTAGCAACACCCTAGCAACCACCCAAGTTACCATAGCAACCGCCTAGCAACCATCCAGAACACCCGAGCAACCACCTAGCAACACCGTGGTGACCACCCCAAGTACCTTAGTTACTTCCTAGCAACACCCTAGCAACCATCCTGGTTACCATAGCAACCACCCAGAACACCTTAGCAACCGCCTAGCAACATCTTAGCAACCACCCCAAGTACCTTAGCAACTGCCTAGCAACACCCTAGCAACCACCCAAGTTACCATAGCAACCGCCTAGCAACCATCCATAACACCCTAGCAACCACCTAGCAACACCGTGGTGACCACCCCAAGTACCTTAGTTACTGCCTAGCAACACCCTAGCAACCATCCTGGTTACCATAGCAACCACCCAGAACACCTTAGCAACCGCCTAGCAATATCTTAGCAACCACCCCAAGTACCTTAGCAACTGCCTAGCAACACCCTAGCAACCACCCAAGTTACCATAGCAACCGCCTAGCAACCATCCATAACACCCTAGCAACCACCTAGCAACACCGTGGTGACCACCCCAAGTACCTTAGTTACTGCCTAGCAACACCCTAGCAACCATCCTGGTTACCATAGCAACCACCCAGAACACCTTAACAACCGCCTAGCAATATCTTAGCAACCACCCCAAGTACCTTAGCAACTGCCTAGCAACACCCTAGCAACCACCCAAGTTACCATAGCAACCACCTAGCAACCATCCAGAACACCCTATCAACCACCTAGCAACACCGTGGTGACCACCCCAAGTACCTTAGTTACTGCCTAGCAACACCCTAGCAACCACCCAGAACACCTTAGCAACCGCCTAGCAACATCTTAGCAACTGCCTAGCAACACCCTAGCAACCACCTAGGTTACCATAGCAACCGCCTAGCAAAATCTTAGCAACCACCCCTAATACCTTAGCAACTGCCTAGCAACACCCTAGCAACCACCTAGGTTACCATAGCAACCGCCTAGCAACATCTTAGCAACCACCCCTAATACCTTAGCAACTGCCTAGCAACTGCCTAGCAACCGCCTAGCAACCACCCAGATTACCATAGCAACCGCCTAGCAACCACCCAAAACACATTAATTAGAAACTGCCTACAAACACCCTAGCAACCGAGGGTCAAATGTTGCCACTGCAAGCACCAATCACATTTTCTTCAGGAAATGTACATTCTAGTTATTATTCTTATTCACTCAGATATACATCACAATAGGGACCAAAAGATTATTGTAACTTCCATTTCATGCAGACTTTATTTATTTATTTATTTATTTTTTGGGAGAAGTACAGGAGATGTGTAGCTTTGGGAATGTCTGCTGTTCAACCTACGGTGGCAGAAAAAGTGCTGACCTACATGTACAGTAGTTTGGGACCAGGAAAATTCAATGCAAACCAACACAGAAAAGTGCACTGCAGAAAAAAACACATTCACTAATCACACAAAATCACTGACGCAAACAGATAAACTTGCACTAACATTTAGACACACAGGGAAGCAGTGTTTGAAGCTGTTACACTGATGTGTGGTGTCAGGCTCCCTCTACAAGCACATGAGGTATTGCAGAAGAGTTTCACCATATACTGAAAGATGTGACACCGTACTGACAACATAACATACTGAGCATGCTCTGTTTCTGACATATATGAGCATAAATGTAACGTACATGCATTAGTTTTTGACTAAATTTCAAAATAGTTCACGTGAGTTTGGCAGTTTGATACACGACCCGAACCGCTGATTCGAAACAAAAGATTCGTAAACCTTTGAAGCTTCATGAAGCAGCGTTTTGAAATCGGCCATCACTAGATATTGTTGAAAACAGCCATTATTTTGGGCATTGAAAGTGTAAATGAACTTGCTGGCAATAGAGGACTCGCTGAGCCATCAGATTTCTTCTTCATTTTTGTTCTAAAGATGTCTCACGGGTGTGAGTGATTAATGACAGAATTTTCATTTTTGGGTGAACTAACCCTTTAAGTGCTACTGCTACAATAGTTTCAGTAACAGTGGAAGGGAACCAAAAACTAGTAAAAAAAAAAAATGCAATTGCAGATAATACAATATTAATGAAATAAAAGGCCACTTAAGGGCACTTAGAGTATGACTAAAATATACTTTTAAAAGGTGCACTTTGTAATAATGTCAAATTAAGCTTTATTTAAAGTACAATTTAAATAAGCTTTTGTCATGCTTTAAATAAGTGAGTAGCCCTGCTTTACTCAGTCCATTTCCTGTAGAGGGCAGTAATTCATATGATCAATTGAGGGCTTTAGTAATGCGATACTATCAGTGGCTCAGCACCAGATCAGGAGGTTAATATTTTATTCCATTACATATGAATTGTGATCCAATCTGATTACTATTGGCATCTCTTGTGAGGCTTTGTTTAATATGATATGGCTCATCCTGATCCATCGAATCACCCTGCCAAGACTAGATTTTTAACGGCAGTGCTTTACTGGGAGGTGGATGCTCCAAAGGATGTCCCACTGATCCAGTTACACCATTACAGCCATCGACTAATGGGCTGTAGACATCAATCACAATATTAGTGTAATGGTCATTTCAAAAGGTACTTAAACCAGCAACGCTGCAAAATACATGGAATATAGGACATGATTTGTATGTACTAATGTGTTTTTTATCATTTCTGGCCAGCTTTTTCATGGAACACAGGAAATCCACAGCTTGAAGGGGAACAAATGATGACAAATTAGCATTTTCTAAATTCATTTTAAAAAGTTTAAAGCAGGCTCTTTTGAGGGTTCAGAGACCGTAGTCTGATCTGAACGTGTACACATGTGTGATGATGTTTCACACTAGCTGGTGTGCCAAATTCTCTGCTGTCCCTCGGGTGACTCATTCAAACATGCTTTTCTTCAGTGCATCAATAGAGGGCAGAGGAGGGCATGCTGAAAACAGTCTTTGTGTGCACAGGTTTGTGTAGCCCCCCCAGCGTCTGGAATCTCTTTTTGTTAGTCTGTCTGAGTGTGTACGGACTTAATAAGGAACAATGCTCCCACAACAAACACACTGCTTTTACCAGTCATTTGCTTCTCAATAAATCGCAGTATCTAAAATATCATATCCCAGTGTTTTCGTCTACGGGGCTCTTTGACTGATGTTTTCAGCTTGAACCACACTCAACCACAAATCCCAGGCAGTGTCAACACACAATATGACTTATTGTGAGAAATCGAAGTCTGATCCGCTATGGGCAGTCTGCACCTGCACTGCAAACTGTGTTGAATGAGTGTCAGGGAGTTTTCGGGTACACGGTGCTCCAGGGTGAAAGTGGAGAAAATGAGTTGAACACAAAATCAGACTCTGTGGGAACTGCCTGATTTTTATTAGTATTATTTGAATGATTTTGTTCTAAATTACATCATACACATTCGTCTTTCGATTTTGCTTGAGGTACAGCGTTCAAAAGTAAAAACAGCAATAATGTGAAATATCATTACAATTTTAAATAACGGTTCTTATCAATGCTGAATACCGTTCTTGCTGCTTAGTATTATTGTTGAAACTATAATGCATTTTTTTTTCATGATTCTTTGATGAATAGTAAGTTCAAAAGATCAGGATTTATTTGAAATTGAAATATTTGCAATATTACACAGTAAATGTTTTTGCGGTCACTTTTAAACAATTGAATGTATCCTTGTTGAATAAAAGTATTATTTTATCAAACTTTTAAAAGGTAGTGAATCACAGTTTCCTCAAAATATTAAAGCAGCACAAACGTTTTCAACATTGATAACAATAAGAAATTAGAATCATTTCCGAAGGATAATGTGACACTAAAGACTGAAGTATAAAAATTCAGCTTTGAGAATTCATTACATTTCAAAATAAATTAAAATAGGAAGTTGTATGTAATTACAATTAATGTAGCCTTTGGGGATAAGAAACTTCCACAAAAAATAAAAAATTGGCCTGTAGTGTAAATCCGGGCCTTTAGCCCGAGACAGTCAGTGAAAGAATTTTTGCATGCAAAAATGGTAAAATATATATAATATCCCCATCTCCAATCTGATTGGCTCATTGCACAAATTTATAATGTATTCTCTGGTTAATACAATGAGCTGTGCCAAACTCTTGCTCTATATTCTTGTCTCAAGTATTTTCCACTCTCTCTATTTGACCTAATCTTTCCCCCGTCTTTTTTCCGTCTCTGTGTGTGTTATTTTGGCTAAAGTCTCTCGTGCGCAGCTGGCCCTCCTGTTGTTTTGTGTTGGATAATGTTGTTTGGCAGCGGTTGGGAGGACGCCCATTCCCTTGATTCCCCTCAACATTACACAGCAGGGCCAAATTCCTGCACAACACAGCACTGACTCTCTCTCTCTCTCTCTCTCTCTCTCTGTCTCTTAGTATCAGACAGAGGGAGAGAGGGAATGAATAAGGAACTTGACGTGGTATGCGGCACAAGTGTAAAATAAAGACATGAATGCCCATATTTCATCTGATTGACAGAAACTCTTGTGAACAAAAAACTGTTATGACATAATAGTGCATAATCCATTTCCATGTCAATATGAAATGGAAGTTAAAATTGAATTCGCTAATATACACATATTTGTGTCATATATATTCCAAAGTCATTTGATATGAAATCCAGTAGACCAATCCAGTTCTTACCCATCATCGCTCTGAGCTGTCACTCATGCATTTCCTACAAAATCGCACATCTCAATAAGAAAGTTGCATAAGCTGACACCTCTATTTAAAACAAAACACCAGGGTACAGAGTACAGAGATCCCTGTTGTGAACAGTTATGTCTGACATTGGCTTTACAGCTTTCCCAATGGTAATACCAATATATACAGACCATGGTGAAGAACAGATATATTAGGTACATTTTTTGCTATTTTGAGGATATTTTTTTTCACACGGCTAAATAAGATGGTTAAACAGTTAATCATAAAGAACAATGGTACCATGAAATTTTACTGGTAAAATACTACTGAAATGTTGGTATTTTCACAACACTAGAACGCAGTATCTAACAGTAAACATTTTAGTAGTATGCTCATTTTTCAATGCACATTTAATTCATCAAGAGTTGACAGAAACCATTATGGAAATGAAAATGGAAGACCTATTGAGTATCTTTAATCTAAATCAAATCTTTTAATGGGTGGAACATGAAAAATGAACATGCCATCATTATTTACTCACTCATGTCATTCCAAATCTGTATTACTTTCTTTCTTCTGCAGAACACAAAAGAAGATGTTTTGAAGGATGGTGGTAACCAAACAGTTTTACTTCTTCGCTGTTGGGCGGATACGAGTTAAGTTCAGTTCATAAATCATAAATCAAGTTTTGTTCATAAATCATTACTATTGGTCACTTTGGGTTTTGCTAATATTTAACTAATGGAAATTGTTAAGAAGAGCTTGTGACTAAACCTTGTAACTCCATTAGATCTTCAATTGTCAGTAAAACCTCATAACTCCACATGCCTCTATCATGAATGAAGTTCCGCACATTTTGGGCCATCTCTGCTTGTTTGCAATGCAAGGGTGAATAAAGAACAGGCTCTTTGAACAAGTACAATGTACACATATTAGGGTTGTAAATAGGACAGTTCATCAAGATATGATCTGATAATGATTCTCATTGCCAACGATACAATATTGATATACTTCAAAAGGTTCAGCGATACAATTCAATTCGATTCAGGTGTATATATTGATAAATATTATGATATTTTATGCCTATTTTACACTGCAGTAACATTTTTATCAACTTGCAAATGCAACTAAATATACACTACTCAAAAAAATAAAGGGAACACTAAAATAACACATCCTAGATCTGAATGAAAGAAATGTTCTTATTAAACACCTTTTTCTTTACATAGTTGAAAGTGCTGACAACAAAATCACCCAAAAAATATCAATGGAAAACAAATTTATCCACCCATGGAGGACTGGATTTGGAGTCACACTTAAAATTAAAGTGGAAAACCACACTACAGGCTGATCCAACTTTGATGTAATGTCCTTAAAAACAAGTTAAAATGAGGCTCAGTAGTGTGTGTGGCCTGTATGACCTCCCTACAACGCCTGGGCATGCTCCTGATGGTCTCCTGAGGGATCTCCTCCCAGACCTGGACTAAACCATCTGCCAACTCCTGGACAGTCTGTGGTACAACGTTGGTGGATGGAGCAAGACATGATGTCCCAGATGTGCTCAATTGGATTCAGGTCTGGGGAACAGGCGGGCCAGTCCATAGCATCAATACCTTCCTCTTGCAGGAACTGCTGACACACTCCAACCACATGAGGTCTAGCATTGTCTTGCATTAGGAGGAACCCAGGGCCAACTGCACCAGCATATGTAAGTCTCACAAGGGGTCTGAGGATCTCATCTCGGTACCTAATGGTAGTCTGGCGAGCACATGGAGGGCTGTGCGGCCCCCCAAAGAAATTCCACCCCACACCATTACCGACCCACCGCCAAACCGGTCATGCTGGAGGATGTTGCAGGCAGCAGAACGTTCTACACGGCGTCTCCAGACTCTGTCACGTCTGTTACATGTGCTCAGTGTGAACCTGCTTTCATCTGTGAAGAGCACAGGGCGAATTTGCCAATCTTGGTTGTCTCTTGCAAATGCCAAACGTCCTTCACGGTGTTGGGCTGTAAGCACAACCCCCGCCCGTGGACGTCGAGCCCTCATACCATTCTCATGGAGTCGGTTTCTGGCCGCTTGAGCAGACACATACACATTTGTGGCCTGCAGGAGGTCATTTTGCAGGGCTCTGGCAGTGCTCCTCCTGCTCCTCCTTGCACAAAGGCGGAGGTAGCGGTCCTGCTGCTGGGTTGTTGCCCTCCTTCATGCCTCCTGGTGTACTGGCCTTTCTCCTGGTAGTGCCTCCATGCTCTGGACACTACACTTACAGACACAGCAAACCTTCTTGCCACAGTTCGCATTGATGTGCCATCCTGGATGAGCTGCAGTACCTGAGCCACTTGTGTGGGTTGTAGACTCTGTCTCATGCGGAGAAAGTGACCAAAATATCAGCCAGGAAGCATTGAAACTGAGAATTGGTCAGTGGTCACCACCTGCAGAACAACTCCTTTATTGGGGGTGTCTTGCTAATTCCCTATAATTTCCACCTGTTGTCTATTCCATTTGCACAACAGCATATCAAACTGTTTGTCAATCAGTGTTGTATCCTAAGTAGACAGTTTGATTTCACGGAAGTGCCATTGATTCGGAGTTGCATTGTGTTGTTTAAGTGTTCCCTTTATTTTTATGAGCAGTGTATAACATGAACATCCGCAAATGCTGTACCCAAAATAGGACATCCACAAATAAATAAATAAATACACAAAACTTCTCACACAGAGCATAAGTACTGAATTGAGTTCTCTCGTGCTTAAATTGGCAAGGCTTAAAACACTCGCAACTGATAAAAGTTTCAGGACGATTCAGCCCTGGTTCGATCGGGACAGGTGAGAGTCAAATTAAAGATGCCGCTGAAATATATATATATATATATAGACACTTATATATATAAAAAAAGTGTCTTAATTTAGCATTTGTTGAGTCATAGCCAATACTGTGGTAAATAGGCTGTACAAAGCACTTCATCTTTATAGCAAGAGATTTTGTCCAAATAACAGATAAAATGAAGAGCCGACATAGCTCCAATAAACTTTATAACCTCCAAGTTTATGAAAACGTAATGCGATGCACTGCCTCATTTGCGGCTGTTCTAATGACGGACAAAACACGCATGTTCAAAAACTTCTCTGAAATTGGCTGGTCAAAAACCTTGTGATTCAATTTGAGCTTGATTTTGGTACAATGTTAATAATATATAATGACACATGCAGGTGTCTGACCATATAAAAGCCAAAATATCAACTGTTTTTGGCAAAATCTTGCATACTGCACACAGTATGCATAATACATACTACAATAAAATAGTACAAGTAGTCCGGTATTATCATATTCACGACACACAACACTGGACCTGTTCAACTGTAATCAGGTGCAGAAATACAGCAGAGTTTGAAGACAGCAGCCAAGCTTTTGTATGGCAGCAGAGCCAAAAGTACATTGTTTTTGGGAACCCAGAGCTCTCTTATTTACGATCATTCTTCATATTTTCAGTCTCTAGTCAGGCAGCACTAGTGTAATAAAGCAGCAGAGACACTAGAGTCGGTGCCTGGAGCGAATCCAAACCGAATCTGGCCCCTGCGCGTAAGGTGGGGTTTTACTGGTCCTCCAAGAATCATGCAGAATTCTATTTGCTTGTGCTCTTGCTCCCATCCCTATCCTCATGGACGCCACCCAAAACATTGGCAAGAAAATAAAATGAAATGAAATATCTCTGGCATGTATTTTCACAGAAAAGGAAAACAAATATTTGAACAGATGTTGACTTTTTTATTTGTGCTGCATATTTTTTCAACTGTAGCAACGTCTTAAAGCAAAACACAATGGGGAGAATTCACTATGAATGATCTGTGACTGCTCATATATGCTTATTTGTGAAAGGCTTATAGTTTTGTTTTGGAGTTCTCCTACAATAAGTTTGTTTAATTTTTTCATAATATACATTGCAGTATCACCTCTTTTCTCACAGTGGCTGAAACAGTTCGATAAAGGATTCAGTTTCTCTAAACCCTTTCTTTCCAAGAGCCTACTCTGCTCTGATTGATCAGTTGGCCTAATATGTTGTGATTGGTCTACGACCAAACCAAATGTCCATTACCATACCGGAGTTTCAGCTCCGGAGGCTTCCTAAGTACTGCTATATACAGTGATATGAACAGTGATGTTCAATTCGAGCCAGAGTCCTCATCCTTTGGAAGTGCATGCAAAGTGGATTTGCTTTTGCAAAACAGAAAGTAGTATCTTCTTGACAAAGTCTTCCAGGCCTCAGCTACAACTACAGTGTTTGAAAGCGGGGCAAAGTAGATGTTGTTCGCAGGGAAGCAATGATAGGCTGGCATTATGCAAATGTGTTACAAACCTATGTAGGTTTGAGGAAGAAGTAGTACAGCACTTACTGATGATTCGTTTCAGGCTCAGATCAGGATCGGTTCCTTCTTTTGGAAGACAATAACTCCATTTATCGTGAAGTTTGATCTATGAAACTTTGCAGACCTTTCTCATTCACAAACAGCTACGTTACACACTACACGAAAAGTAATATCCAAAAATGCACAATAGCGGAAACAAACAAACTGATCTCAATTTGCAAGGGGAAATTGCTACCACACTGCTTCTAAGGATTTCCTTGTGGAACTTTAGGGAATTGGTCGAATCAAATTAAATATCTCTATAATATCTCTAAATATATTCTAAACTTACATAATCGTCTTTCCTCGTCTATTTTTAATGTTTAATGTACATGAGGGGCGGTGCAAAGAGTTTTCAAATTTGGTGGGGTTACTGGTAAAACACCCACAGAAATCAAAAGCATAATTCAGATGGTATGTAGCATTGTATTTGTGGTTGGTTGGTTGGTTGGTTAGTTAACTGAAATTTGGGAATTTGGTGCATTCTATAATGAAACGCAGGGTTTGCGGTGGGAAAAAAAAGCTAAAATGGCACAACTGTTTAGTTAAATATCCTCAATATGGGAATTCCCCCTCAGCTCAACACCTTACACATCTCATTTGAGGGTGGAAGGAATGATGGGAAATGAGTGAAATATATTCTGGGCTGTACAGCTTTAAAGCAAAAGACAACAAACACACACAAACATTTTGTCATTCTTTCAAACACATTTTAAAGGCAGTAAGAGCGCTGATCTCATAAAGCTGTTTATACACAGCTCAAATTGGATGACATCCAATCATTCCACCCAGATTGTCTGCACGTGGAGAGCAGATCTGCATCCGCACACACGCCTGTGGCTCATTCTGCATATACGTCAGACAAATAAACATCCTAATTACTGTGAGGAAACATCTAGTCCTATGCAATAATAAGAAGCAAAAGAGGAAGAAAACATAGTTTGTCTTGTTCGGTGACATAATGTGTGGAAACCCAGAGGAAATTTCTCAGAGGTATTTCCGAGAGGTTGTCTGTTCATATCACAGCAGACTACGATTAGAAATAAACTCCCACAGGCAAATGAGTGCAAAATCTTGATTTCACTCATTGCATTTAAAATAATATTTCACCCCAAAAAAATAAACACTTTGTCATCACTTACTCTCAGGTCATTCTAAACCTACCTTTCTTCAGTAGATCACACAAAATATATATGTTTTGGAAAAGGTCTATTTACTAAACTAATGCTGTTGGGTTTTTTTTATACAATAAAGTCAATGGGTCAAAACAATAGGCTGTAAAAAATATGGATGTAGTGTCCGTGACATCACCTGTAGGTTTCTGAAGAGCATTTTTGTGCCCCAAGGTGGGCAGTCACCATCTTGGCATAACTGGAATAACGTGCATAACTCCCAGATAAATACAAATGGGCAAAAAGGCGGGACATGGTTGGAACTGAGGTGCCCGCCTAGCTCGACATTACCAAGTTAGCTCAGGCTAAGGAGCGATCTATCTATCTTAGATACTGTGACGAGCAGGGCGGGCGAGAGCCGTGAGGGAACGGCGCGAGGCCGGTGACGCGAGCGTTAACGAGCGTCAGGTGCTCGGCGCACCGGTCTCGTATCTCTCACGGAGGAGCTCCGGAAGCATAAAGGAGGAGCGACAACAGGGAAGGACGAGAGAGGACCAGGCCTGGATTTAATGTTGTGTTTTATTTTGTTTGTGTGGGCGGCAGTCGCCGTGAGGAACTGCCGCCCTTATACTTTTTGTTTGATTGTTGGTTTGTTTATTAATTAAATATGTTGATTGTTCGCCGGTTCCCGCCTCCTTCTTCCCATATTTACGAACTTTGTTACACTGGTGCCGAAACCCGGGAGGAAGGAGGGACATGCTGTCGAAGAGCCCTCGCTGCTGAGGGGGATCGCGGTGCTGAGGAGATCGGGCAGCGCGGGTGGCTGCCCGAAGCGGTGGTACTGGAGCAATCGAGTGATAGGTGGGACGGGAAGCTCGCTGCCGCGCCCCTGGGACGAGGTGGGGTGGCGGCCGTCCAAGAGGGAGCGGAGGAGCCGCCGTTCGCCAGGGGCCAAAGCCTGCTGCCTGCCGCCGTAACGGGGAGGAGCCGCCGTCCGCCGTGGGCCGAGGCCGCTGCCTGCCGCCGGAGCGGGGAGGAGCAGGGAACGGCGGGCTCGCTGCCGGCTGCCCTCATGTGGAGGAGCCATCGCTGGCCGCCACCGAGCGTCCAGTGCCATCGCATGGCACCGCGAGGAAGAGCCTCTCGGTGGGCTGAGGACCGAGCGGCAGTGTGTCTGGGAACCGGACCAAGAATTTTTTTTTTTTTTGTTGTTTTCCTCTCTCCACTCTCTCGTCCTGGTCGCTCCTTGTGCTTCCGTCTCCTTTTCTCTCGTCTCGTCTGTCCGTACCCCCATGCGCTGCGGCCGCCGAGACTGGCCCCCGGGGGGGAGTAAGCGCAGTCTCGTGGGTACCCCCCGGCCTGCGAGGGGCGATGGGGGTATGTGACAAGCAGGGCGGGCGAGAGCCATGAGGGAACGGCGCGAGGCCGGTGACGCGAGCGTTAACGAGCGTCAGGTGCTCGGCGCACCGGTCTCGTATCTCTCACGGAGGAGCTCCGGAAGCATAAAGGAGGAGCGACGACAGTGGAGGACGAGAGAGGACCAGGCCTGGATTTTATGTTGTGTTTTATTTTGTTTGTGTGGGCGGCAGTCGCCGTGAGGAACTGCCGCCCTTATACTTTTTGTTTGATTGTTGGTTTGTTTATTAATTAAATATGTTGATTGTTCGCCGGTTCCCGCCTCCTTCTTCCCATATTTACGAACTTTGTTACAGATACTATCTAAAATAATAATAAAGGTAACAAGTTATATCATTTTCAAAGTTCTAAAGGTTTACTGTCAATCTGGGGTGTCTGTTTTACGATATAGATGCTCCAGCAACAGTAATACAGTAATTTGTGTCGGGTATACAAATGACAACACGCAAAATCGAAACAGGACATATGTCATATGTTTGTAATGAAATAGCGATCTCGAGATGAATCCAATCCGTCGCACTTGGGTAAAATGTCCATGAGCGATCATTGAAAAACACCGGCCTTAATTATACAGAACTTTAAGGCTCAATATAATTTAAAAGGATGAGTCAAATGTTCATTTCTGATATTATGAATGTGATTGTTACTAGTAAGAAAGACGTTTTAGATATAAGAAATTATATTGATATCAGGAATTCATTTTCAGATATCAGAAATGAACATTTTTACTAGTAGCAATTCAATTGTTGATATCAAGAATAGACATTTGCACTAGTAACAATGTAATTGCATTTTTACTAGTAAGAATTGTATGATATGTGAAACTGGAATTTCAACTAGTAAGAAATTAATTCCTGATATCAAGAATGAACATTTTAACGAGTGAAAATGTAATTGTTGATATCACAAGTTCATATCCTGAGAATGAATAAAAGTCAAAGCGGCTTGCCATATGTCTTCTGGGTTCCCCCACACAACAGAATTTCTGATCATAAATATTCAATGCTGGATATTTCCCATCTGAGATCAGTGCGGCGCCGACGTTTTTCACTATTAACACACCTCACACCACAGGAAAATCTGATAAGATAATCTGTAGAACCATCAAGATATTCGGGACTAGGGTTGTCAAAAGTACCGGTTCTTTAAAAATGTGACGATACCAGAATTTCTGCAGTACATGTAGCACCAAGTATCAGGTATATTTGGCACCCGCTGCTAGACGGCTGTTTTCAAATGCTCCTGTGTGTATTTGTGTAAGCGCTCTGTAAAGAGCATCAAAGTATTCTATTTACAATCTGTTTTTGAATTAGCCAATTACATACACATCTGTTGAGCAGGTTTGAAGTTTTTAAGATAGCCAGAATCTGCTCAACACCTCTCAAAACACCAGAGTTTTCATTTGGCGTGCTCTTTAGAGTTCTGCACTCTGGCGAATCCTCTCGTAATTACCAACAAATCAAAATCGAATGTAAATAAGAGATAGCTTTTTTGATTATAGCGGGAGTTTTCGCAGGAGTGTAGATCTCAATAAGCAGCTTCGGTGATTATAAATGGAGTGCTCTTTGCTTGCTTTCGGTTTATAACCCATAAACAATTTGAATAAAAGTTTTGTTTTTCATGCTGCTCAGTACACTGCAAAGTGTCTGGATTTACAACTGTATTTAAATGCACGATTGTATCTGAAACTGCAATGATTGACAGTGATAGAACCATAGCAACAGGATAAAACAATTTGATTCTGTACATCAAAATAGATGTGAATTAAGTAAATGAAAACGAATCAACCTGCCTCTGGTTCTATGTACGTTCTATATACGTTTCTTTGTCCTTCATTTTATTACACCTTTGTCACTTGATCTTTTTATAAACAATGTTAACTTATAAGCGTTTGAAGGCTACATGCAGTTTAATTGCATTATTTACCTATAATTATTATCATTATAAATAATAATTTTTTTTCAAATATTTAAATAAACTGGTAGAATTTCCAACTGTGGTATCGAATGGCTATTGTACTGAAATTCTACGGTAGAATTTACTGCTATTGGTCCAGATAACTGGAATTTAGGTACCTAGGCTTTGCCTAGGATTGTCGGAATTGGACCC
>CM074311.1:4157532-4230032 GCA_037194245.1 Opsariichthys bidens | reverse complement strand
GTCGGCTTTTATGACATATATTTCGCAACGGAGCTTCATTCCTGAACATTCAAAACAACGCTGTGTTCTGGATTAAACGCCATCATTTTATGCATGTACATATGGTTTTATTTTTACCAGCTGAGAATTCCCAAAAAGCTCGTACAATGTTCAGAACATTCAAAACAGCACGAACCACTCATCGGACCAAATATTGATGAGATGCTTCACCTCCTCGTGGCTCCAGGTTTGCCCTCGACTCATTTTGGATACACCGATCTTTCCGCGTCGTCAAATCAGCTGACTTCTTGACATCTTGTGACATCACGTCCTCTTTTTGGTTGGTTTACATGTCTTTGGTCCGTGTTGCGCTCATATATCAATCGAACCGCACCAGAGTTCGTTTGGAAGCGGACCGAGACCCATCCTTTTAGGGTGCGTTCACACTTGTCATGTTTGGTTCGATGAAAACGAACCCTGGTGTGATTGCTCAGTTAGTGCGGTTCATTTGAACATATGTGAACGCTGCCATCCGAACCCTGGTGCGCACCAAACAAGCGGACCGAGACCGCTAAAAAGATGGGTCTCGGTCCGCTTCCAATCAAACTCTGCTGCGGTTCGATTGATATATGAACGCAACACGGACCAAAGACACGTAAACGAACCAAAAACAGGACGTGATGCCTCAAGATGCGACTGATTTGACGACGCGGAAAGATCGGTGTGTCCAAAATGAGTCGAGGGCAAACGTGGAGCAACGAGGAGGTGAAGCGTCTCATCAATATTTGTTTCTGCATACAACGGAGACAATCCTGCTGCTGTTTTGAATGTTTTGAACATTTTATGAGCTCTTCATGAGTTCTTAGCTGGTAAAAATAAACCATATGTACACGCATAAAACGATCGCGTTTAATCCAGAACACAGCGTTGATTTGAATGTTCGGTAAGCGAGCTCCGTTGCGAAATATACGTCATAAAAGCGACCAATCAGGTCGTGACCGTATCCCAATGCCTTTGGTTCGGTAACTTAAAGTTCGCTGTTAAAAATGCCAGTGTGAACGCTAAGCGGACCAGGACTATATGTTTTTTTTTGTTTTTTGGTCCGGACCAAACGAACCAAACCAACCGAACTACAAGTGTGAGCGCACCCTTAGCGGTCTCGGTCCGCTTGTTTGGTGCGCACCAGGGTTCGGATGGCAGTGTTCACATATATTCAAACGAACCGCACTAACTGAGCAATCGCACCATGGTTCGTTTTAATCTTTGGATTAATTGTCACCAAACATGACAAGTGTGAACGCACCCTTAATCCTCAGTCGTACTTAATTGACGAATTGTCAATACAATATATAACCAAGGGTATAATTTTACCCCCAAAACAACACACCTGACACAAAATTGTAACTGCAAATCCACGTGTTCGATTAGTTGTTTCTGCGAATTGCAGTGATCTATTTGCTTCTCTTTTCTGTAGCATTTGGCAGTCTGCGTTCAAAGATAGCTCTGATTTCTTGTCGAATCTATTTGTGCAGTCTTTCGCAAATCTCTATCCCATTATAGATGTGTGTGTTTTTCGCAGCATTCATGCTGCTCTATACTGGAGCCCTCCTCCTGTAAACCTCTCGTTTACTTCACAGCTACTTTTTATTACTTGGCTGTTTTTCTGCTGAAAAAAAAAAAAGACCTATGCACTTTACACAACCATGTATGATTCGTAACTCCACAAACAGTCATGACACTCCTCTATAGTAACCAAACACCAGCCCACAGCTGATCAACCACCACAGAACTCAATGAACAGCTGGGAGTTTTCCTGCCCTGGGCACGAGCATTAAAGATTCCCCGCAATTCACATGGTGCAAGGTCAGATGCAGACCACTGAAGATAACACCTCACTCTCATGACAGGCACAGCAGATACAGACCTGAAGTTCTGAGAATATCCTCCTTATTATTATGAAGCATGAACTTGGTTTCTCCAAAATCATTAACGCGGCTATTTTTGTTGGCTTACAAAAATTGGCTATGTTCTCGTGATGTCTCACACATTTGAATGACTCATGCAGTGCAAGACACAGACATGGTCAATGTCTCAGAGAAAAGCCTTACATAAAGCAGCGCGGTGAATGTGGATGACAGATAAACTCACCTCTGCTGCTATTGTCTTCATCCTGAAAGAGAGAGAAGATGAAAGTGTGTTAAAACCTTTTTTTGTGGGACCGAAAACATGTTCCATTTGAAGTGTAATCCTAGCGGCACATAAAACCTAGCTACGCAGAAAATTCCTTTAAATGAATAGCAAATTAATAAAATAAACAGATTAAAACGACAAATTCTGTTCTAAAGTTTGGGGTCAGTGAGACAGAGAAAAGAAATCTCATTCCTATATGTTAGCGTCATGTGTTGTTGTCACAGGGATTCGTGTGAATCACATGCTTGCTGACGGTAACTAATCTGTAAGGATGTATTATCTGAAAACGGTTGATTGTACTATTGCATTACACTTCAGTACTGATTGTTGGTGACAGTGGGAGAACAGAGGTTTAATCTCTTTTTGGCCACTAGTCCATAAAGATACAGTCGCTCAGATATAGCACGAAATAAACATGAATGAACAACTAGTGCAATATAAATAAAACAGCATGTAGACAATGTCACATAACACTGCATTTACATCAGGAAAGACATTCATTGAGCACAAACTCACTAGTTTCAAAAAAAAAAAAAAACTCTAAAATATTCTAAAAATATATGCACTACATTACATACAGGGAGTGCAGAATTATTAGACAAATGAGTATTTTGACCACATCATCCTCGTTATGCATGTTGTCTTACTCCAAGCTGTATAGGCTGGAAAGCCTACTACCAATTAAGCATATTAGGTGATGTGCATCTCTGTAATGAGAAGGGGTGTGGTCTAATGACATCAACACCCTATATCAGGTGTGCATAATTATTAGGCAACTTCCTTTCCTTTGGCAAAATGGGTCAAAAGAAGGACTTGACAGGCTCAGAAAAGTCAAAAATAGTGAGATATATTGCAGAGGGATGCAGAAGTCTTAAAATAGCCAAACTTCTGAAGCGTGATCATCGAACAATCAAGCGTTTCATTCAAAATAGTCAACAGGGTCGCAAGAAGCTTGTGGAAAAACCAAGGCGCAAAATAACTGCCCGTGAACTGAGAAAAGTCAAGCGTGCAGCTGCCAAGATGCCACTTGCCACCAGTTTGGCCATATTTCAGAGCTGCAACATCACTGGAGTGCCCAAAAGCACAAGGTGTGCAATACTCAGAGACATGGCCAAGGTAAGAAAGGCAGAAAGTCGACCACCACTGAACAAGACACACAAGCTGAAACGTCAAGACTGGGCCAAGAAATATCTCAAGACTGATTTTTCTAAGGTTTTATGGACTGATGAAATGAGAGTGAGTCTTGATGGGCCAGATGGATGGGCCCGTGGCTGGATTGGTAAAGGGCAGAGAGCTCCAGTCCGACTCAGACGCCAGCAAGGTGGAGGTGGAGTACTGGTTTGGGCTGGTATCATCAAAGATGAGCTTGTGGGGCCTTTTCGGGTTGAGGATGGAGTCAAGCTCAACTCCCAGTCCTACTGCCAGTTTCTGGAAGACACCTTCTTCAAGCAGTGGTACAGGAAGAAGTCTACATCCTTCAAGAAAAACATGATTTTCATGCAGGACAATGCTCCATCACACGCGTCCAAGTACTCCACAGCGTGGCTGGCAAGAAAGGGTATAAAAGAAGAAAATCTAATGATATGGCCTCCTTGTTCACCTGATCTGAACCCCATTGAGAACCTGTGGTCCATCATCAAATGTGCGATTTACAAGGAGGGAAAACAGTACACCTCTCTGAACAGTGTCTGGGAGGCTGTGGTTGCTGCTCCACGCAATGTTGATGGTGAACAGATCAAAACACTGACAGAATCCATGGATGGCAGGCTTTTGAGTGTCCTTGCAAAGAAAGGTGGCTATATTGGTCACTGATTTGTTTTTGTTTGGTTTTTGAATGTCAGAAATGTATATTTGTGAATGTTGAGATGTTATATTGGTTTCACTGGTAAAAATAAATAATTGAAATGGGTATAAATTTGTTTTTTGTTAAGGTGCCTAATAATTATGCACAGTAATAGTCACCTGCACACACAGATATCCCCCTAAAATAGCTAAAACTAAAAACTAAAACTTCCAAAAATATTCAGCTTTGATATTAATGAGTTTTTTGTGTTCATTGAGAACATGGTTGTTGTTCAATAATAAAATTAATCCTCAAAAATACAACTTGCCTAATAATTCTGCACTCCCTGTATTCATTGTATTTTTGCCAGTTGTCTTTATTATTTGATGTATGTTTGAATAAATCTGTCATGAATATATTACAGGCCCTTTTTAAATATTTATGTTTCAATAACAAACTTTTATATAATGAACAAGTTTGTATAAAAACTGCCTTGTGTGCAATTTAAATGTTTATATACAACTCAGGTTATGATTTTATAAGTGTTGATTCTTAAATAAAAGTGACTGATTATTAAATAAACTTTATTTTCGGTTAAATTTTTTTGGCTAAATGAAAACGCTTAGTTTGGTTTCAGTGTGTTTGTAAAAAAATAATAATTTCGGTGCATCACTACTACCAACAATATTCCATAATGTTGCACAGAGTTTATAACAGTAGCTGAAGCCGACCTCCAAGGATCCCATAGGAACTTTGGTCATCTGACACACTTGGTACTGGTCAACTTTAAAGGGTTAGTTCACCCAAAAATGAAAAATCTGTCATTAATTACACACCCTCACCCCTTATTCCAAAACCGTCACACTTTCATTCATCTTAGGAACACAAATGAAGATCTTTTTGATGAAATCTGATAGCTTTCTGTCTCTCCGTTGACAGCTACACAACTACTACTTTGATGGTTCAAAAAGTTCATAAAGAGATCATGAACTAATCCGTATGAATTGAGTGGTTTAGCCCAAATTTTCTTAAGAGACTCTATCGATGAATATAATGAACAGATTGAATTTAGGCTGTTATTAACATATAAACAAAGCATGTTTTTTTTTTATGCGTGAGAGAACCAATAAGACTCATTGTCGTGTGTTACGCAGCACGTTTGAGCTTCAGGAAGAGGTTTGTTCTTGTGCGTCAATCTTCTGTTTATATTGGCTGATCAATATGTGAATAAAAGCCTAAATTACATCTGTGCATCATATAAAGCGGTCAAGTCTTGTGATATATGGCATTTATTATTTAAACTTCTTTAAAAAATTACAATATCTTAAATATGAAACTATTTCAGATCAAAAGTAACCTGCTCTGTCTAGTCTGTGGACGTGTTGTCATTTTTCACTGTGTGAGAACATGATGTGTGGCGTGAGAACGCATGGCTTGTGGGACATAGCAACAGTAACTAAAGGGGGCGGGTCTTTGCAAACGGTCAATTCCTATGGATTAGTTTTATAATCTCTTTATAAACTTTTTATGTGTAGCTGTCTATGGAGAGACAGAAATCTCATATTTCATCAAAAAAATATCTTCATTTGTGTTCCGAAGATGAACGGAAGTCTAACAGGTTTGGAATGACATAAGGGTGAGTAATTAATGACAGAATTTTCATTTTTAGGTGAGCTAACCATTTAACACTGCAGTGGAATGTGCTGAAATACAAAATTTATTTCTACAAACCACATCACTGAGACATTGTATTAAGAATTCACAGCACTGAGAAACACGCAAAGTGGCACCGGTAGATGTTTCCCCTCCCTGGCTGCGATGCAAATGTCATAAATAATCCTATTATTGTGGAAGAGCACTATGCATTTACTCTTGAGCACATCTCTGCTGGAGAGGGAGAAAAGACTCTCCCAAGCTGAATTATATTTATGAAGAAAACTTCACAAAACCAACTAACCCAATGATCTGGGTTACTCTTATGTGTGTGTTTGCTGACCTTGAGAGAGGACTGCACGGCTGATTCGGGTGGGTACACAATGAAGTGACGGAGCGTAAAACCAAAGCCATGAGAGGTGCGGCGTAGGTGCAATGTTTTAGGTCCTGGCCATGAGAAGGGCTCCTCTTCAGCAGCCGGAGACAAAGCTGATGCCTCGCTGCGCTCACAACCATCCTTCTGTTTGGCCTGAGAAAGAGAACAAAATACAAATAATTAGTCATTCAGATACTTTTATCTAAAGGCAGTACATGTATTACAGAAGCAATCCACATAGAGGAAACTAAGGTTACGTTTTTGGCTCTACGATCAATTATTGCGGTTACCAGATCAGATATTTAAAGGGTTAGTTCACCCAAAAATGAAAATTCTGTCATTTATTACTCACCCTCATGTCGTTCTACACCCGTAAGACCTTCATCTTCAGAACACAAATTAAGATAATTTTGATGAAATCCGATGGCTCAGTGTGGCCTCTATTGCCAGCAAGACAATTAACACTTTCAGATGCCCAGAGAAGTACTAAAAATATTTAAAACAGTTCATTTGAGGACAGTGGTTCAACCTTATTATCATAAAGCGACGCAATTTTATCCTCACATGTTTCTTAGACTCACATGAACTGTTCTAAATATGTTTTAGTACCTCTCTGGGCATCTGAAGGCCTCACTGAGCCATCGGATTCCATCAAACATCTTAATTTGTGTTCTGAAGATGAATGAAGGTCTTAGGGGTGTAGAACGACACGAGATGGAGTAATAAATGACAGAAATTTCATTTTTGGGTGAGCTAATCCTTTAACCACCCAGAAACACATTTCTGCATTAATAATTGTCCTGAGACCACAGCTTTCGGTTAAAATCTAGCTTCGTTACCTAGTTTACACTTGTCTGAATGTGTGCGCCGGTATTTATTTTATTTTTTTATTTTATTTGTGTGTGCGTTTTTGTGACATGTCAGGACACAAATGTGTATAATGACATGGGTATGACACTGGTATTACAACTTCAACGTGACTTTTCAGCTTTAAAAACGTACTAAACAATGTTTAATTAAAAATGTAAAAATGCAGAATGTTTTCTGTGAGGGTTAAGTTTAGGGGTGGGGGGGTGGGGGGACAGAATGTACAGTTTGTTCAGTATAAAAACCATTACGCCTATGGAATGTCCTCAGTTTGATAGCAAAACGAATGTGTGTGTGTGTGTGTGTGTGTGTGTGTTTTTACAAATAAGATGTTATAATGATTCTGAAATTTAAGCCTATAGGATAAGTCCACAAAAAACATCGATAAGCAGAACAAACTTGAGTAATTCAGTAATTTGACATTTGAAATGAAATGTTATAGTGACCCTTGTGTCAATGTCTCCAAGAGCACTTCTGCTTTTATAATTTATAAAAGGTTCTGTAATTTATTTTGCCACATGTGCAGTATAATACTTTTGCCAGTTCAAGAAAGGTTTAAGAGTTCGATCTCCAGAGGGTCTTTTAAATGTGTTTGACCCAAAACTGACAAAGTAATCAGCGAGAAAGAAAAATAACTTCTTTGAAGAAGCTCATCTTTACACAAAGCACTCTCTGTCCCAATGCAGCAGTAAAACATATGCCCTTTTAACCTGGTACATCAGCACTCACACACACACACACACACACACACTCTTGGTGTTCTAAATGATTTTCAAAGGCACTGAATTGTTTTAAGACCAGGATACGCAGATAAACTGTTACTTATGAGCAAACCATGAGTCCCAGGACACAAGCCACCATTGAAGAAGTTCATCAAGATCATTGAAGCAGACGTAGCACTAGCGTCAACACAAGGAACTACAAAAATAATGACTGGTCTAATTGGTCATAGTATTTACAGCTGAAAAGTAGTTATAAAAACATTCAAACAGATCCTATTTACCTTATGTATTATTATGCTTAGTTTACTGCCTCATTAGCTTAGCAACATGCTAACATCCGGAGTAGGAATCAACTGTAAGTGTTTACATTAGTCATGCTGTTGTCTATTTAGGGCTGGTTCACACAGAACGCTTTAAAAACATGGCAGATACAGGCAGTATTGCCAAATCCACAGTTTTACCGCCTAATTGGGCTACTTTTACACTGTTGCAGTGGGTTGTTTTTTTAGTGTGCAGGTTGAAGCGACCCGGGCTAGTTTTTGCCATGATTGTGCAGGGATTGAATAGCAATTTGAAACTTTGAACACAGAAAAAAAGGAAGCTCTTGAGATACATTCTTCAACTTGAGCACCATGTTTTTAGAATGCCATGTCACGAGAGACGCGAGCGGTTAAAGACATCCATCTAGCGCACATCTACTCTGAAAATCAATGGAAAAGTAGCACAGTGGAATGGAAAAACGTGTGAACGGCCCCAACTTAGACAGTAGAAGCGAGCCAGCTTTGGAACAGAGGGTTTTTTTTCTCCATTTGTTGGAGTTTTGGTTCCTTTGGCTTGTTGGGGACACTTGCTTGATATTCAGCAGTGTTTTTGATATGCCTGCATTGGCGTCGTTGTATGCGAACTGAGCTGAGCCGGACGATTACGTCACTGTTTTCTGCAGTGCTGATATACATAAATTAACTAGACTAATAACTACTGATATTTGCAACGGAATGAATCAATAATACATAGAATAAGCTGCACAATGACACCATTTTCTTATTAATGTAAAGCTGCTTTGCCACAATTTGCATTGTAAAAAGCGCTATATAAATAAAGATGACTTGACTTGACTTGTTCTGTATCCAAACAGTCATTCATACGATATCTGAAAACAATGGCTTTCTCTTAAGGGCAGAAGGTATTGAAACAGAGTATCCTGTGAGTGTTTATAAAGCATCGCTGACATGATTTTACGCATATCCAATATCTGCCATGACAATGACCGTCGATGACTCAACCGAGACATTTCTTTCCATATGACCAATGACCAACACTTATGTACATGCCATGCATATCACAACACAGTTGGTGTTTCTTGACATCCGAACATTCTAGTGTTCTTCTGGCGGGGTGAGGTGGTAAGTCACATTGTAGCGTCTGGGCCAGTGACGTCAGTCCGTCCCCTGCATCCTCGGAGGAAATGTGTGACATTTACACTGTGAAATAATGGCAGCAGAACCCCATTCCGCCACAGGGTGTGTGTTTGTGGTAGGCTCTGACAACACCACATTGACTCTGGGTCACTCTGCCTGCCAAACAGACCAGACTGTGGTCTAGCCCTGCAGGAGATGGATGTATTATAAGGGAATGGATGTATTTTAGCTCGTGGCTGGGCTCAGGTACAGACAGCTGTGGGCGTCTCTAGAGTCTGGGCTGGGCTTTTACACAACTGAGCCTGAACATGACATCACCAGATTGAATTAAATGACTTACATTTAGTGTTGGACACGGTCCACAGCAAACTCGCACAATAATAAAAAATGAGTGAAGTTTGGAAAGGCATTACTAATAGTCCCCATACTATTGGTGTGTAGTAGTAGTGCAGCATTCTGTGAAAAGGATGCCAAATTTTTGTTTGACTTTCAACAATTCCTTCTAATCAATTATTTGGTCACACTGCCAAACAGTTTTAAGGAAGCAAAAATGACCACATTATACACTAGACAACATCCAACGCAACAATGTTATGCATAATACATAATTCACATGCAGTTTCATAAAAATATTAAGTAACGTGTAGTACACTAGCATTCTGCTTTGAACATAATGCAGCAAGGAGCAAAGGCAAGGAAGGCAGTGCCTGTTCAAAAAACTGGATGAGAAAATATTACACAGTGCAAATATTACAAAATATGGAGAGCATATAAATCACTAGTTTTCCTGACCACCAGTAGTTAAAATTACAGCATGATATAGCGTCTCTCTTGCCTCCTCTGAGCTCATTGGGTTCACACAATAAACCCTGCCTCTCATTTCCAAGTTTCACATTTACAAATCAGTCTGAATGAATGGTGTTTATGGGAAGACTAATTTCAAAAGTAAACAAATCATTTCACTCATGAAATGATTTGAATACGTTTTCTGAGTTTTTTTTTTTTTTAATTGGTGAAATTAAAGCTACATCTCTGTGTCTGTGACCAGCGTTGTTTTCTGAGCTTTGACTATTAAAAAGAACAGCTGGTTAACAAATAAAATATAGGGGAATTCGGGTTGATTGGGAGACTTTCTGCCATTGAGGTGACTGGTAAAAAGTGTCCCAATCAACCTGAATTCCCCTACATGAAATAATACATTTGTTCTTATAGTTATTTTAAAATGTAAAAACTTTAGAAATACACTTTGTTTTAACAAACAGAAAAATAATTACATTGCAAAATATAATTGTTTTGGTAGTATTTAACCTAAAAAATGCATCAAGATTATAACTACATATTACAGTTCACAATTATATTAAATGAAACCTGTTGAACTTTTCATTTCAATTCAATTTTAAATTTAGTACATTCAAATATATTTACTTTAAATACAATATTGAATAACTTACTCAGCTAAAATTATAATCAAGTTTTATATGTGCTTTAGTATGTTTACTTACTGGCATCATTCTGCACACACACACACACACACACACACATATCTATCTATCTATATATATATATATATATATATATATACACATACATATATATATATATATATATATATATATATATATATATACACACACACACATATATACATATACATATATACACACATATACATATATATATATATATATATATATATATATATATATATATATATATATATATATAAATATACACACACACACACATATATATATATATATATATATATATTGCTGTTTGAAGGATTCTCTTTCCCGTCTTTACCCTGCTTTACCTACTAAGGCTACCTTGACTCATACACGTGGTTTTCCAACAACACCCACTACAACACCACAACTTTCCTCTGCCTTTCGTTTTTCATTTCTCTACGATTAGGCAGTCGTAGTCTTTGTGGCGGGCACACAACCCTGTTTCCAATGCTAAATTTAACCTGTTAAATTATACAGCTGGAAAAAACTCTCATCTGAATGGTGGAACGTCCAGGAGACGTGAATGACTGCCCTGTGTTAGAGTCCTTCACACCAGAAACAGCATCATACAAACCATCCAGTCCACGAATAACGCACAATCCCATTGGTCACATTCAAGAACTAATCACGTAAGAAACAACCACGTTTCACTAGCAAGTGCATTAGGAAGTTACAGTACTTTGGGACTTTACGAAGGAGTGGTGTGAGTTTAATGGGTTTCAGAAACTGTCTATACAGTACTTGGCTTGTGTTCTATTGCCAGAAAAGTTGACATGAGAAAAGTTTGTCTAGAAAGCAATAGAATTAAACAGAGACTTTTGCCAGTCACTTATGACAAGATACCAAATCTAATCCCAAAATTATCCCAAACTTTTCTCATCAAATTTTTCAAAGAACAAATGATTGCCCTACTGTCAACAACTGTCTCTATGTTCTCTAATGGAATATAAAGAGCTAATAGTTAAAGGATTAGTTCACTTCAGAATTCAAACTTCCTCATTATTGACTCACCCCCATGTCATCCAAGATGTTTATCTTTCTTTCTTCAGTCGAAAAGAAATTAAGGTTTTTGAGGAAAACATTCCAGGACTGTTTTCTCCGTATAGTGGACTTCTCCAGGGTACAGCGGGCTAAAGGTCCAAATTGCAGTTTCGAAGTGCTCGAATCCTTATCTAGAGAAACGATCTGTCATTTTCTAAAAAAATATATAAATAAACATTTATATACTTTTTAACCACAAATGCTTTACGCATTACATAATCATGTTGGAACGGTCACGAGTGACATTAGCGTAAGTATTGATCCAGTGTTTACATAGTGATTGTGCGAAAACCAAACGGCCTTTACAAAAAAAGGTAAAACAACGATGTCAAACAATTTAAGTTGGAGGAGAAAAGGAGAGGTTGGAGGAGTTTTTCGCCCCACCGCAGTACTTCCGTCCACCATGATTACGTAATGTGTGGCACATAGCAGATGTAGTGTAAGACGAGCATTTGTGGAGAATTAATTTTTTTAGAAAATGACCAATCATTTTGCTAGACAAGACACTTATTCCTCGGCAGCGATCGTGTAGAGCTCTTTGAAGCGGCGCTGAAACTGCAATTTGGACCTTGTACCCCAGTGAAGTCCACTATATGGAGAAAAATCCTGGAATGTTTCCTCAAAAGCCTTCATTTCTTTTCGACTGAAGCAAGAAAAACATAAACACCTCGGATGACATGGGGGAGAGTAAATTATCAGAAATTGAACTAATCCTTTAAATAAAAACATGAAATCCATTTTATGAAAGATTCCTCACCTACGATAAACCTCAAAGCAATGACATTTTCTGCTAAACGCTGTCATGACGAAATACACAAACATTCATGTGCATCCTGTAGTTATGGCAAGCGTGAGTCACTCTTGAGCCACAGTGGAGCTCACTGTGAACACATAAAGATCTCTCTTTCTGGAACACACACTTTTCCAAAGACAAAAAACATAGAAACAACTCAACCACAACTCTGCTCTCCAGATGAAACCATCATCCACAGGGTTTGGCTTCAAAACATGAGCAAGTACCCAATCGAAAAATCTGTTCAATCCCAAGGTTCCTCTTTTTGGACCATTGCTTACACAGGAACAATAACTGAAACGTGAAACCAGGGCACGTACACACACAGTCGTCTCGCTGTGAAAAATATGTTACATGTTGGCTCAATGCAGGAGACCCAACCAGCCACCCTGGATGAGAATGACGCACAAAGCATTCCTGAGAGCCATCTCCTCGCCCCCCTCAGCCCCGCGTAACTCAATACACCTCTGGGAGCCTCTGCCCTCCATCTCGCTGCAGCACCAGACTGTCACTATGAACCCATCTTCTCCTACTTAGTTCTGCTGCTCTAAACCTACAGCAGATCCAGAGATCCTTACCCAAGACCGCATGCAGTTCCTCGGAGACGTCTTCTTCAATCTGCGCCAAGAGACATCCTTCTGGGCCTCCCGGAGCCCCAGTTCCACATCCCCCCAGTATGCCCTGGCAAGGAGCTGGAACCAAAGGCAAGACGTGTCCGATAAACAGCCATCCACCCCTGTCAGGCAATCCCAGGCACAGTCCCCAATTGCACAGGTACATCCCGTCACATCCACTTGGTCAGAGCTGTCCTTCCCGGGCAGAACGCAGCCGGTACACGCCCCATTCCTCTGAGTGAGCATGGCAAAGTCCTTGCTATGGCTGCTTTCCTCTGCTGATCTTCTGATGATGTGATTCTTTCTCGATCTTCGCGATCCCTCCCTCTCTCTCTCTTGCTCTCTCTTTCAGAGTGCACATGCATGAGGTTTCCATTGAGACACGGAGCACGTCGGGGAGAGAGTGAAGCAGGGAAAGAGACTGTCAGAGCGCAAACAAGCACACACATCTGCCTGCACTGGACGAGATGATGGCTCTCTCTTATTTTCCATGTTCCTTGTTTGTTTGTTCTCCGTTGCTCAACTGCAAAGCTACTCTACAGTCCATCTCAAACGTGTAAGATTCATTTAAAGGGGTAAAATCAAGGAAAACAGGAGTCTCTTTAGAAATAAGAGTTTAATGCGCCATTAGGGTTGCAAAGGGGCGGAAAGTGTCCGGTAAATTTCCGGAAACTTTCCACGGCAACTTAACCTGGGGAATTTTGGAAATAATCCAATTTGGAAAGTTAACAGGAATTTTAGGGAAATGTATATACTTTTCTATAAAATGTATCACATACATTCATTTGGTCATAATAACATGAAATAACATTGTTATCATCCAATTCATTCTAATGTATAAAATATGTAAAATAAATATATTTTTATTTCAGCAATTGTTATTCGTGTGGTATTTATTTCAGTGTCACATGTTCTAATATGCTGATTTGATACTCAGTTATTATAAATGTTGGAAACAGCTGTGCTGCTTAATATTTTTTTGGAACCTTTTTTCAGGATTAAAAATTGAAAAAGAACAGCATTTATTCAAAATAGAAATCATTTCTAGTCTTTAATATCCATTTTTATGTCAATTTCACACATCCTTGTTGAATAATGTATTTATTTCTTAAAAAAAAAAAAAAAAAAAAGAATTACTGAACCCCAAATTTTGAACAGTATTGTTAAAAAGATTTTCATTTTAAATAAATTCCCCTCTTTAACTTTTTATTCATCAAAGAATCCTGAAAAAAGTATCGCAGGCTATAAAAAATATTAAGCAGCACAACCGTTTCCAACACTATCAAATCAGCATATTAGAATGATTTCTGAAGGACCATGTGACACACTTATGAGTGGAGAGACAGGAGTAATGATGCCGAAAATTCAGCTCTGCATCAAATAAATGAATTATATTTTAAAATATATTAAAATGGAAAAATTGTTTTAATATTTCACAATAATATTGCTTTTTCTGTATTTTTGATGTAATGTGCATATTATGCATATTAATTTTTCTTAACATTATCCTATCCTACACGGTTTGCATTCAGTGCTGCAGTAAAATGGACTATTTTAACGATGTCTTTAGTACCTTTCTGGACCTTCAAAGTGGTGGTTAAATTGTTTGAGTCAGATACCTCTCGGATTTCATCAAAAATATCTTAATTTGTGTTCCAAAGATGAACGAAGGTCTTACAATTTTGGAACAACATGACAGTGAGTATTTAATGACAGAATTTTCATTTTTGTATGAACTAACCCTATAACCCTGATAATTATAGTCAACAAAACACAGCATCGGAAATTAAACCGCCGCTTAGGTATTTTGACAAAAAAGAACTTTGCCGTGAGTATATCAGGGCCTTAAGGGTCGCTAGCCACTTGTCCACTGTCAGGCCAGTGCAAGCTAGGGCTAACAACATGCCGGACAAGGCCACACAGTAAAATCCCCAGAGTTAAATCAACTCTGCTCAGATAACATTTGGTCCCTCTCTAAATAGTGTTAAAGTCACACTCTTCAGAGATTGAATGTCTTTTATCTTCAGTTGATTTCATCAGTTGTAGTTCTTGTGTTTCTCTTTTCTTCAGTGATTCTGCTTGTTAACAGCAGGTGTTCATCATTAATGTTCAATCGTCGCTTAATTAATTGCTTAATTATCTCTGCTTCAGTGTTACTTTAACACTATTTAGAGAGGGACCAAATGTTATCTGAGCAGAGTTGAACTTTTTTTTTTTTTACTGTGCAATAGCCTCGAACCTCAAGCACCGAGGCCAAAATCAAATCGATTTGAGTATCTCACTATACTGTAATGCCTTCATCCCCATCGAATTGCAAAGAAGTTATTTCAAACACTCGCTGGTGAGCGTTTTGAGATGAAAATAGTTTTAAATGTCTTATGTTGAAGTTAGCCAGATATAATTACATGGGAAATGAGCAGTGGTGTTGACCATCTCCTGACTAAATTCCACTTCAGTTCATGACCAGTCCTCAAGCCCCAGTTGGCCCGCTTTGGACCAAGGTATTCGGCTGGCCAAAATCACATGGTCGTTGGCCCGGAGGAGGCCCAGAGGAAGCCCAGATGAGGCCCAGATGAGGCCCAGATGAGGCCCAGATGAGGGCCAGATGAGGGCCAGATGAGGCCCAGATGAGGCCCAATCATGCACTGGCCCGACAGTGGAAACGTGGCTACTGGTTCCCAACCCTGGTCTTGGAGTAGCCCAAACTGTAAACATTTTGAATGTCTCTCATGTTTGACACCCATTTCCAGTTTTGGTGCAAAACCGCTTTGTTTTGGGGTTTCAACTAATGAGCTGATGTTGGATTAAGGAGACAAAGGCTGAGACAGAAAGTGAAAAGTGGTTGAGAAAAATTAAATTAAAGGGTGCTTATTATGCTTTTTTTTGATAGTACCTTTCCTTTAGTGTATAGTATAGCTGTATGTGCATGTTAATGGTCAAAAGAACAGTTGAGTAAGTGATTTTTCTATATCAAGAATACGGTGTTTTATCTGCTGCAGGGAAAAAACTTTTGGACTTTCAATACCAATGTCATAGTTACAATATAACTCATGAAGCCTCGGGAGATGAAACCCGATTACCCGGTTTGGAATGACATATACACTTTTGGGTGAACTATCCCTTTAAATCAGAGTGCGCTTTTCTGCAAACCACAGGGTCATGTCTAATACAGTAGTAGAGCATCTCTCTGTTCATCATCTCCTTTAGTGTTATGAAAGATGAGCACACGGTGGCATGAGAACGACTCATGTGACCACCAGCACACACTCAGAGCTGCTTTATTTTAAGACAGTTGCCCACAGCGATGGGTCCGGACGAGGTAGAACTCAAACAAGTGCGAAGATGGACCTAAAGCATCTCAGTGTCCCGACGTGAAAACTCACAAACAAAACATCTATATAAAGCTGCGCTTCCTCTTAGAATCAATAATTCACTCCATAAATCACATGCACTTTTTTCCATATCCCACAAGCATGTTCAGGGCTATTTTTTGCGAGACACACAGAGGGGTTTCAGAAATGTGAAAACAGGAAACCAATGATGGCACGCTCATCTTCATTCCTCTACACTGGCATGGCATCTCATTACCACACAAATTCCTTTAGACATACACAAGCGCTCACTCACACTATTGCGTATGGAAAACATATCACAAAAATAACCCATCCAGCCATCTGAGGCATCCTTGTTTGTGAGGATCAGGGTGAGAGGGAACTCAAAGGAGGCACTGTGTGATCCCCGCTGAATATACCAGCCCAATAAAGAAGGCATGCTGCGGTATTGGTTGGTGTTCATCCCAATGGGTTTCACTCCAAAAAAAAACAACAAAAAAAAACAACAACATTCCAGTTCAACTACATATGCGTCTAAAAAGAAAATGGCCATAGTTCAAAAATGGATTTTAATGTGGGTGACGCTAAATAAAAAAAAGTTCCTGTCGTTTATGAAACATCATAAGTCATACAGTGTATTTTAATGGCGGTTATTTCATATAAGTAAGAAGGGAGGGAAACCCTGCTGCCATGGAAACAAACAGGCCATCACACCGTGTTAGACTTCACGTGATGTGATAAGAGATACTGTGGCCCAAATGCTAAGTCACATTTAAAAATGTATGAATGCCGTTACATTATGTAACTAAAATATCAAGCCAAATGCATTTAATTTCAAGAAATTCACAAATGAATTAAAGATGAAGAAAATCATGTGTGAACAAAACATGATCTTAAAAAAAAAAAGTCAGTCCTAAAGATTGTAAAAAGAAAATATAAAAAACTAAACATTTTTAGGGCCACTGTATATTTGGACTCCATCAGCTACAGAAAGTCTTCTTCTGAGAATATGTAACCAAATTTGTTTTACATCTGAAGAATTAAACGTGTTTAAGACTTGCAGTCTTGTGTAGTAGATGTTGGATGGTTCCATTAAAGGGATAGTTGACCCAAAAATGAAAATTCTGTCATTATTTACTCACTGTCATGCCATTCCAAACCCTTTTGTTCATCTTCAAAACACAAAGTTAGATATTTTAACGATCAAATATCAAATATACCACATCAAATATGGTAACCAGAAGGCCACCAAAGCCAACCAAAACTACAGGGGTCACTGACATCTGGTGCATTTCAACAATTAAAAAGATAAAAGAATGTTTGCACACCATTTCAACAGTTCAAAAGTGTGCACTTCAAACGAACCACAATACGCTGAGCATCTTTTGAAATCCAGCGTGCTAAAGCCTTGTGGCATCACAGGTATGTCACTTCAATAGACCTGATGACCTTTTAGTGTATTAACTGACATGTTGTTCCAAACCTCTATGGGTCATTCCATGTCCATTCAACCAGAGGTCGCCGATTTTTAATTTTGTAAAAAAAAAATTCTGTAGCAAGACGAACATAATTAGTGATAAAAGCCAAAATATTATATATATCGCAGTTATATATTTACTGAGTGATCCAATCATTTGTAGAGGGAGCTCCAAATGACGATTTTCACCTGAGACTTCAAAGTTTTACGAATCTTTTGTTTCGAAACATTGGTTGGGACCTTCATTACGTCATAAGCGATTCGCAATTTCAATAGTTTACTGTGGCTTTGGCAGTTTTGATATGCGATCCAAACCATTAATTCGAAACAAAAGATTAGTCAAGCAGTGTTTTGAAATCAGCCATCACTAGATATTGTTGAAAAGTTATTATTTTGGGAGTTTTTTTGTCCCACAAAAAGTATTCTCGTCACTTTATAATATTAATGTTCACTCACATGAACTGTTTTAAATATGTTTTAGGGCATCTGAAAGTGTTAACTACTGTTCTGGCAATGAAGGACTCGCTGAGCCATCGGATTTTATCAAAAATATCTTCGTTTGTGTTCTTACGGGTGTAGAACGATATGAGGGTGAGTGATTAATGACAAAATTTCATTTTTGGGTGAAATAACCCGTTAAGATTTCTTCAATACTTTTAGAGTTACAGGTATGCAAACTTTAGAAAAGGAATATTTATGGCACTAAGACAGGTACATTCTGTTCAATTGAGTTGATAGAAAAACAAAAGATACATTTCTAGTTTTAATTGCATCTGTTCTTAAGATATTCCTCTTTAAAAGAAAAAAGTATCAGCTGTATGCAAAGTGACCCACATTTGGTTTTTGATCACTGAAAATGTGTACAATTTACCCATTTTCTCATGAAACAACCAAGTCTCCATATCTCAGGGATTGAACCATCAAGGGCCTTTAAAATCAAGAAACCAAAAGGAAAGTTTGTTAAGAACCCGAATCTAAAAATATAATGATTGCTGAAGTCAACAGAATTTACTAATAGACCTACCATTGTATGGAGGACCAGGAGTGACACATAAAAATAAAAGGATGAATCAATGAATTCATTTAATAATTCACACATAAAAATGTAAATAAATAAATCACTTTTATATAGGCAAATAAATAGATGTATTTAAAGTTGTTTATTTAATTCCTGTTTTTAAACGTAGATTAATAGAACAATAAAAAAATACATTTGTAAATAATTTTAAATCTCTTTTTAAATGGCTTTTTAAAACGCTTTTTAAAAAAAGGATTTGCCAATTGCTTTTCTCTCTCGGTTTGCCAAACGCTTTTCTTTATCCATTTGTCAATCGAGTGCTAAAAGGCCATTGGACAGTACACACGTGGGAGCAACCAATCAGCTTTCGCCTCCATTTGAAGAGCCGCCCCTCTCTAGAAGAGTTCGAGCGACGCGATGTCAGGCGAAGCTAAATGTGTTTTTAGAAGTATTGTAGATGATTTGTTAGCTTTTGCTGATTTTTGCGAAAGAAATTCTCCTCTCGATTATCATTTTATATGTAAAAGAGTTTTTCAGTTGAGGGATAATTGTGGTTGTATAATAAATGGAAGGATTTGGGTTCAGTTTGAGGTCATTCGGCGACTCCTCAGCCCTCACGCTATGATTGAACTTCCAAGCGTTCTCGAACAACACCAGTCGTTGATGTACCGGCAGAAGAGACGGCAGGATGTATTGTGTCGACGAAAACCATTATAACCTCTCCAAACACGTTCAGATTCGCCTGACACTTTGCGTGAACGCGTCGCTCGAACTCTTGTAGAGAGGGTCGGCTCTTCAAATGGAGGCGAAAGCTGATTGGTTGCTCCCACGTGTGTACTGTCCAATGGCATTTTAGCACTCGATTGACAAATGGATAAAGAAAAGCGTTTGGCAAACCGAGAGAGAAAAGCAATTGGCAAATCCTTTTTTTAAAAAAACGTTTTAAAAAGCCATTTAAAAGGCGATTTAAAAAGAGATTTAAAATGATTTACAAATGTATTTTTTTTTTATTGTTCTATTAATCTACGTTTAAAAACAGGAATTATATAAACAACTTTAAATACGTCTATTTATTTGCCTATTTAAAAGTGATTTATTTATTTACATTTTTATGTGTGAATTATTAAATGAATTAATTGATTCATCGTTTTATTTTAATGTGGCACTCCTGGTCCTCCATAACCATTGTCTGTGTAAAAATAAAATAATGATGCTGCCATCTTTTTAAAGTCATTTTTACACCCCTGTAAACTGGCTCCAATCACAGGTGAAAATTGTCATTTTGACCTCTCTTTACAAAATCGTGGATTACTCAGTAAATATACATCTGTGACATTTAATATTGTGGTTTTCATCTCTATTTATTTTTGTCTTACTACAGAGAAAATATTAACACAATCAAGGAAGTTTCCGAAATTTGGTTGATTTACCACTCTATGCCTTTTCTCTTCTGTATGGTGAAGATGTTTAGCAGAAGGTTCACGCTGCACTTTGACATGCAATACAATGGCAAAAAACAGCAAAAAACAAGAGCCAAAAATATTTTTCATTTGACTAGTGCACTACATTTCAAGTCTTCTGAAGAAACAATTGGACACACATTGGACATTCTTCTAACTATAAGTAGCTTTGCAAGTACATGTCAACTAACTATCATTAGGGTTAGTAGAATAACATGAACTTGCAAAGCTACTTATAGTCAACAGAATGCCTGCTGGGGGAGCATCAAAATAAAGTGTCAGCAGACATTAAGCAGACAGGCTACTAATACTCTAATGAGAGTTAGTTGACATGTGGTTGCACAGTTACTTATAGGCTAGTTAGAAGAATGTAAAGTGGACTACCGAAATAAAATGTAACCAACTATTGATGTATTCTGCAATAGATGCCAGTAGCACGAAACCGAGCCAATTTGAAAGTAGAGGTTACGGCAGAGCAGCCGACCGCTCTGAACTAGATCATCCTCAGACGGCAGTGTTTCATTAAAGCTCTTCCTGTAGCAGGTGAGCGTTCGAACCACGAAATGCTTGCCTGTAAAATTAACAGCCGTTTAAACATCCCTCTGAGCTATTGTCTGCCCTCTACCTTTATAAAACAGTAGCAGACTTTCTCGACTCTGTCCTGAACACGCACAAGTCAGCGGAGTAACATTATAAAATGAACTAGTCATTTCCCTGAAATTTTTGACAGAAAAAAGTATAATACAGGGGTAACGGGGAACAAATTTTCTATAACTCCATGTCCATTTTTGATCAAATACATACCTTGGACGCACTTGCTTCGTATCGTTGTGTTTCCCACTACAGTACTTTTTATTGTAAAAGGCGTTTCTTTGGTTTCACACTTTTTTTGTCTGATCTGTGGTCTCTTCACACCCACATGTCACAGCTGAGGGCAGCTTTGCCAAGGGGATTGTGGGTAAATGCATTAGCAAATTCCAGGCCAAGCAGAACATGCTGTAACCATGGCAGGGCAAGAGCATTGGCATGTTATTTGCAGTCAAGTTTGGGTTTTTCCCCTTTATTGCTAGGTAAACTAAAACCAAATTAGTGCTAAAGAGAGCGTCCTGAGGGGAAAACGTGAGCCAGATTGTGGATTTGGACGCTCTGCGAGTCGTAGACCAAGAGCCAAACACAAACACATGGCATTTACTTTACCTCAATTGACAACAAGTGAAAAAATTTGCACAGTAAGTAGGTCTGCATGATCAAAGACTGCGAAATAATGAAATAAATATACGTGCTGCACGTGTTTCAGAGTGAAGTGCGGCAATGTGTTCGTACAAATGAACAGCTCTTTGTTCAACAGTGTTTGCAGTGTCTCACAGCGGCTCGGTTCGCAGGACATGCTGCTCCATGCGAACTTCATCTCTGCATCTGCTCTGAGTTTGGGTCAATTTAATGTGCATTTGGGAATGCAACATGTGCCCACAATCTTCTCATATTTGTAATAAGCTTTTGAACAAAAAACAAAACAAAAAGCTTTAAGGGCTCCCTGCGGTTATTCGTCAAAATGAAAAGTTTGACGTAAAATAAAAAAAAAATAAAAGTAATGTAATTATATTTTATGTTATTTACAGTAACATATTTATACACTTTTGTATACAATTTTGTGATAAAAAAAGTGTGCAAATCACATTTTAAATCACAATTGCAAATTTTTATCACAATTATATTTTCCTCCCAAATCGTGCAGCTCTAACATTAAGTGAATTTTACAAAAATGTTCATAATACACCTGGATTATACTTCACCCCAAATCAAATAAATAGCCAAATATAATTTAAATTGTAAAGCATATTCATTTTTCTTGTCAAATAAATTTTTTTTTTTTTTTTTTTTTGGGTGAATGTGGGTGATGCATAATGAAAAAATAAAAATTTTCTTATCATCCTCAAGTTGTTCCAAACCTGTATGACAGTAGCCATTGACTTCCATAGTAGGAAAAAAAAAATACTATGAAAGTCAATGGTTACTATCCGTCAACTATCTGGTTACCAACATCCTTCAAAATATCCTCTTTTGTGTTCGACAGAAGACAGAAACTCATGGACAACTTGAGGAAAAGTAATTTTTTGGGTGAACTATCCCTTTAATATTTGATTTAAATATGAAGCTTTAGTCATACAAGTAAATCTCTGCAAACCATTAAGGTTTACTTATTCAAATCCTGGTGCCTGAGATTTGTTGGCCGATTATTAAGGTGGATTTGTGGGACAGAAGGAACAAGAGCGATTCTCCAAGACAAAAGGGACGGAGTGGATCGGCAGCGAGAGATTAGAGGCACAAGAAGACCACAAAGGAGCCCGAGGAACCCTAGGCATTCATACCAGAGTGAGGCAGAAGAAAGATTAAGCTCTATTCAAGAGGGCTAAGACTCACAGAGAGGGCAAATTTAATCCGAGCAGACTGCATCTGGACTCACTGAGGTATGTCTTACAGTAACAAAAGCTTCCTTAATGGAGGCTACGGGAAGAAAAATCACATGAGACCCCTCATATAACCCCCTAACCATATGAAGTTCTGTAATATGCCAGCTTTACCCAAAAATCCCTGCCTCCTGAGCTGGTGTCACTGGCACACTCCAGTACGCTACACAGGAAGTGAGATAGCACAAACAGACGGGCCATTATGTATAATAGTGACTCGTATTACTTATTTCCGAGAGGTAGGCAGTTGTGGGAAAGTCATTCCCAAGGGTAGAAGTATATTGTGACATTTCTGGTCATGAGGAAAACCATTCTAAACTGTTTGTGTGGTCGAAATGTGGCAAATAACAGTCAGTTAGGTCGATGCTGGGTAAGCTATGTTAGCCTAGCGCTGAGCACGTCTGAACGGAGAAGATTTAGTCACGCTGGTTTTCCCCGTCCACGTGAAGAAAAGAAAACACAATATCCAAAAATTCTGGTCTACTGACCAAACATCAACATAATCTGTTGAGGAGTTAGTGAGTCACACCTATAAACTGTTTTGGCAAAAAGAAAAAAGTCACATCTCCTTACAGTGGAAACCATGTAATAAAACAAAACATACACTATGATGTGATTTTTTTTTTTTTTTTTTTTTTTTCAAAACAAATGTGAGTCACACTCCACCCACATTTTAGACACACCGTCTTTAGTGTGTGTGTGTGTGTGTGTGTGTGCGCACTTGTATGCATTACTTTACAAAGTACAAAAGATCTTTAACTTTGTGGGGTCCTTTACTTGGACCCCAGAAGGACTTTTATATTATATATCTTTTAAATTAGGCTAATTGCTGAGTCAATATACTATCGTCCTTCCATACCCTACATATATATACATATACATACATGTACAGGTGCTGGTCATATAATTAGAATATCATCAAAAAGTTGATTTATTTCACTAATTCCATTTAAAGAGTGAAACTTGTATATTATATTAATTAATTACACACAGACTAATATATTTCAAATGTTTATTTCTTTTCATTTTGATGATTATAACTGACAACTAAGGAAAATCCCATATTCAGTATCTAAGTAAATTAGAATATTGTGAAAGGGTTCAATATTGAAGACTCCTGGTGTCACACTCTAATCAATTAATTAACTCAAAACACCTGCAAAGGCCTTTAAATGGTCTCTCAGTCTAGTTCTGTCAGCAACACAATCATGAGGAAGACTGCTGACTTGACAGTTGTCCAAAAGACGACCATTGACACCTTGCACAAGGAGGGCAAGACACAAAAGGTCATTGCAAAAGAGGCTGGATGTTCACAGAGCTCTGTGTCCAAGAACATTAATAGAGAGGCGAAGGGAAGCAAAAGATGTGGTAGAAAAAAAAAGTGTACAATAGGGATAACCGCACCCTGGAGAGGATTGTGAAACAAAACCCTTTCAAAAATGTGGAGGAGATTCACAAAGAGTGGACTGCAGCTGGAGTCAGTGCTTCAAGAGCCACTACGCACAGACGTATGCAAGACATGGCTTTCAGCTGTCGCATTCCTTGTGTCAATCCACTCTTGAACAACAGACAGCGTCAGAAGAGTCTCGCCTGGGCTAAAGACAAAGGACAAGTTATGTTCTCTGATGGAAGTAAATTTTGCATTTTTTTTGGAAATCAGGGTCCCAGAGTCTGGAGGAAGAGAGGAGAGGCACACAATCCACGTTGCTTGAGGTCCAGTGTAAAGTGTCCACAGTCAGTGAAGGTTTGGGGTGCCATGTCATCTGCTGGTGTTGGTCCACTGTGTTTTCTGAGGTCCAAGGTCAACGCAGCCGTATGCCAGGAAGTTTTAGAGCACTTCATGCTTCCTGCTGCTGACCAACTTTATGGAGACGCAGATTTCATTTTCCAACAGAACGTAGCACCTGCTCACAGTGCCAAAGCAACCAGTACCTGGTTGAAGGACCATGGTATCCCTGTTCTTAATTAGCCAGCAAACTCACCTGACCTTAACCCTATAGAAAATCTATGGGGTATTGTGAAGAGGAAGATGCGATATGCCAGACCCAACAATGCAGAAGAGCTGAAGGCCACTATCAGAGCAACCTGGGCTCTCATAACACCTGAGCAGTGCCACAGACTGATGGACTCCATGCCACGCCGCATTACTGCAGTCATTCAGGCAAAAGGAGCCCCAACTAAGAGTGGTTTACATGCTCATACTTTTCATGTTCATACTTTTCAGTTAACCAAGATTTCTAAAATTCCTTTCTTTGTATTGGTCTTATATAAGTAATTCTAATATTCTAATTTTCTGAGATAATGAATTTGGGATTTTCCTTAGTTGTTAGTTATAATCACCAAAATGAAAAGAAAAAACATTTAAAATATATCCGTCTGTGTGTAATGAATGAATATACACACATACACATATATAGTCGTGATGGGTAGGTTTAGGATGTATGGAAGGATGATAGTATATGGAGTATATTTACATATATAAAATATAATATACATTATATTATATTATTATTATTATTATATATAAATTATAATACAATAGTACAGAGTGGTGAAGGGCCATACTATAGTGACTTAAGATTTTGTCAAACATTCTTTTGGCCGGTTTGACATTGATTTTGATCATTCAGTCATCCTGCTTACAATTAAATCAAAGAGGCACGTGTAGGTCAGACAAATATAACATAACATTTATAATGAAATAACCACAAATGTCTTTTCTCTGCTCACATCATTATCAGTTTTATTCAACCCCCAAGTGACATTCAATCTTAATACTTAGTACAACATCCTTTTACAGTTATAACAGCTTTTAAACGTGAAGCATAGCTTGACACAAGTGTCTTGCAGCGAGCTACGGGTATCTTCGCCCATTCATCATGGGCAAAAGCCTCCAGTTCAGTCACATTCTTAGGCTTGCGCACTGCAACTGCTTTCTTTAAGTCCCACCAGAGGTTCTCAATCGGATTTAAGTCTGGTGACTGCGATGGCCATTTCAAAATGTTCCAGCCTTTAATCTGCAACCATGCTCTAGTGGACTTGGAGGTATGCTTGGGATCATTGTCCTGTTGAAAGGTCCAACGTCTCCCAAGCCTCAGGTTTGTGACGGACTGCATCACATTGTCCTCCAATATCTCCTGGTACTGAAGAGAATTCATGGTACCTTGCACACGCTGAAGCTTCCCAGTACCTGCAGAAGCAAAACAGCCCCAAAGCATGATTGACCCCCCGCCATGCTTCACAGTAGGCAAGGTGTTCTTTTCTTCATAGGCCTTGTTCTTCCTCCTCCAAACATAGCGTTGATCCATGGGCCCAAACAGTTCTAATTTTGTTTCATCAGTCCACAGAACACTATCCCAAAACTTCTGTGGTTTGTCCACATGACTTTTGGCATACTGCAGTCGACTCTTCTTATTCTTTGGAGACAGCAAGGGGGTGCGCCTGGGAGTTCTGGCATGGAGGCCTTCATTACGCAGGGTGCGCCGTATTGTCTGAGCAGAAACTTCAGTACCTACATCTGACAAATCTTTTCTCAGTTCCTCAGCAGTCACACGGGGACTTTTCTCCACTCTATGCTTCAGGTAGCGCACAGCAGTCGAAGTCAGCATCTTCTTTCTGCCACGACCAGGTAGCGTTTCAACAGTGCCCTTTGCCTTGAATTTGCGAATGATGCTTCCTATGGTGTCTCTTGGTATGTTTAACATCTTTGCAATCTTCTTATAGCCATTGCCCTTCCTGTGAAGAGTAATCACCTCTTCTCTTGTCTTCCTGGACCATTCTCTTGACTTCACCATGTTTGTAACCACACCAGTAAATGTCTAGAAGGAGCTGAGTATCACAGTCATTTTAAAGCTGCCTAATTGGTGCTTATTAGGCTTTATTGCTGCTCCCTGACATCCACAGGTGCTTTCAATACCTGATTGAAAACACTTCAATGGACCTCTGTTCTTCAGAGTGGTAGTCTTTAAGGGGTTGAATAATTGTGTCAATGAAGAATTCACAAAAGAAACATTTACTACTGTATTACAAAACCAATTGATGTCATTTTAGTTGCATATGCTTCTTTAAGAAGTCCTTGTAGGATTTCATTCTGAATTCAATTACAAATGTACTCTAAATTCTCTAAAACCATTTACAGCATTGGGGGGTTGAATAATTTTGAACACAACTGTATATGATTTTTAAGATGTTGTCATTGTGGGACAAATGAAGGACTATACCATACACACACAGAAAATATGTATATTGTGCATAGTATGCACATTATTTCTGCATTATACAGCATTAACAGTATTTTATGCCATCCCGAACATAACCACTGTTTACATGGAGCAAACTAGACATTCATGCACTTAGAAAACTAACGGATGATTTAGACAACTTTGCAGCTCAAATAACAATGGATTAGCCATGAAAATGCTTAAAAAAATACAAGCTTCTCATTTCTGTTTTTATACCTTTCTATTATTAGTCAATTACTGTGAATGTGTTATTTTTGTTTTAATTACAAACTGTGGGACAAGCAGACGTGGCAATATAAGGTAATACGATATATCACGATAATGAACGTAGTGTTTTGTTATTGTGGGCACTTCAAAATAATGTGAATAATTCCTTATTTCCTTATTTAGATTTTTAGAATACATTTTAAGAATAAAGTTATAAATAGCTTTACATTATAAAAGGACTATTATTTTACACCTGGACCTACAGATATGGAGAAGATTCCTAGATCCCTATAGAAAATACCAACAAAGGGTCCAATGGTGGGGTGCAGGGTCTGAGGTGTGGTGGCTATTGCTCAGTGAAGGGCCCTGCCATTGTCCCACCGGGTCCCCAGACACTTACAGACAAATGCTGCTGTCAATCACAAACCCTTTCATTCGTTTAACAGCAGCTGCTCCTATGCAGAAAAGAAGGCAAAATATGTTTGCGACAAAGGAAGAGTGTGGCGATAATCTGAATATTTGCATTCAGACAGATTCTGCCTGAGGGACTGAACCCAATCTGACAAACAAAACCAATGAAAAATTAAAGAGCTGTGAATGGAATACCATCAAAAACGAAAATTAATAGCATATACAGTCCATCTAATGAAGTGTTCCTTATGAACCATACGATAAATGTAGTGGTTTTGTAATTAATAATTATATTTATAACTAATATGTTTCAACACACTGCTCTTTGTAACAATTTCACATTTTTAGCTAAAAGTACATTTTAAATCATTGTTTTAATAAACTTTGTCATGCTTTAAAGAAGTCCAATTATTTTTATGTACATGTTTTTTATAGATTTGAAATAATGCAGCAGTTTCAAGTTTTGAATTCTACTATAAAGACAAACATACTGATAATATACATATAAATATATACATATAAATATATATATATATATATATATATATATATATATAAATAAATATAAATATATATACATATAAATAAAAATATTAAAAAAAAATATATATATATATATATATATATATATATATATATATATATACATACACACATACATATATATACACACACTCTCTCTCAGACATACTCAGGTCTAGGCGCTCAACATTCATACAAGCACCTGATTCATGCATAAACAGACAGAGACATAAACATTTGGAAATCTACGGAACATGTGAATGTATAGCTGTACAGTGTGTCTAATGATTCAAGTGTTCCAGTGGGCTGAAAGAGGCCTCAGTCTTTATGTACAATAGCACTGGGGGAAAAAAAAAACAATAACAAAAAAAAAAAAAAAAAACATCATACAACAGCTTTGTTAGGGGAAAGTCCAAAATTTAAAGGGACAGTTCACCACAAACTAAAAATCTCTTTCTTCTGTGGAAAATAAAAGAATATATTTTAACAACAGTGTTATTGTTATCTACTGTAAAAGTAAGACTATTAAAAAAATCATTTCCATTAATTGAAGCTGAAATAATAATAAAAAAATCAAATAAATATTAGAATAAAAACTATTATAATATAAAACAAACATAAATATTAATTAAATAATAAATAAAAACATAAAATGACAAAAGCACATTAAAAAATTACTAAAACTTGAACAAAAATTAAAATAAAACCAAAGATCAAAAATTCTATACTTAAAATAATATTTTTCATTTGAGAAAATAAGAAATCATATGGGGTTGGAACAACACGATGATATATAAAGGTTTATATATCACCTTAGTTTTAAAAGTGATAAAGTGATAGAGTGATGAAGACTCAAAAAGTCTCAAAAACGTGGTGTCTGTGAGTGGATCTCTGAGCTGACGTGAGCGAGCGGAGATCGGGCTAATTTGCATATTCATTGATCTGCATATATTAAATGAGGCAAGGGTGTAGAGTTACATTTAAGCTATTTTTTTTTTTTTTTTGAAAATATCATTTTGGTGATCAAAGATGTGTTTTAAGGGTAAAATGATTAACTACAGGGGGACTTTAAGACAGTGATGTAACCATCTTACTCAAAGGAAACACGAAAGAGACACTAACTGGAGAGCCAATGAACAACGTAGCACAGACCCTTCTGTTTGGAAACAGAAATCCACCATAACCTTGCCTGAAACTGCCACGAGAAATTGATTTCCAAATTGATTTTCTGACCTTTATTAGTAGAAGTGAAACATAACATATGCATGGAGCGTTCTCAGATAATCCCACACACACACACACACACACACACACACAACCTGTCATGCCATTTCTGAGACTGGTGAAATATTAACAACCTGGATCACGAATTCACTGGTGCTTTGAAAGACATGCTTAAATCTAAAAATACCCCGTCTTGCACATGAAAGATTCAGATCGATACGGCTCCCGCGAGCATCCAGCATGAGCGCGAGCTCGGGTCCTTCTCGGCATCGGTTGGTCTCTCAGTTGACATCAACATTTGGATTGAAAGAGTTTCCAGCATGATGACTTCATATCGAAAGAGTCGAGTGGATGGGGTTATACTGGAGAAAACAAGACTTTGGCCAGTTCGGTTGTTTTTTACGAGCAGTTGCTGAGGGATTTGGTGGAGTTTACAGGACGATAGTCCTAACTGCTGGAAACAGGATCTTTTAAAGATCGCTGGAGCCGTTAGTGTGACAGCGGCGGCCCACACCCTTAAAGCTGAACACAGAGTCATAAATTAGAGGGGGAGTTTTAAACAGGAAAGAAAAAGAGATTGAGAAGGGGGAGTCATGATCACATAAATTGAGTGATTTGACCTATCCACAGCATCTGGGAGCAAAATTAATGCTTAGAAACTGCCGTGGTGTTTTTCCTCGTGTAAACAGGCCCAGGGCTCCGGCACATGGAAGAACACCGTGTCTCCACCTCCATCCGCGGATGGGTGTGTACCGCTCTCCTCTAACACTCTTAATGTTGTAGAGCTCCAGACAGTTACAGTCAGTCTGAGGTTTTAAAGGAGTAGTTCACCCCAAAAAATTCACATTTATTTACCCGACTTATGTCAGCTCAAATATCTATGATTTTATTTATTTATTTATTCAGGCAATTTTTCCATACAATGAACTTATAGAGTATACTGGGGAACAAGCAAAGTGATATCTGTGTGAGAAACAGTTTGAAATTGAAATTATTCACTAACAATATTCGTCTGCTCCCATTGGTGTTTAATGTAACTGATGTCAAACCAGTGTTATTATATACTATAAAAGTATTTATTTTAGTATTTTCACTTTAATTCACGTTTTAGTAATCTTGTTATGCGCTTTTGTCATTTTTATCAGTTTTATTTGTTTATGTATTTCTATTTAGCCTTTATTTGGTTTATTTTCAGATTTATTTTTAGTAATTTTATTCTTTCAACTTAAACATATTTTATTTCAGAAGTAAGTTATTTCTTAGTAACCAAAGTAATTTTTTGTTTAGTTTTTTTATTTTATTTAATACTCACATTTTATTATATATGGAAGCTTGTTTAAACCACTAAATAAAAAATAATAATAAAAAGACTTTTTATCTCACAATTCTGACGTTTTTCTCAAAATTGCTTGTTATAAAGTGACAACTGCAAGTTAAAGTCACAATTTCAGTTTTTTCTTGCAATTGCGAGTTTTTAATCGAGAAATTATGATTTATATCTCGCAATTCTGACTTTTTTTCTCAGAATTCCGAGATATGAACTCAGGTCAGAATTGAAATAATCTCGCAATTCTGATTTTATAACTCGCAATTGTTAGTTTGTATCTCGCAACTCTAAAAAAAGTCAGAATTGCGAGATAAAAAATTTTCCCCCTCACAATTACACATTATAACACTCAACTGTGAGTTTATATGTCATAAATCCGACTTTCTATCATGCAAATCTGACTTTATAACTCAAAATTCGGACTTTATTTCATGTAACTTTGACTTTAGATCTCGCAATTCTGAGAAAAATGAATCAGAATTGTGAGATAAAAAGTCACAATTATCTTTTTATTATTATTTTTTATTTAGTGGCGAGAACACGGTTCCATAATGATAAGCTTCATCTCAATTTACAAAAATGATTTTTGACAGTCTTAAGGTCAATTCACGCTGCACCGACAAACGCCAACAAACACCAACAAGCAAATTGGCCGTTAGATTTAGAATTCTACGAGAAAAAAACGGTCATGTTCACATTGCACCAACAAACAAGTCACAGAGAGTCAAGTCTGACTGGGACAAATTGAGATCGGCAACTTCATACGTGTAACCATGTTAACAATATTTTCAGGCAAGTTCATTAGATTAATAATACAGTATCATTTTTATTTTCATTGCACTAAAGTATTGAGGCAAAAAAAAAATACGAAGCATTAGTCATGGATCTGATCCCGTGCGTTGGGGTTGGAATAGCCTACACCGGTTTTTTAATTTTTTTTAATGCGACCCATCAAAGGCCTATACAACCATTTGTAGCTAAACAAGCCAAAATGAATTAATTTAAAACTAAACTTGCTCTCAGGCTTATACCTCTCTCTTTCGGCACGAATACAAATATTTCCATTTCGTAAAGTATTTGGATGCTATAGGCTACTTACTATTTATTAGGTAAAGTCCTTCACGCACGCGTTCCAGTATTGAAAAAAAATAAAAAAAATAATCCTCTTCACATGAGTAAAAATGGCAATACCACAGAGGAGCAGATTGCTCTACGGACTATTTAAATTGAGTATTGTAAATTTTATTTTTACAATGAACAAGCTGCGAAGTTTGCGGTGCTTTGTTGTGTGTGCGTGAGGCGCCAGTGCGATCAAACCGCAGTCTTTGCAAGGGACTTGCCTCATCGTCATGGCAATGGTTCGCGGCCAGGTCAGATTACGTCACAGTTTGTTGGAAAACCATAACACTCCACTCAGACATTCCACAACCCAACAAACACAGATTAAATATATTAAGTCGGGACAGAACAACTCTAAGACGCCGACAGGGGTATCACACCGATCCAACAAACTCCAACAGACAAGTTGACAAGCCTTTAGTTTTAGTTAACAATAACAACATACATTCACACTGTCAGTCTAAATCAGATTATTTGTGTATCTGATTGGAATCTGATCTAAAATTATTGACTGTCCACATTGTTTTCACATCCAATCTGTGCCTCCTGTGGCACGCTTTTGCATTGGTTTCGATGGCAATGATGTTGCATTGGTAGGTGTACAGCAAAAACAACAACAACAACAACAACATGGCGGGGTTTGCAATTCAAATGTTGTCTTATTTACAACATGACAATGTGTAGCTGCCATGCTGGACTACTGCGTCTTGTGAGGCAGAAACTTATGAGGCTTTTATGTGTTGGCTCTATGTCTTCGTTCTATTGGCATTTTCTGCTCGTCCAGCACTTTGCAATAACACAACCTTGTTTCTGCCGCAACATTCAGCTTGTTTCCTGGTTTTCACAGTTTACGTTTTACGTGGCGTGAGAAAGTCACATTAACAATGCAAAATCCGATCAGAGCATTCAGACTGAAACGGATTTCCAGAAATGCGATTTCAAACCACATATGAATGAATCTCGAAACAGATTTTTGCTGTTCAACGGATATGCACAAAAATCTGATTTGGACTGACATTCTGAACGTGGCCATAGTCTAAAACAAGCTGGAATGAGATTTGAGAGCTATGACAGAAGAAAAGGTTTTCCATGAAAAATTATTTAAAGAGATCGTCCACCAAACATGAAAATTCTGTCCTCATTTACAACCCTCACGTCATTACGAAACTGACTCTTTGTTCTATGGAACATGACAGAAGATAGCTTGAGGAACTTTTGCCGTATGAAAATCCCTTAACCTTAAATTTGTCTTTCAAAGGAGAAAAAAAAAAATCGGAACACAGTGTGTAAACGAGTTTCCATTTTGGGCTGAACTATTCCTTTAAACTCAAATTTATCTTCAGGCACATGTCCAACAACTGTGCTCTCCACTTGTCACCTTGTTGGGTCTGAAGATATGAGAGTTCCTGTGATCTTTGTGACAACAAAAGGGTGATATCACCCATGTGAAATATCAGGGTTCTCTGAGGACAGTGGCGGAGGCTATAGGGGAAATCCCATCTCTGAACAAGCCCATCTGTCCTAGCACTGGCCTTACAAGCTGTATGTCCAACTGTTTCCTCCGAGATCCCAAGCAGGATTTGCTTTGATTTACGGTCTGCTGTATTGTGGTGCTGTAATCAGTCGTTTTGCGTAATGTCTGTTCTCAGCTGAAGCACTGCTGGAAAGCCAGAGGCTGGAGTTTTACCACAGATATAGGGTTAAGGTCAGGTCAGGTGACTCGGGAGGAGAAAGAGGTGGAGCCAGTGAGTAGACGTAAGCCTGGAAAAATGGACTTTAAGGTGGAGTAGTTTCTAAATCTAAATTACACAATGCAGAGAGATGATGACTTAAGAAAAATACTAGGATGTTTGATAAATTAAGCTGATGATGATAAATCCTTGATACCACCTTAATGGTTGACAAAGATAATGAAAAAAAAACAGACAGTGCATTACAAAAGTGGATTATAAGACAGTAGACATCAGTAATGCTGAAAGTTTTAGCCTGATTAAAGAATATTTAGACTAAACGCCCCTTCATAGTTTTATTAATGCACTGACAGTGATTTCAAACAAAGGCTTCCCAAAGTCATTCATTAGTGATGAAGGTTGGCAATTTGAGATTTTAACAAATCTTAAAAGCGTGGAAGTTTATGCTAATATGCAATGGCTAGATGCGGCCAACAGGAGTGCAGACAGTGGATCTCGTGTGATCTGCTACCTGACACAGCTGGATACTTCATAAACTCTAATGTTTAAAAATAGTTCAACTTGTCCAACTCTGCATTCCATTCTGATACGCTCTATCTAGCCATTTTGAAAACAGGAACATCAAATAGATGTCTGGGAATCTTACGTGAGCTATCATGGAGGCAGGACACGCAAAAGCTTGTAAGTTCCATGGTGTCCAACCCTGCTCCTGGAGGGCCACAATCCAGCAGAGTTTAAAGCAGCAATATGTAAGATTGTTGCAATAAAATAGCCAAAAACCACAAAGTTGAAAGTTGAATACTTACAATATCCCAAATGTTTCCAACTATGTGCAAATTGTAAGAAAACTGCTCAGCAGTTGCCGAGCGAAAGCACAGAGTAATGTTAAAGCATCATTTTCAACACACTCAAATGTATCTAATATGATAAACAGAATTGCGTTTCTCCACACTCAAGACTGGAAAAAGCAGAAGCCACGAATTGCTCACGAGGCATGTGTTGAGTTAAGAATTGCTCCAGCGGCCTCGTTCATCTCCCACAAAACTCGGTCCTGCTCTGTTTCATACTACAGTAACATTAATAATCGCATCCGTGAACATGATTTCTGCCCGGGTCCTATACCGATTCTTTTCCACCGGCTGTGAGGTGAAGACCACATGTCCCAAGATTCCTCGCTCAAACTTGGTGTTATCAAGCAACACCTTTGAATAGGCGACCTCTAGTGGATAAAAAACTACATATTGCACCTTTAACTCCAACCCCAATAATACACACATGAACTAGCTAAACAAGGTCTGCAGGATCATTAGAAACTTCTAGGCCAATATCTTGTGGCAGGTCGGAGCTAAACTTTGTAGGATACTAATAATGGACTTCAATAGCCGGATTGGACATTCCTGTGTAAGTTCTTGGTGAAATCCACCGTGACAGCACTGTGCTAATGTTCGAAAGGGGAATACCAAGGAACAAGAAATCTGGATAAACAGTTTTATTTTCCACCTTGGCATTTCAATATGGTTTCCCATTGCGCAAAAAGGTCTACAGACATTTGTAGTGTTTGTCAAAACACAGGTCTCTCTGTTTTGTGGTGTCCTGATTTGTTTTTTTAAGTTCTGTTTATGCAATCAGTACCATAGCCATATGAAGTTTAGGAAAGGCCATTAAACCCTCTACACCTCCATCCCAGCCGCTCTACAGCTGTAGACAACCCTTCACCGTGAGTTCTGCTGCTGGGGTAGACTCACACAACACTACAGAATCACGTTACAGATTATGGTTATAGAATATTGAATGATTTCACATAAACCTCTATATGGTTTCATAACCTCTTTTAAGCAAAGAGTTTCCAAGCATCATTCAAATGACTGTATGTTAGCATGTCTTCTTGACTTAGACATGTGTTCACTGGATCTGATGTAACATATGTTCTGCTCCTTTTCTTTGAAAGAGTACTGGTGTTCTGTAATAAAATAAGAGGTGTTTAGAATGCAGAGAATGTAGGACTGTGGAGTTCACGCACCGGCTGAAAACGTTACTCACCTGACTACAATTACACTTAAGATAAAATCTCTGTTGCAAAGAAGTTTCTCTCTCATTTTTTGTTTTTGCTTGTGGAAAAGCATTGCTTCTGCATGCCTTAATTTTAATTGATATTTAATCAATATTTCATTCATCTACTGCTGTCAAATATATAATCTATTTATGAAAAACCTGCACTTTGTCTGACACTTGGCAATCCCTTAGGAGTTTGGAGATAACCAAGACTGAATCAAGACAGATGAATCAATCAATCAGTCAATCCCCAGTAGGGACCAGTCAAAGCTTACTTTAAGATCTCAACCTCTCACAGGCTGATCTTGTTAAATCCAGTTCTTCGGGCACAACGAGAACATCATCAATCTCCTTCAGTCGTGTAGTAGAGAACAGCCAGCAATGTTTGGCGCACGCATTTAACCGGAAAACAAAGGATTGCATTCTATTACAAAATTTTTGTTAAGTCTACACATGAAAGACCAATATATTGGTAAGACTTTATTATGATCTAATATTTGGCCACTTTAGATGGCATTGATACCTTTTTCCATTTGTACATCCTTAATCAAACACGGTTTAGTATGTTTATTTTGCTGTTTGAATTATGGGGACAGTGGAACCAAGCTCCGGTCTGTCCTATGAGAGTCATCATAGACATCTTTCTGGGTAGACTAACTGTGGAGAGGACGGCTCTTGGTTCAGGAACAGTCCCAGATTGACGGCCAGATGGCCCCACCAGCTAAGACCACCATCAGCCACTCATGTTGGGTGGGGGGTTTGTTAAGCTTGAGTGACTGATTAAGAATCAGCCTTTAATCTGGATGCAGGCAAGAGTGAATCATTGTGGGCACTGGGCAGAGCCCATGCTTCCATGGACACACTCAGATCAGTTGGTCTGTATTTTTATCAAGGGTGAACAAACCGCAAAGGAGGTTCTCATGAAGACCCTTCAAAATTCTAAAAATCCACATCTACTTCAAGTACATCATTTGAGACAGGGGCTGAGACGAGCTGCTGTGGACAATAAGAATCCAACAAGAACAGATGGACACGGTCAATGACCACGATGCAAGGAGTAAACCTCGTTGGCAGCGAGTGCGGATCATGCCGTATTTGAACATCATGCATGCATTTGTGTCTGAACTAGTAAAGGCGAAGGTACAGTAACTGAATAAAGACAGACATATAGCAGCAAATCTTCCACTCTATAATTCAGCTCCTTAAAATCTCATCTCAATCCTCCCCCTGAGCTTGGCAGCGAGCATGTGCCCTAAAGTTTGAGGCTTTAAAAAAATAAATCAATCCTTTAAGCTTTTTAAGAGGAACTGGAATCTGTCCGAGGGTTCCATGATGAAATCCTGATAGACAGAGTATGTTGCTCTATGTGTAACATAAGCTCTCAGTAGAGGCCAAACACAACGACTCAAATGGTTCAACTGAAGTAACCAGGTAACCTGCAAAACACTGCCCAAGCGTACACTGTGAAAAACAACTCCAGAGTCCTGTATGAGCAATTCAGGAAATTACATAATAAAGACAATCTACAAAAGGGCAGTAGCAGACTTATTTTCTTGACAAGGCTCAGATCCATCAATGTATTTTGCAAGATACTTTGCGCGTACTTTCATTCTGTTGCCACGGCCTTGATCAATTCTGTCGTGCGCTGGGGTTCGGGAATAAAAGCTCCAGATGCCAACCGGCTAAATAAACTAATTAGGAAGGAAGGTTCTGTCATTGGAGTTTGTTTCTGAGAGAAGAATGATGTCCCAACCGCTGACCATCATGGACAATATGTCTAACCCCGTCCATGACATGGTTGTTGGAATGAGGAGCCTCTTCAGCGGAAGGCTTGTCCTGCTTCGGTGCAAAAGGTAGCGCTAAAGACAGTCATCCATGCCTATTGCCATAAGACTGTACAATGCTTCCATCAAATGCAGTGGCATTATGGGCTTGAACTTGAACTTAAATGTGAACTTTTTCAACACCAAGTCTTGACCAAATATGACTCAGCAAGTAATTTTTCAAACGCCTCGTGGGGGGTAAAGCAAAAACAAAGAGTATCAATGCTGTTTTATATATAACTCTGTGGAGCGAAATTTCAGACCAATGACATTTCAGTGTGAGCACAACATAAAAATAGACACCAAGTTACAGACAAAACATGTTTCTTATTGTGGGTAGCTTTCATATTTTATATTAGATATATAGATTTATATTAGGTATGGGTACAAATACTTGAGTAGTGACAGCAAAAATATTTAATTAAACCAATGATTGTATGAATGTTCATGATTTTTGGCAGTATCTTGAGGTATGATTGTTTAGGATTGGGTCAGCATGTGGTCCAGACTGGAGAACTAAAGTGAAACTATGGCTTCGGAAGTGCACAGTGATGCCTGGAATCAGTTATATGAATATCCCCAAGAGCACACGTTTTATTGACCTACCGAGTACCGAAATGACAAAAATGGCAATGCCTAATTTATCGCTTTTCACATTATCACATCGTGCAGGAGAGGTTTGCTAGAGGCAGATCTCTTGCAGTGGAGATGTCCACTCTGTTACTAAGATGAAGTTAAGACCCTGGAAAATTACACTCTGACATTTATGCCAACATCTATGGATTGTTATGGTGTTTGCAGTGATGGAAGAACATGCTAATGACAGTGATTAGGATGTAAAAGATATGCATTATCATTACAGTCAAATATCATCACCTCAATGACCTAAAGAGTCCTTTACGTCAACACAAAGCAAAAAACAGACCTGTTTGAACCAAACTCTCCCTTTCTTGACAGTCCTCAGGCCTGGTCTCAGCGGAGGGTGAAGTCATACGGAGAAGAGGGCCGGGCCAAGAGAAATATGTTCGCTATTAGAGTTTAGGGTCCCCCCCCCTCCCTCCGCTGTCCCACCCAAACCTAAAGCAGCTGGGTCGCCTCGTGACCCACATGATTAAAAGCAGTTGGGGCCCTTGGTGAGATATGCGGAGTGGAATGTAATGACTGGATGTGTGTGTGTGTGTGTGTGTACTGTAAGCTTAAAGTGATCCGTCAGGAAAAGTTTCACTATACAAGAGGACATACATTCCCACACCTGCATCACACTTGATGCATGTCATTACTTCCGTTCTATAATTCCCTTATAAACAGACCAGGATGAAAAGCTAAACATAACTGCACAGGTGGAAGAACAATATGTAAGCAAACCTTTTAAGAGTGCTCAAAAGTCATGAGACCACCAGGTCGATTTAAGGAAACACTCTTCACACAGTTCCGACCACATCAGAGTAACAGGAAATGAGGAACAATAATTCTGTTTGAATAGGATAATACAAATGGTGCCTTTACACACACACACACACACACCAAACCACTTGACTTTTACTTACTCCCTGATGACCCAATACACCCAATAACCGCTTTTAAAACCACTAATTCAGGAAAGAATTCAGGGAGGAATGTCCCGTCATATACCTTTGAGGGGGAGCCATCCATCCGTTACAGGGGAGTCACCAAGATACACCACATTAGTAATGTTTGCCAAGGCAAGTATCACTATTATTGTTGCTTATGGTTGGAATTTTGACATACGCTTGGCTTTAACCAGGGGCTCATGTGCACATTTGCTGAGGGGTAAGCAAGATCAGTGTCTGCGCCCACACACTGATAAAAATGATAGGTTAAGCTTATCAAATACCCTTTTTTTATCTGTTCTGTCCCCCAGAACGCTTCCTACCTCTATCTATTTTGTTCATGGGACAGACTTAAAGGTCAATAAAATAAAAAATAAAATAAAATAAAATAAAATAAATGTGTTCTTTCATCATTTTTTTTTTTTTTTTTAATAATTTGTGATTATTTATGGTTTTATTAACGAATGATTTTAGCCTATGAACAAACACTCACAACGCAACCAAATACATCTCAAAGTTTCAAGGGGACCCCAACAAGTGCCGAACCTGTCTGGGACATGCTTAATGTTCAATGCCTACTCATCAGTGGTGCTGTCGATGACCTGAAAGGTGAGTTTCTCGTTTATTTTCACATCCGTAACGTATGTCTGTTGTAAGTATTTGCAGAGTGTTTCTGTATTTGGTTGCAGCACGTGTATTGTCAAACCGATGAAGATGTTTTCTTAATTTGCTGGGGTTTTTTCGTAGTGTTTCCATCAAAACCAAAATATACTTTTCTGAGTGCTTGAGAGAATCGGTATTTTAAGGTGACATAGTTACACATTACTATATGTACTCTCTATAGTAATAACAGTAAATTATGCATAATTACAAGTAACTAACCCTAAACCGAACCCTAACCCTAATAATAAGTACATGTAGGTAATAAATTAATATCACTCAGTCCTTTTTTTAAGTAATTACAACTAAGTAACCTTAAAATAAAGAAGTTACACTTTATTTTAAGGTGTCAGTATTACACTGTAATTATACATTTAAGAACTGAGTAATGATAATTAATTACATGTACTTACTATAGGGTTAGGATGAGGGTTTGGTTTAGGGTCAATTGCATGTAATTATGCATAATTTCTAGTTATTACTACAGTAAATATATGTAACATATGTAACAATGGCACTGTAAAATAAAGTGTTACCAATAAAGAGTAACTGAATTTTCTTTAGAGAATAAACAAATCTACAAACTTTCTTTGAACAAAATTTTCACCTGATCAAAAACTGGCACAAATTTGGTAGGTAGGAGATGAAATCCACCCATAGGCAACGATGGGTCTAAATACATTCCAACATAAACCACTAAACCTAACTTTTGGGAAAGATATGGTTATGTTTTTGAGGTCCAATTTAATCTTAGAACCTGACATGGCCATGATGCAGTGTTTCACAGATATGGTTCAGAAATGAAAACATTGTGCTCATATGGGTGATGCAGGTTCAATCCTGAATTCCCCTCTCCTGACAAATCATGTCCTGATGCTCTCTATTAAGTTTGTCATATGGAGGCATAGAGGCCAAGAAAAAAACAAATAATAAACCAAAAACAGCTGGATATACACTGCAAAATTCAGAATTTTAAAAGAGATACTCTACCCAAAAAAACTCATCATTCACGCCATCCCATATTAGAGCTGGGGCAATACATCGAATCTCGATTGGTGAAACAAAGAATCTGGAATGATTGTGATATTTTCCGATGTATGGCGATTCTCTCTCGACTCGATTCTGAGCTTAGTTTTTAACAGCAGATGGCACTACTATACGTGCTTTAGAAACACATACACCACTTAAACCTAAAATAATCATTCGTAACGTTGGAAAAGGTTGAAGCGAATTACAAATCTCGCATCATAACAGCATTCTGAGCAGAGGTGCAGATACCACTTACATGACTCAGCCGAACGCACGAGAGCTGTCCAACAGTCTTCTTCGTGAGCATTTGAGATTGTGCGGTTAAAAACTCGCCTAGAGCCATCTGCTGTTAAAACGAAGCTAAGAATCGCTTCAAGAGAGAAAATATCAGGATCGATCCAGATTCACTGTATTGATCGAGAATCGATATATTGTTGTCCCAGCCCTATTCCCATACATAACTTTCTTTCTTCATATGAATAAACTGATTTTTTTTCTCAGCGAGCCTGTATAATTCAAGTGAATAAGCAAAGCTGACAACCACATTCAGTCATCATGATCGTTACCAATAAACCACCATTGAATCTGAATTGGAATTACATGAAGAGAACTTTCCTGAAACAAAGAAACTAAACAAAGATAATGCATTCTGGGAAAATAAGTGCTTTTCCATCCAGGGCAATAAAAGTTAATCTATTCATAATTCTCAGTGCATGTTAGGGCTATACCCCTTAGGACTTCAATGCTTTTATAGCATTTCTTTTTAAATCCTTAAAAACTAGGTTTGTCTTTCTTTTCTATTTGAAATTGCAAACATATTAATTTCTTTGAATTTAAATCTGAAAGGCAGCTTTGCTACCTCAGTTCAACTGTTCATCAAAAAGAAGTTCACAAGACTAAAAAGCATTTACTGTAAATAAGCTTTAAAATAAAAAAATATGGTCAAATAACAATGCCAGAAGACAAAAGCAAACTACAAAGAGCCCATCATAAAAAACAGAAAATCAGACATGAAGATGTAACCCCTCCACCCGAGTCCTACTCGACCCGCTCCGAGCAGGCCTCGACCCCCGGTCTTCCGGCATGGGAGTCATACGCTCCAACAAGGAGGTTAAAAGGCTGCAACCTCTAGCGTCTGTCGCTAGAGCGTCTCTTGAGGTCAGAGGAGTAAGGTTTTACTCGCACAGCAACTACTAGCTGGCCTCCGTTACACTCACCCCCCTAAACCTCACTCCCGTCCGGGTCACGGCACCAATGTAACCCCTCCACCCGAGTCCTACTCGACCCGCTCCGAGCGGGCCTCGAACCCGGGTCTTCCGACATGGGAGTTGTATGCTCCAACAAGGAGGTTAAAAGGCTGCAACTACTAGCTGGCCTCTGTTACAAAGAGATAAAGACCAAACTACTGGGCCGTAAACCGGTTCAATTTCGAGACTGATATATATTTTTCAAAATACAGCTGGATCAGCCGCTCAGCATGTGAAGCACTATGCAGAGAGGGGACTTCTATTAAATAAATAACTCACAAAATTAACTCTCTTTAATAATGAAAATACCATGTAGAGCCATATGATTTCCGCGATGCAGAAAACACGGATGAAATCACGGAATCCATTCACAAGAACTTACCGTATAAAGCAGAACGTCACAGAATTTGCCAATTTTTGGATGAATAAATCAAAAGTAGAGCTGTAGAATGAATCATATATCAACACGGACTAGTTTCTGTGAATATTAAAGCTAAAAAATACAGCTATTGAATACTTCTATATACTGCGTTTTCATCTACTACTACACATACTGAAGCACGTGCGACGCTCGCGATGATTTCAGTGTCCGCCGTCTCACTTACTGTACATGAACTTCATCTGCAGAGCTGCTCTTATAGTCAATTTATGAACATTTCACAGTTTAATTAATCGATATTTGTCATATCACATGGCCAGGAAGCCAAAGGTCTTCACGACCCTGTCAAAATAAAAGTACAAAAATAATACTATTGTACAATAGTGTGCTTCGATTAAAAGAGACGATAATAACACTGTGTATTAAAACAAACTCAAATGTCTTCATTGAAATGACAGAAATTGCTCAATAAAAATGTAGCCTACTTATTTGTATTATTATTTATTTTATTACATTTTAAACTAAATTGTTAGCTTTATGAACTGATTTGATTACATTTTTTTTAATTAATTTTTATTTGCCCTTACAATATTTATCTAATGTATATTCCCTGTACTCGAGATAGTAGAATATGCCAAAATAAAAGTCCAGTGGGGGAAAAAAAAACTGACGTATCGTTAAACTGCCAGAAAAAACCTGTGATACAGATTTTTGGTAAAACCGCCCAGCACTAACCCAAACCAATTAAACAAATTGATTAACGCAGAAAAGGCTAGTTAGAGTGCGAGATCACCAGGTTTAGAAGTAATGAACGTGCATTTGTAGCAATTTAATGAAGCACAGCAGGCAGGGTGGGACTCACTGCAGGCCCAAGGCAGCCAAATACAGCCAAATACCACAACAGGACATGCCGCATGACAGCTGACCTGCCTGCCAGGAGTATGTCATAATACATCCAGCACAGCAGCGACCGTTATGAGGGACATGTTCAGACGTAAACGTACTGGCATTAATGTAGACGCCGTTGTGCCGCATGGCATTATTCAGGTGGCTTATTCTGTGTAAGTAGATGCCAATGCATTTTTTGCCCTCCTGTGTGCACACACACACACACACACTCGTCTATGAAGGCAGTTTGGCAGCAGTAACAGAAACTCTGACTGTAGCTCCATTCTGAGCTCTGCGGGTCTCTCAGCCGATGACCACACCCCAGTCCAGCTGGACCCAATAAAGATGCTATTATACACTCCTACATTCGATCTGTCTATCTTTATATGGTTATCTCCCTCTTTGATAATACTTTCTTCCTCTATCAGCTTTCATTTGTCTCACTATCTCACTCTTTTACATTGTTTCGCTGTGCTGTTCCTTGAATCAGTGTGTGTGTGTGTGTGTGTGAGTGTTAGGGAGGGTCAAACAGCTCACAGACAGGAAATACTCCAGCTCTGAGAACTCATCTCTGGCATGCATGTGCTCTCTGAAATGAAAGCAGCACAGATCACTCACTAACATATGGATGAGGCCTGCTAACTGCACTCAAACCAAAAACACGCTGTCAACCCATCATATATCAATGCGAGATCACCACGTGACGGATATATTTTCAATGAGCCATAAAGAGTGCTTTTGAAACAAAAGCAGCTTCATATCTCGCATGGTGTGCACTTTTGATGTGTTGAACAAACTGCAGCGCACAGCACGCTAAATGAACAGCAGCTTTATTGCAGAGATTCGCTGGGAGCAAAACATCCACCCAATCACAGCAAAAACATTCAATCGATAAAAAATAAGTAGGCTTGTTGGAGAGTTTCCCTTACAAAAAGTACCATGGTATTACCTTAAAGGTGCAATGGAATATTCTCTACAGAAACATTTTCTGTCACTAGAGCTGCAACTAACGATTATTTTTTCGATTAGTCGACTAATCTAACGATTATTTGTATTACCTTTTTTATTAATCTAGTGATAATTTTTTTTACATAAGAAGTTAGAACTAATTTAGCAGTTGATTGAGGTGTAGAAACACTGGGACACGCCATTATGTAATAATACGATTTGATTTTGATTAAAAATAAGTCATTATGTGTGTTCGTCCAGTGGGAGACATTTGAACTTTAACATGAAGAGCGTCAAAGACTTTCTCTACAGTCTTAAAGGAACTTTGATAGTGTTCAAGCCACTGAACAAACGTCTCCTGAACCGTGTGTGTTTTCCTCTCGCTCTGTCTGTGATGCAGCGAGTCTCAGCGAGCGCGCGGGGCGGGAATCAGGAGCGCGAGCGACTCAAACCTCGCACGTGCGGAAGAGAACGTCCGCGCACATCCAAATAAACTTCTTTGAAATGCAAAACTGATTTTCGTTCGCTCAAAACATTTTCTTATTTGCGAGACGAAGATTTTCTCCTCAACTCAGTTCACGCGCGTTTCGCGCGCTCAAAATATGATTTTGCGCGCGCAAAAATTTGGCAGAGATCCTGTTCCACAGGTGGTACGCCATTTTGGTTCTGCAAAGGGAACAAAGCACCGTTTTATTCGGCCTCTGTTTAAAGTTTTGATCATCGTGGTCTGGGTTTTTGTGATTGAATGGAACTTTCTCCGTTCCCAGGAGCAGAAGCCGCCGTTACGCCAGATGAATGTAAACAGTGTGACGCGTCGACGCATTTCACGCACGTCGACGTATTTTCATAGTCGACGTAATCGATGACGTCGACGCGTCGTTGAAGCACTAATTTGTCACGCTGGTTGAAAGTCTCCTCATATCCTGAGAGCATTCACTATGTTAAGAAGTCTAAATGTATTTAAATATATATATATATATATCATCTATGGAAGGCGTAGGACCATAAAACGTTCATCCAATCTTTATATTCAGTCCTAACAAAATAATGCGATGTCCCACCTGCCTTTCAGCATGTGTTTTTACATTCCCTCGCGCAGCCTGTTTGCACAGACATCATACGTGACCGTCGCATTTCATGCTATGCAGAGTTTATACAGACAAACCTCAGACATGAGCACCGCAAACAGCAGCCACAGTTCCTACCAAATCAAAATCAATGAGCTTATGCTGCGTTCACACCAGAACTACTGTAACTAAGAGATGGAAACCTGTGACGTTCTAACTTGAGCTGTCCTCAGACTCAGAAGCGTATCCATGTCAGCAGTATCAACACCAAATGTTGTTTACGTTCATTATTGTAATGTTAAGTGCTTTGAGACACGACATAGTTTGACGCCGTCTCTTGTGACGCTTTGCCGAAAACAGCTGTGTGTGTGTGTGTGTGTGTGTGTTCATGTGTTTTGGAGAAGAGATTTGCAGGGAGGGTGGGATCTCATGCTTGTGATGTTATCAAGCAAACGTTAGCATTTCCTAGATCTCCTACTGCAGTGGTTCCCTGGTGGTGGGTGAGGTGAACAAAACGCTCGATTCAATTCTACCCTAACTTAAAAAAAGATTAAAACCAGGCATGTATTTTTAACTGGTAAAATTCCACAACATCCAATTAAATCACCTCATCTTTTGCGGTAAAAACTGACTGAATCCACAAAAGCAGCATTCAGCATTCTGCTGCCTGAGCAAATCGTACAAAATTACAGCCGTTCTCCCCAATGCACCTTTGTAAATTATCAACATTAAATACAAGAACTCACACAGGGTATGTTTTTGTATCGTGCCTTAAATCGACCTCAATGCATTTTCTGTGTCTATATTTGTTCTTCATGCGAGTTAAAATATGTTCCCAATTAGCCACACGATTGCAAACGAGATATTGATTTTCAGAAGTCAATTTGTACCATCAATATGTATTAAACACATTTTTCAATTTTGCAATGAAAAAACAGTTTCAACGAAAGCCACAGGAGAACTGCAACACACATTGGTGTTCGGTGAACAATTCTGCGGCTTGTGAGAATGAATGATTCAATGACTCACTCATAAAAACAGTGACTTGCCGCCACCTACTGGCGGTTTTAGTTAAATATTTAAAAGTATATCTTCGTTTTTATCATCAATGCACATTTCTCAATTGAACATTTTAATTTAAAACATTATTTATTTTGTAAAGTTATTCCTAAAGGTAAAATCTGCACTGGAAAAACAAATATCGACCCTTGATGGAAAAGGTGTGACTGGAGTCTAAGTGGAAGATAGGGGGTATGCAGAAGGATGGTAAACCCTCCACTCTAAAAAGTTTGGGAACCACTGCACCTTTGAAACTATAGGGTTTCCAAATTTCAGCTCAAATGTATGCTTTTGTTCATATTCTTAACATAAATAATGATGAATATCATCCCTGTTTCATTGTACTGCTTTAATAAATTGATATGAAATACAAACCATGTATGACTGTCTTATATGTGTGTATTCTGCCGTGTGGTTTCCTTCCAGTTACAGCGATGCATCACTGCTGCTCTGAATTTCTGGCCTTCACGCTACACTACCGTGCACTGTTCCCATGGTAACCGCGTCCTCTTTGACCTGTGGTTGTGATGTGTACGTTAAGAGAGAGTGATCTTGTGTATCTAAATGCATGTGTATGTGATTTGTGTTTCGTAAGCGGGTGGGGGTGGGGTTTGAGAAACACAGTCATAAAACAACCCCTCCCACCCTGAACCTGCCTCCTCTGACGCCTCCTCTAGCTCCGCCTCGTCCTGCCTGCATTGCACCAAAAGACCTGTGTCGTTTCACAGGAGATGTCTCGCATACTCTCTCTCCTGTTTCACATTCAAAGCATGGATAACACACACACACTCATGAGAACTCAACAGAAAACAAGTGCACTTCCGCCATTAACAACACTCACGTGTTTGAACAAGAAAAGAGAGACCGATTCATTTTCAGTCGCGGCAAATGTGTTTGATCAGCCTAGGGAGTGTTTTTAACACAGTTACAGTTAGCATCACAACTGCACACGTTCCAAGGTATTCTTTGAAGTATATTATGTAAATACCATAATAAATATGAGCATATATAAGTTCATAACTGCATCGAGTGTATTGCGATGAATGATTTTATAGCACAGCCCTAGTGGCATAGTAACTGATAGCATCACTGTATCAGCCCAGTAAGTATTCTGGTGGCAGCAGTTTCATGTTATGATAGTACAGGCACAAAATACGGAGGGAATATTTGTGCTGCATTAGCACACATTGATTTTCACTGCATTTCACTGAGCCAATTAACTGCACCGACACATCTAAACAGAAAACATGAATCAGATGTCGTCTAGTCACTAAATGAGAAGTTACAGTGGGAGCGCCAACTGCTGGACGTCCTAATAGAAATTACTGTTGTTCAAACAAGTCTTTCTGCTTTGAACAAATCCGTTTTCTTTCCATTAAAAGGCAAGATTATGCAATGAAAGTCAGTGGGGTCAAAAACATATACTAGATTACTGTTCTATTCTATAGGGGGAAAAAAAAACACTGAAATTATTATTTTTTTAAATTATTAATTTTATGTGAAAGAAGGGCATACAGGTGTGGAATGTCATAATAAATTAGTTGATTAGATATAAATAATAAATACTGTAAATTACACATGTACACACTTCAAATCTTCACCTCAGCAGCTCTAACAGCTGGATTTGCCAAAGTTTATATATATATATATATATACATATACATATACATACATATACATATATATATACATATTTCTACATATACATACATATATATATATATATATATATATATACACACACATATATATATATATACACATATATATATATATATATCTATATATATATATATATATATATATATGCATGCGTGTATTTATATATATATTATATTATATTATTATATTATATAATAATATAATAATATTATATTATTATATAATATATATTATTATATTATTATATATATATATATATATATATATATATATATATAAACATCGATCAATGAAAAATATCGATATTGCCAATAATTAAAAAAATGTCAAATATCAGGTCCCACTCATTTTAAAAAAAAGTTAAACTCTACTGCTCAACTTTGTTGCACTCACTGCCAACAGGCAATGTAGCTCATGTCACCTTAGATCCACAACTCTCAGCGAAACTGAATAACATCCAGTTGGTGCAAATTGCTGAGTGTGAATGCTTCCTTGCATTAACCAATGTTATTTCTCTGAATATTACAGGTTGCTGAGCAGTTTTTCCCCACATATTTAGAACACACATGCTCAACCGCTGCATTACAACCAGCTGTGCACACACACACAGATAGTTGTGGTTCTCGATCCCGTTTATAGGAAGTGACACATACGGATTGACAGGCCTATGCAAATGAGTCAGATATACAGTGACAGTGTCAAATACTGGCAACCAAACCAATGTGTCTAAGCCAAAAGCGGCGCTTTTCCACTCCAGCTGATCTGGAGGTTTTATGATTCCCTTTCTCGTATCAATGGAGATAATTGTGTGGTTCCCGACTTCCTCTTTATAAACGAGCAGCAGAGGCAACTCTCTCGCTATCACTCTTCCTAGGCATCAGGGTGAAATAAACGGATTGTGAATTCTCTCCTGAGAGAGGGTGGAGTGAAATTATGTCAGAAAATGTTGCAAAATCTGCCTTTGATACCATAATCTCACTCATGTCTCTTCCTCACACAGATTTCTATCAGTTCGCTTAGTGGACACCGCTAGCGGGCTTTTCCGGTTTTCCCATCACAGATGATGTGATGAGGTCTTGTAAGAGTTAGTCTCACATAGCCATTCTGGGTTTTTTGGGGGTTTTTTTTAATGTGGCATTTACATATAAAGCTACAATAATCTGCTCTGTAATAACTTGAGAATATGCAGGTGTCAGAATGCAGCATATGCTTAAAAAGTTTCATGAAGCTGCAAGCTTTATAGAACCCAGTGACTAACTCTTCTTTGGAATCTCACATGGTAGCAGCAGATACGTACCAATACTGATTGTATCTGATACTGCACTCATAAAATGCCCCAGTACCAAAATCAATACTGGGCAGTTAAAAGACTCTCATTTTCAATTCAAACACGCTAAATGACAATGATTCGCCAACCTTTGACAAAATCACAATGGAACATTCAAATCTGTGCTCCTGCTGCCCCAGAAAAGCGGTAATGTATAGGAAATATCTTCACAGTACTGCTATTTCTGTGTTACAGATATTCAAATTATCACAGAAGTACTGGGATAAAAGTTTATAGTTCGGATATAAACACGGATATATCTATGGAAGCGATCATAATAGAGAAAACCACTTTACTTGCTGCTTCACTAGGTGAAATTGCACCACTAGGTGGCGACAAGTTACTGTTAAAAATGTATTTGTCATTGAATCATTCAGTCAAGAGATTTGTTTAAAAAACTCTGATTCATTAAGTAATGAAACAAGTTGTGTCTGCAATCTCATACTGAACGAGTAGGTATACATTTCAAAAGGAACAAACTGCAACTGTGTAGAACGAATGTGTGTAGTTCAGTATGAATGCATTGGCTTTGCTCTCACAGTCATGTGACTTGCAGAGTCGGGTGTGTTGCTTCACTACCATCCACAGCTCCTCTTCCATGATGAGATACTAAAGTGTCCATCAGATAAACACTTCAGGATCTTGTCAGAAGTAGTGGGATCTGGGGACTTTTCACCCACTGTTTTAATTCAGACATACTACCCATTTCATATACTGCACTATTTTTCACCCACTATTTAAGAAAGCATATTCAGACACAGGATTGGTGAGTGTGTTTGATTGTTAACTCAGTCCACTTGCAGGGTCTGACAATAAGAACAGCCCGATGAGCTGGGGTCAGCGAAAAAGACACTCAGGCCAGATGAAGGATCTGTCACTTGCCCCATTGGGCCACTACTACATCACCACAAATTCATGAAAGTTCATCGTTTTCGTTTTTTTAAGCCTTGCCAGTTGAAATATTCAACCACAAGAAGACGTGAAATAGAACTGAGTTAGGTTTTTATGTGCCTGTTTGAGAAGTCTGAAGCCCGTGCACAGAAAGCGGCTTCTCAGACAGCACGCAAATAATTGAATTCTCTTTCTTGTCCTCTTGCTCACCTTCATGTTGTCCCAAACCCATAAGACTTTTGTTCATCTTTGGAACACAAATGAAGAAATTTGCAATGAAATCTAAGAGATGTCTGTCCCTCCATTGACAGACTATGCAACCACCACTTTGATGCTTCAAAAAGATGGTCAAACTAATCCTGTTTAGTACACATTTTCTCAAGAGTCACGATCGCAGATTGAATTTAGCGTTTATTCGCATATAAACATTAATCAGCAAACATAAACGGAAGCTTAACCATACTTGCTTGACGCATGAGAACAAACCTCATTGGTTTTCACATGTCAAGCAAGCATGCTTAGGCTTCCATTTACCATAACTGATGTGTGAGTATAACCTTTTAAAAATTCCTTCTACTGTCTGTGTCATTAATGTTAATCAAACAACAAGGGAAAAAGGGAAAAAATACTCACTGCTCTTGACCATAAATAACTTGAAACTTTAGTAAGGATTCATCTATATTTAATCTATAGTGAAGCCAAGGCAGTGCTGCTTTACTTTTCATTTCATTATTTAATTTCTGTACCTGAAAGCTACTGTTAGACATTCCTGAAAATCCTGAAAAGTACATTTGTTCTATTGTTGTGCTATTGCTATTATTTGTTCTTATTTTATTACTCTTTACTTAATATTTGAGAATTGAAATTTCACTGGTATCTGAAATTTGGTGTCACAACCTTATTTATTAAAGGGTTAGTTCACGCCAAAATGAAAACGCTGTCATTAATTACTCACCCTCACGTCGTTCCAAATCTCTCAGAACACAAATTAAGATATTTTTGACCTCAAAAGGTGCAATGACAATGGTGTGGTTCAGAAACCCTTGGATTTCATCAAAAACATCTTCATTTGTGTCTTGAAGATGAACGAAGCTCTTAAATGTCCGGAACGACATGAGGGTGAGAAATTAATGACAGAAATTTCATTTTTGGGTGAACGAACCCTTTAAGGATGCATGGGTCAAACACAATGAAAATAATAACTTTAAATGTATTTATTTATTACGTTTTCTGAAAATGTAGGCAGAGCAAGAAAAAATTTGAAGCACTTGCCTGACTAGGCCAGTAAAAATGTTAGGGATGCACCGAATGTTCGGCAACCGAAATTATTCGGCCGAAAATAGCCAAAAAAAGCACTTTCGGTATAATAAGTAAAAAGGCCGAATAAATTTTGCCGAACAATGACCTTTTAACGTTCACATATCGCGTCTTTTCGATTTTTATTTTACTAATTTATTCATTTTAAGTTATATTGTGCTTTGTTTGTATAATATCTGCTGGAATGTTAAAAAAAATGTTCAGTGTTAAATAAATATTTTGAAATCATATTTTTGTTATCTGATTTATTTCTCTGAAAAGCAACACAAAATAGTAAAAAGCTCATTTTTACTATTTAATTATTGTAATGGTGAAAAAATTGGCAAAATAAATGGAAAAAATGTGAAACACCGCGTTCGGCCTTCGGCCAAGCATTTCATTATTATTCGGCTTCGGCCAAGAATTTCATTTCGGTGCATCCCTAAAAAATGTCCTTAGCGTTGAGCCCTGACTTGACTAAAAAGCTGAGCACGATACAATCTTGTAAAAACTACAGTCACTCCACTGAGAAAAGTTAGCTGCGTCACTCTTCTTAGTTAGCTGCTCCCCGTACCGTGTGCAATATACATCGAACGTGCCTGAAGCATGAGGCTATGCGAGAGGGCTCTCAAAAGGACAGAAGGTGAAGCCCACAGGCAGTATCATTAGTACAGACACTCAGCCCCAGTGAAAGTAAACCAGCTCAGTCTGGAGTCTTTCTCTAATGCTTTAATTCCCCTCAGATCCTGTTCACAGCCCTTCCCATGCTCTATACGTTTCTTCGGGGTGTATTGTCAGGGTGGGTGTGATGCAAGCGTGAGCTGGGGCCACAGTTACACAAAGAGCGGGGCCCCTCACCCTCAGCGGAGCAGGTGGGCCAATTAGAGTCCCCAGAGCCTCCACAGATGCTCCCAAAGACCTATATAATTGGGATCTCCACTGCTGGGCTGCTATGAATTATTAATACGCTTTACGAGGGATGTGATCGGTCATCATAACGATAAGACAAGCAGACATGCTCATTTAACCACAATGAACTGAGTTAATACAAAAAACAACACAACGGGACACTCTTCTAACAGATTTTAGCCCTTCTGGAAGGTTAAGGATTTGCCCAGCATGGGGCGGTCATTTTTTCCATCCGATGACCAGGTGCTGGAGTGTGAATACTGAATATCATACTGCAGCCTTAGCACAAAGACTGCGTTCATGGCTCCAAACAGAGGCCCGTCAGTCCTACAGGCTTGCAAACGGTTTCAGCAGTGCTAAAATTAAATTAGTTCGAGGGGCGAAGCAAGAAGGCACTGCTGAGTTAGAGCCGACACAGCACGACCCGCAACTCAGATCACACAGAAAGACAGAGCTGGACAATGATTACAGTCTCTCACTTGTCTGTCTATGAGCTTCGTGCCAAATGAACTTTGAAAAGAAGCCAGAGATATATGTGCACACACACACACACACACACACGACTCATAGAAGAAAGCTGCACCAGCTGTGTGTGCTTTTTTTTCGCAGTTTACCAGTATCAAAGAGGGTATATCTGAATATAAAACTGTACAATACGAACCATAATATCCTATTTTAGTACTGAATGACAATGTGCTGCTATTTAGGGGTGTAAAAAAAGCATTGTAATTGATTATACTTACTAAGATAAGTGTTGCGGGAGTAGTCTTGTACTTCATCTGCTTTGCCTTTCAGAAGAAGCATGCAAGGACTGAAGAAAATGTCACAGAAGCCTATGCTAATAAGGATCTGTTATATGAAGTGCAGATGTTTTTTTGCATATCCGTCTTTTGGTTTAATATGCAAACCTTTTTATTTGTTATTGTATTAAGTTTATTGGTTTCCTCAAGTACCTCTCAATCAACATCAAACTGTAAATGTTTTCCCTTTAACTCATGTTAAGTTCAAAATGAACATATTTTAAGTCAATTTTAAACTGAATACAAGTCAACTTTATATAGATTGTTTTCTAAATAACTTAACTGAAAAATATACAATCACACTGATAACAAGAAGTCATTTTAATTCATTGACAGCCCTAATTTTTGCTTCCTATTTTTTATCATTTGTTTTTCTAGCCATCGAGCCAGTTCTACAAAGTGCCCATTATATAGACATTTACCTAAATTGAAAATAAAAACAACCTACAAAACAGTCACGAGTGCTCTGTCAAATCAGACAACCCCATGCAACCAGTTCTGCATTCCCACACTGCAGTAATACACCAAGTTATTCTTGGTATCAGACAAGCATTTCCATGAGATAAGACAGAGAGCGATGCCCGGGTCAGAAGGAACTATGAATATCTGCAGAACAATGTGACTCTTTGATTGGAGATACAGTGCATCTTAAAAAGACATGCATGCTAAAATGTATTTCATGCATGGAGAAAGGCTGCACAGACCTGACTGTTAAAAGCACAGTAAAGGTCACATATCCGACTCCATTTGTGGCTGATCATGCAGTCCAGAACTCTTAGATGAGCCATGGCATTAGTCCTAAAACAGACGGCACCCCCATGCCCACCTGTGCCCTAAGATCTTGTATTGCTGGACTCTCCGGTGGGTCCCTTGGAGCCTGCTCCTGGCACAAAGGTGATGGGGGTGTGGGGAAGTGAGAGAGTTGTGTCTGAGCCCATCTGTACGCCCAGCAGGCACTCCATCAGCTAAACACATCCTTTCCACAGCTCATTAGTGCTGGATTAATAATGCATACAAACACCAAGACAAGAAATCCACCCAGACGTCGGCAAGTTCTGCTACAACGATCCAAAGAGAGGAAGGTGATGAGACCAACAAGGAGACTTGTATCCCTCTGGTCCTCGGTATTTAAGAGTAATCAGTCTCTCCCTCTCGCTCTACGACTCGATCGCTCCATCTGTTCGTCTTCTCGCAGTGCTGAGTCAGGCAGCACTGCCGCAGCAGGCTTAACCCGTGGATGGGGGAGACAGGACTGCAAAAGACAAATCACATCCCGAGGAACACCAAATTCCCTACTGCTTTAAAGAAACACTGCAATGCTCTCACGCATTGCAGAAAGAGAAGAATGAGGTTGGATATTTGCAGGTCATAGAACATGTCGCAGGACTATGGCAGGTGTGTGAATATGCTCTCAGTAGCGAGTTGACTGAACTGTGTACATCATGCACTACTCTGAGCCATTTTATTATTAACCTGCGTCATTATAGCTATATGTTTCCATCACCCTGTGCATTTTGTAGTATCGCATCAGAAACGAGTGATGGATACGCCAACTATAGAAAAAAAATCCCTTAATTCGCAAAAAAATGCTTACACTCACTTGAGGTGGTTTTTGACTTTTGACTTTGGCGAAAAGGAGTTCATGTGAATAATCGCATTTGCATAACAAATTCTGATGTAGCAAACATGTGATTAATGGGCTGTTTATGCTAATGGTGTTTTATTTACGACACCACCATCCTCTGCTAGGACAACTTGATGAAAACGCACCTAATTCCCATTTGTTTGTTTTGTTTTGTTGCGAAATTTGAAAAGGTTCTCTTCACGTTTGGGTGGAAACCCACTGAATAATTAGTGCTCGTACTTACAGTTAGGACTTGAACAAACACTTAGAGTATCTGTCTTTATACAGGCAAAACTGTGAAAAAAATCCCAGAGAAAAAAAAAGAAGGGTGCCAATTCATTTCTTGGCGGGGAATTGGAGGAATTGACTTGGGCCAGTAAACAACAACGTATCAACCACCCAAAACACCATTGAAACCACCTAGCAACTCCTTAGCAAATATTCACTAAAAACCTTTCAGGACAGCCAAGCACAGGGGTGTCTAATCCTGCCCCAGGATGGCCAACGGCCCTCTAGAGCAGTGCTTCTCAAACCTGTCCTGGGGACCCTCCACCACTGCATATTTTGTATATCCAATAAGGGAGACATACAAAATGTCTAGTGGTGGGGAGTCGCCAGGAAAGGATTGAGAAGCACTGCACTAGAGTTTAACACCAACTTCAACACACTTGCCTCTAGTAAGACCTTGATTGGCTAGTTTAGGTGTGTTTGATTGAGGTTGAAGCAGAACAGTTACCCTACACGAACAGGATTGGATACCCCTGCCCGATCACATGCACCTTAGCATCGTGGTGGCAATTATTGCACAGACAACAACCACTTACATTTTCTTATGTGTATAAATCTAATTCCTCTATCTCTTATGGATCTTAAGTATGTTGCTTCTTAGAAACACATAGAAGCAAATCGCTATGATCAAGGGGGATCCACACATCTGACAGATGTGTAATGATACTGTAAACATTAGATCTATGATATCCGAAGTAGCAAACCGGGGCCAAGGTGAATCTGGCTGGATTTTGCAGATCTTGGCTACAAAAAGCACCAACCACAAAAGGAATCCAACTGTCAGCAGATTGGTTCCACACATGCAATTTTAATAACATCCAAATGCCAACTGTCAATCAGATTGAAGGAGTTGGCAGCCAGAACCACATCAGAGTCTGAAGCTAAATGAAAGCGGTGGTGGTGAATAGAAACTGTTTAGAATGATGGGTTCAGTGGACATGCACTACCATGGAGAGGGTTTTCAGAGAGGCTTTGGGATACTAGGTCAAGCCTGAGCGAGTTAAACCAGAGCAATGCACCAGAGAGCGACAACTGTGTTAGGTTATTCTTGGCCCTGCATAACATTTATGCTGGATTGCAATAAAAGGCTGCAGCAACATGAAATTCAAAGCGTAGATGGGGAAGATTACATGAAGATGTGGAGCGGATTGATGAAGCCACACATGAAGGATCTCTGGGCAGGTCAGGGCTACATACACACTCATGTTGTGTGGGTCAGTTGGGCCAAACTCCCAATGTGCAGACTTGGAACACCAGGGCCTCATTTTGTAGTGCTGTATAAACACATGCTGGAGAAACACATCGTTTTTGTACACTCAAAAAAAGAAAAAAAGAAAAACCTCCATTGGGTACAGTGTTTCCTCTGGGCACTGCGAGAACCAACACAAACATTGAAACATACCCCGAAGTGTTGCAACCTTCTTGGACGTGATATAACAGGCAAAGGAACAACCAAGTAAAGAAACTAAGCACATTTAACACCGGTCTCATTGTATTGAAAAACATGGTCTGATCTACAATATGACAAAAAGATGAACCCATTAATGAACTGTGAATCTCCCCCCTTTATCAGTGAATGGATCAGTCCAGCAAGAGTTCACAACCTCATATTCTGACCCCTTCCAACCAGCCCAGGGGCCAATCAGATGAAATCAATACCGGTAGTGAAGCTCTTGCTCCGTCAATCCACCCATCAAAAGAGCAAAATCAATGATGGGCTGCCAAATCATAGGATGAAAAAAACAAAACAAAACAAACATACATGGCATGTGTGCAGCCAGTTGGCATTGGCTGATGCAACAAACTCATCACATGACTCTTGAGTTTAGGTGAAAAATGATTCAGGAGATGAAATACAGCTAACAATGTATCCTGACACCACCACACCATCCCACACTGGCTGTACTGGAGTCAGGATACCCAGCGTGGACCATATTTTGTGAACTTCTGCTTATCTGCAGATGATTTTGTTGGTACTAGGACAACATTTCTGTCAAACAAACGTTTCTGTAACCTCCACTGCAAACGACTGGACCACTTTGCAGCTTATTTCGCACGAAACCAGCCACTTAGACAGGAGAAGACCTGGCAAACTTTAACAAATCAACTAATTATTTCTTCCCCAATCACTCATTGGTCCAGCCCAGAATCTTTTAAACACAAGTTTTGTTTCTAGGTAGGCTGATGCACCTGACTAGACAATCAGATTCGAGCTGGTGTTTACAGCTGGCTGTTGCCTTTTTGGAGTCCTGTATGCATGAACAGCATGGACTTGCATTATGAGGCTAAGACTACCCGCAACCCTAACCCTAAAGTGTTAGTAACACCTAAGCATGGCCCTTGCCCTAAACCAATCCCCTTCTCTATAAAATCTAATTGAGCGATCAGAATTTTGCTCCAGCAAAAATTTTTGCTCTTGGCAAATCGCAGTAAAAGATCAGGGTAAATTCAGTTAGACGAGGTTCGAAGGGTAAACTATTTATCCCCTCAGACTCAGTAGTTAGTTCATTCATTTATTCATTCATTACGCAGTCTTGCTATGAGTTAACGCAAACAGAAAAGAGTGAAATTTCCTGCTTCGACGTGAAAGTGTCCATGCAGATGTAAATATAATCACATAAAGCAGAGTCATTGCAATAACCATTGACAAAAACAACAGCTATGTGTGAAACATGCACATGCAAACAATTCTAATAAGGACATGAATGCTGAAGCTATGCATAGCATTCAGATCATATCAAGATTAAATCCAGCTAGCCAAATGAAATCTCACGAAAATGAAAGTGACAGAGGAATGTGGGATTCATTTGCTGACAGGAAGTCTCATTGTCACAGACAGCATTCCATAGATTTTGTGTGGAAAACAATATTGCTAACAAGAGCCTCTCTATTACTTGACCTGACACTGCCCTTTCTATCTATTGTGTGCCTTTTACAAACATTTACCATAACAAAGTTTCAAATAACTTGTAAAAATGAAACGTACGCAGTGGTTACCTTAAGGAGTTACAGTATTTCTATCTGCAACGTCTTTTTAGATTTAGTCAAATTAAAGGCACAATATGTCATTTTCGCCACTAGAGGTTGCTTATTCAAAACAAAAGCGTAGCTTCATGATGCCATTAATGTGGGTGGAATCATGGGAGTTGTCATCCTCACCTCGACAGCCGATGGAAGCCAATCCAACAGACTCGGAGAAATCATGCTCACCGATGAGCTAATGTTTCATTAATGTTACTGCGGTATGAAGCGCAGTCCAACTAAACTTTAATTATGCTCTTTTCGTTGCGTATGTTGGGTAAAGCATGGTTAAAACAATCATACTAAATACATTTGAGTGAGCTGAAAGTTATAACGCTACTCTGCACATTCACATTCATTCAGTGACTGATATAAAAGACTTCTTGCCCTTTGCAGTAATCTAGATCGATATTAGACTGTGACATCGATTGTGTTGCTAAATGACATGCAATTAATAATACATTGTATTACTGAAAAAGACATACGGTAAGTGTCACGGTCTGTCTGACATTAAAGCGTGAGCAGTATCCATGTGCTTCACTAACTGCACATCAGACCAGGTGGCAGCAACTTAACACAGATGTGCTCTGGGCATGTGTAATATACACCAATACTGCCTCACTAAACGCTATTCCCACAGAGAAACATACTCAATCTACCCACCCACCCTGTGTTAAAGGATTAGTTCACTTCAGAATGAAGTTTTCCTGATAATTCACTCACCCCCATGTCATCCAAGATGCCGATGTCTTTCTTTCTTCAATCGAAACGAAATTACGGTTGAGTAGAACATTCCAGGATTTTACTTTTTTACGGTTTGAAGGTCCAAACTGTAGTTTCAATGCAGCTCCAAAGGGCTCGACACGATCCCAGCCGAGGAATAAGGTTCTTGTCAAGTGAAACAATTGGTCATTTTCTAAAATAAAATAAGATTTATATACACTTTTTAACCACTAATGCTCAGTCCCTCCAGAAAAACGCGGGATTTTTTTGTGATTGTTGCGGGCAAAAATCCTTGATTATGCGGCACGTTTTCTTAAAAATTGCGATGGAATATGCGGGATATTTTTGCAATTTTATGCGATGAAATTGCGGGAACTTGCAAAAACTGTGGTTTTTGATGCAAAAGAGGAAAAAAAGGTGATTCCCCCCCAACACCCTGTTCTCACTAGATACTACCTTCATGAAAAGAGGCAGAATTACTAAATCACTGAATATTGAAGTTCTCATTCTGTTTTATTTCAGACCTTCATCAACACATGACTCAAAATGACAAAACATTGAGTCAAATAAGTTTTGTAGCTTTACAAAAGGAATATTCAACTTCTGTAAAAATGAATAAATAAAATATAAACAAATAAAATGTGTGCTTCCTGTTTAACAGAGGTAGCGATACAAAACAGACGTCTTCTGTTAAATCAAGTGCTTCTAATCTCTTACTGCAATGTGAATTATTTTACACACTACTAACATACAGCGTCATGTAACACACTGGGAAACTGCTTCGCGCGCTCTTTTGAGCTTATTTTTGTTGGCACATGAGAATGATCATCGTGCTTCATCATGGTTTCACGTCGCGTCATTACGTCACTTCATAAGGTTCCCATGGCAATAGGGGAAAATAACGGCGCTTTACTTGTGTGAAGTAAACGCAACATTTTTCAACTTTCTGCTAAGATATATGAGACTTTTTTGCAACGAAAATACAGGGATTATGAAATCATGCTAGCCCCGCATATTTTTGTTGCTGAAATTGGCAATTTATGCGGCGAAAGTGCGGCATATTTGAAAAAATGCGACCCCGCATAAATATGCGGACTTTGGCTGATTATGCATGAAATCAAGCGATCGCATAATCGCGTTTTTCTGGAGGGACTGAATGCTCATCTTGCACTAGCTCTGCGATGCGCCACACATTAGGAAATCGCAATGGAAACGTGCAAAAGTCAAACGGCCTTTACAAAAAAAAGGTAAAACAACGTGGTCGGACGATTTTGAAGTTGGAGGAGAAAATGAGATGGAGTTTTTCACCCTACCACAATACTTCCACCTACGTCACACGTGACCTTTCCAACGTGATTGCGTAATGAGTGGTGCATCGCAGAGCGGTGCAAAACGAGCATTTGTGATTGAAAAAAGTATAAACATTTTATTTTCTTTTAGAAAATGACAGATCGTTGCGTTTATTCCTCAGCTGGGATCGTGTAGAGCCCTTTGAAGCAGCACTGAAACTGTAATTTGGACCTTCAACCCGTTGTACCCCAGTGAAGTCCTCTATTTGGAGAACAATCCTGGAATGTTTTCCTCAAAAACCTTCATTTCTTTTTGACTGAAGAAGGAAAGACAAAAAAAATCTTGGATGGCATGGGGATGAGTAAATCATCAGGAAATTTTAATTCTGAAGTGAACTGATCCTTTAATAAAAGATGTGCAATATGGACAAAATAATCACATTGCGATTTTTTAAATCAATATTGCAATTGTGATATATTTTGCAATTTTGGTAATTGTTTTTTGCTTTTTCAAACATGCTTCCTTCTGAATGTATTCAGTGCACAAGAAGTGCATAACAAAATGTTTCACAATGAAGTAACTGTATTTACAGCTTCATAAACAAAACTGTAATTAACTGTCTTTAAAACAGACAACATCAAATAAATTAAGGTTAACTAACCTGAAATTCCAGTCATAATAAGTCAACTTCATAATTGTATGTCAGTGCACACATTTCACAGTGAAGTAACACTGTACAGTAGATTAACTGCTTGATCAACAAAACTGTAAAAAAAAAAAGTGTCTTAAAAACAGACAACATAAAATAAATTACGATTATTTCACCTGCTTAAACTCGTATTCAACGCCCGCCTTACATTTCTCATACAGCAACTTGTGTGAAATAACTAGCAGCTGGTGTCTTTTGTCCAGTGTTTGACTCCAAAACTCTCTCAAACGACTGATGTTGAATTTCTCTTTGGTACCAAATCATTTTTATTCTGAACCGCATCCATATTTTTTCTTCTTTCCTCCCGTTTGCCTATTCTGTTCTCCCGCTTTGCTTTGTTCAAATTTGTGCTGAGCGAGCTCTGATTGGTTAACATCTTAAACACGCGCACAGTAACGTTGCAGTGTTCTGAATTAAAATATAAATAAATGTACAAATAAAATTGCAGACTTGTGCGATTTAGAAATTGCATGTGCTCAAATCGCGATTGCGATTAATTGCACAGCCCTAGTCATTATAATAGTTCATTGGTCTGACTACAGGCTGATACAACAAACTACTATCTCACGCTTTCTCATTATAACATATAAAAATGGAAAATATTGCAGAAAAGCACAAAGTACGCCTCATGCAAAACCACTTTGAATTTAACCTGTGGCTGGGATTTAACATAAAATGGCCATTAGCACCTACTTACTCATAAGGAGTGGCTGCCATGTTTTACTCGGAGGGTGGAACAAAGCATCTTTCCCAAAGGAAGGCTAGAGCTCCAGACAAAACTGACCAGAGTGGATTCTTTCTTCAATCGAAGACATGGAAGACATGGGTTTACAGAAATCTATTGGCTTAGAGATCAAAGCATCTATAGAATTTTAGCATCCATTGAGCATGCTGATCTTACCATTTCAGATACTAGTGTGCTTTCACTAATGCCCTGCTGACTGAAAAAGATCAGATCAGGAGGACATTTTCAGGCTGGTCTAAGCTGAAGACTTGAAGCTAGATGAACAATGAATTCTGGTCGAAATACCAGCATGCAAATCACAATGGAAAAAAAAAATAGGGAACTGCCCTATGCATATTGAGCTTAGCAGTGATTTTGTGGGCGTTTACATCACTACTTGATTTGCATAATTCCTTTGAACCAGGTGCTAAAACAATACGGAATGCAAATGAACTACAATATCATTGGGCACACTCTATTTTTAGTGAATCCGCCCCTCAGTGTCACACAGTTTTGTTCAGAGCATCAAACAGAGCATTTCCAAAATATGTTAGAATAGAGGGCAAGCCAAAGGCAAGCACACAGAGACACATTCACATGAGAGGGAGAGACTATAGACTGAAAACAGGGGTGAATTTACATACACACACACACTGACAGCCAGCAGTTTTTTTTTTTTTTTCTGTTGTCTGTTTTTCTGAACAGACAACAGAAATCAATGCATATGGAAACCGAACGTGCGGGTGGAGGGCTGAAGTGCCAATTGAAAGCTCTGACATGAGACAGAACACAGAAACATCCCTGTCAACCCTGGATTATGGTTTGGCCCATTGGATTCAATGAGACAACGGTCAGATGTAAAAGATGAGTTTTGAAAAGGGTGTCTCTAAAACATCAACAAAATGGCTCAATTGCTAAACGATTTGAGCAAAAAAATACCATATAAATAAGGGTTTTGTTAAAGTCAAGTCAATAATCTGAAGTATTTCTGAATGAAACAGGATTTTGAAAATAAATACAAGTCAGTGGCCAATAGTCTAGCTAAAGTCTAGTGAAACAATTGGTCATTTTCTAAATAAAAAATAAAAATTCATTGGTGGTTAAAAAGAAAATGACGGATCATTTCGCTAGATAAGATCCTAATTCCTCGGCTGAGATCGTGTAGAGCCTTTTGAATCTGCATTTTGGACCTTTAACCAATTGTAAGTCCACTATTCGGACATTTTTTCCTCAAAAACCTTCTTAATTTCTTTTCGACTGTAGAAAGAAATACATAAAAATCTTGGATGAGATGGGGGTGAGTAAACTATCAAGAAATCCTTTAAGGTTATTGGAAACATCAGCCAAAAAAAATTTAAAAAAATCAATTTAGAGGTGGTGCAAGTTATTATGCTGATGCAGTGGTCGATTGATATGTTTGTTTTTTTGTACTGGACAATGCCGGGTGGCACAGTGGTTATATACAGTATATTATAAGCTCCAATTTAATTAAGCTGACTAAGACACCTAAATGAATCAAGAGGCACAGAAATGTTTCTTGAGTACCAAATCAGCACTATAATGATTTCTAAAGGATCATGTGACACTGAAGACCGATGCTGAAAATTCAGCTTTGCCATCACAGGAAAAAATTATATTTTAAAATATATTATAAAAACAAAATTTCACAATATTACTGTTTTACAACATTTTTGATCAAATAAATGCAGCTTCGGTGAGTATTAATCACTTCTTTCAAAAACATCTTACTGATCCCACACTATTAAATGGTAGTGTATGTAGAAAGTACATTTAGGTTTCTTTCCGACTTCACTGTAAGAATTCATTTGCAACAAGCTTTACAAGAGACACACAGAATTCAGAACCTCCACAAGGTGACCTCATCTGGGGAACACCAGAGTATGTGTGTGTGTGTGTGTGAGAGAGAGAGAGAGTGGAGGTGTAAAAGCGAGGAGCAGCTGGGCTTTAATTACCCTCCATGGCACTGGCGTCCTCACAGGGGGCAGGGCGACCGAGGGAGGGAGACACAAAGAGAGAGAGACAGACAGGGAGAGACGCCCTCATTAGACATGGAGAACTAGATGGGACAGAATAACGGGCCCACCTGAGACCACCGGGCACAAAGGGGGGGTTGCATCTAATAAGTGTCAGGAGAGACTGGAGCAGGTACAGTCAAGCACCTCTCCGTGCTCTACAAGGAAGAACTTAAGAAAAGGCACTGATGCATACTATATCGCAGTTACTCTTTATGTGCGTCTTGGGGGTGATGTTATTGAGGTAGAACACTGGTATAACTCATGTTAAACAGCAAGTGGAGGATTTCAAGGTGATAATGTATTAAACAAGCTTCATCACAGGCGTGAACACAATTGGACCCCACAATTAACCACGAGGGACACCAAACGTGTGGATAATGGATCGCATCTTTTTTTCATGCATATAAACAAAGCAATTACGCACTGTAATGTTTAGTTTTGCCAGTGGCACTAATATATGACTAGACAGACATAATGCCACTGCATAATTACTCTGGAAAGAAAAAAATGTAGCCCAGCAAACAAAAATAGGTTCCGATAACGTTTCGCTAACGTTCTCACAACGTTACAAAAAAAAAAATGTATTCCTTTAATTATTTTTGCAAACGTAACATTACTTTTGAATGTTCTCTGAACATTCTGAAACAATTAGTAACATTTTAAAAATGTTAAATTGTAAATCTAAATGTTTCACGTAAAACAAACAATGTTTAATATAATATGTTTGCGCTTTTCGAGAACAACGGTTTCGTTAACTTTGAACAAATGTTTGATTAAAGTTACTGGAAGAATGTTTCTTCGTAACTTTGTAAGCCACAATGTTAGACCATCAAAGGTACGTCACCGACATGAAGCTGGAAAGTATGAGACATAAGTATGCAGCCTTCTAAGTTTCTAAGTTAAAATTCTAATGCAGCATCACATGGATCTTTTGCAATAAGGAAATCCCAGAATGCACTGCAATGAGAACAGTGACTAACTGCAAGAGTCAAGAGAAATGTTGATTATGCAAACAAAATAACTCCATCTACTCATTTCAATTTTATGTACACGCAATTTTTTTTATTATTATTTTAGAGTACGGTGCATGTGATTCACAATATATTTTCACGGACAAAAACGAGTCGATGACTAAAGAAACAGCTGTGAATCACAATAACTTTAATGAAAATCTATTGACATTTTCGTCAAGGTATAAAAACTAGAAAATGTCAGGGAGGGACGATTTGAGAAGAGATCCAGTCAAAACTGATGTCCTGCATGTTAGATGCGCACATTTCAATCGTAAAATGCATGTCTCATAAAATGTTCAAAAATGTTTGAGAGAAAGAGAAGAGCAGACATATGGATAGATCTGAAAAAGTGTAACGATCTATTCGGCACGGTTTTCTTTGCGCACACACGAAGCGTGCAGCCGTGAAAAAGAAATTCGCCTCTCAGACAGCCTACGAGTACTGAATTAAGCTCTTTTTCACCCCTTTTCGTGCCTGAGCGGACAAATACATACACCATTGTCAAAATGTCAGTTTTAGAGAGTATTCACGTAAAAACAGCCTGTTATGTTTTACGAAAATGTAAACAGTTGTGAGAATATCGGATGTGCATCAGTGATCCCAGCATTTGGTCTTAAAGTGATAGCAGCCTAATATTCACATTAATCAAACAAAAGACAGAAAATCACTGCTCTTTAATCGCTTTAATAAAGACTGTTTTATTTAATATAATAAAATATTATATATATATATATATAATTTTATTAAAATATATATATTTTTATATAATAAAATATTAAATTTATATATATATATATATAAAATTTTATTAAAATATATATATATATTTTTATATAATAAAATATTATATATATATATATATTAATATAATAAAATATTAAATATATATATACATATATATATATATATATATATATATATATATATATATATATACACAATATTGTATAGGCCACAGCAGTTAAATCTGTGTCTGCATTGCATGTTCAAATATTAATATAATTCATATTAACAGGTTAATAGATGTTGTCTCCAGGTATAATGGGTTTGGAAATTTTAGAGAAATTCATAATTAAGGCCTTACGATTTAACTAAACCCATTACATTATAGTTGACTAATCCACAGTAGATTGGCCCCTGCTTTCACAGACAAGTCTAAACTAGTCCTAGACTAAAATGCATGTTTGAGCTTTTTTAACTGAGAGAAACTTGCAATATGTCAGTGTCATTGTTTCGTTTCTTAATACACACCCATAATGTTTTTTTTTTTCGAGGGCACATTTATAAAAGTTACTTAAATGCCCTAATTGAACTAAGGCCTAATCCTAGTTTAGTCTAAGCCTTAGTCGACTAAAACTACAACAATTCAGATGACTAAAATATGACTAAAACTAAATGGCATTGTAGTCAAAATTTGCTCTCAAAATGAGCACTGGTGTTAAGGGGAGTTGTAGGGTGTACTATGTTGTACTATGTAGGATGTCCAAATCACTTCTGACTTTCCAGTATGTTTAGGATGCTGCCATCAAAGGTAGCTGCCTCTGTAGACAGCAAGGCAGATCACTGGGTTTTGAAACAGTGGTAGAGTCTGTATATCACCTAAATAGAACAAATGTTATTGTATTGAAATACAAAAGTGAATCACACTGTTACTTAAAATGTAACTTCCAACTATATTGTACTGGTGGTAGAATAATCATGTCTGCTGAAGCCCAGATGCTGTTAGCTCAAGAATGCATTTTTATGAGTCTGCTGGGGACATTTCACACACCTGCTGAGAACTTCAGTTACTGTTTAACTTTACAACTAGGTAGCAATGAGGCGCACTGGACTAAGACAACCAGATCCCAAAAACCATCAGAATTAGTGATTCAGAGAGAAGTGCTCATGAACATTTTACAAACTACCGTCACACACGGTGTTTTGATTTTTTGCATTTAAAACAAGGCGTTGGGCAGAGGAAATAAACAATGCAAGGTATAGAAACAAACTACTTTTAAAAGGGTCATATGATAATTCGGTGTAATAGAATAAGTGAACATGCTTTAATGCTCAAAAAGCATTCATTTTCACATACTGTATATTATTGCAGTACTTCTATTCCCAGTCTGTCTGAAACCTGCTGATTCCTTCAAAGCCCCTCCTTATGAAAAGCCCAGAGAGCTCTGATTGGCCAGCTGACCCCATGTGTTGTGATCGGCCAAACGTCTCAAGCGTGTGTCGGAAATGTAATGACCCTTACAATAATCGCAAGCTTCATCTTCCAAGGCTTCTAAAGCAATTTTAAACACACAGTTAATACTGTTGTCAGTATTACCATATCAGAGCAAGCATTCTCTTCTACACTGTAACAATTTAAGTCCTGAGGTGACAAAATAAATAAATACTTAAGTGTGTATTTCTACTTTATTTAGGAGTGTATACGAAGCTGGCATTCAGGAAGCAGTCCTCCATAAAATTTGCCAAACACAACTGGGTTGTATCACTCAGGAACAACGTTATAAATAAATCTTGATTAATAAACCACTGATTCCTAGTTTCCTCTGTTTACAAATCACGCATGTTTACATACAAAAACAAAAGAAATCCAGCTCAGCACGTGTCGTGTGTGAACAGAATAAGTCAAATAAGTCTATGGAAAACACTTTAAAGTTCAGACACAATTAATGATGTTCTCATCAAACAGCTGAATGCACACAAAATAAAAAATGTAAAAAAGCACTTATTTTAAAGTAGCGCATACTCCTTTAAAACACTGCAACATAATGAATCGTTACTTCAAAAAAACATACTGCACTTCTGAAGAAATTCACTGATCCTTCAAAGTAATGTTAAAATAAACAATTTCTTTCAAGAACTGGCAAACACACAGAATGTAAATACTGAATCCCTGTTGACACATACTGAGTGATCTGTTGACATGTTTGAAAACTACTGTGCCCACCGACCTTCTGTACCCACAGACCCTGAGCTTACTCTGTAAGGAGATTACACACACACACACACACTGGTGTTGCCATTACTGATAGGTTAATCCAAGCATGCATTTACAGAGCTGTGTTATGTTCTTCTGACATGCGGTGTTACATCATCACTGAGGGGCTGACTGCACTGGACACGCGAAATCCGACGTCGCTCCAGTATTCTGAAGAGTGACATTATGCATTCGCAGCCTTACAACATTACTGAGATTAGATAAGTAACAGCCTTGCTTGCCAAATAAAATAAATAGGCTCCTTCATTAAATGATTGCAGTCTCAATACAAACAGTCAGCGGCTGCATCTAAGAAGAGAATTCTGTTGTGAGTTCACCATCTATAAAATTGTAATTTTATGATCCCGATATGTTGTAAAATTTGTATCAGATCTTTCAAAAAATGTATGAAATATATATATATAATAATACTTATTAAATCGATAGTTCACCCAAAAACATCCACCACAAAATTCTGTCATAATTTACTCACCCTCAAGTTGTTCCAAATCAAATGTCTTTGTTCTGTTGAACACAAAGGAATATATTTGGAAGAATGTTTATAACCAAAAAGATCTCGCCCCCATTTACTACCACAGTTGGGAAAAAAAATACTAAGGTAGTCAATGGGGGGGGGGGGGTCTGCTTGGTTACAAACATTCCTCCAAATATCTTCCTTTGTGTTCAACAGAACAAAGAAATGTATACAGGTTTGGAACAACTTGCGGGTGAGTTATTATAATTTTTGAGAGAACTTTCCCTCACTTGCCTTGTAAGTGGTTGTCCTATTAATTTTCTTCATAAATTGAACTGCATGACAAAACAAAGACTTGAACAGATCACCATCAAAACAAAATATATTAACGAGACAAACCAATAAAATAAAAGTCCAAATCATCCAGTTCAGTTTACGCGCCTCTACGCTGCAAGTGTCGAACTGAAGCACTTGTCCCATCTTGAGCTGCGGAAGGTGTAGGCCTTACTTTTCTCTTTTAAAAAAATAAAATCATTTACCTCGCAAATTGACGATGCTGCTGGATTTTTCTTCTCATCGTGGTGCGTTGACGCAGCCCAACGCGTCGCCATTATTTCATTTCAGAGCACAAAGGCAGAGGTCCTCTGGAGCCCAACATTGAGATGAGAGAAATCAAAGTGCTATATTCCCAATGATCTAATCCACACCGTCTGATCTCTTCATGCCCGTCCAATGTGAGGTCCTGCGGCCAAAGAAAGGTTACTTGAGAGGACACACATACAGTATGATGACTCAGATGAGTGTTCAAAGAGAAGGTCTTTCCCAGTCAACAGCCACCAACAGGCCTCCCCAAAATGCCTATTAGAATGGAACTGTAAAGTTGATGTATATTGTCAACACTGTTATGAATTGCTGTAAAAATTACAGCATTATTTTACAGCCGCTGTCTGTTTTTTAATAATACAGCATATTGCTGTAAACCGCTATGCATTCTGGGGTCACGTGTTGGTTTGACTCAAATTTACAGAATATTGCTGTAAATTGACCTTTCGTCATTTAAAAAAATACAGTTATTTATTGTAATCAGAGAATACAGGGAAACTCTGTAAATGAAATTACAGTAACACTACTGTAAATTTTACAGTAACTGGCTGGCAACCCTGCTGCCAGGATTATACTGTAAAATTTACAGTAATTTTTTAACAGTGAAGTATAAAGAGTACACTGCAAAAAGATTTGTTTTTCTTTAGTCAAATCAACTTAAAAATGAATGTGATAACACAATATGTCGAGTCTCTGTTGATTAAACCAATCGCCTTCATTATATCAACTCAAATTTGTAATTTCAATGAACTCGATTTTAAGGCAACCACTTACTTTTTTAAGTTAAACCAACTGTTCTTTTTTTTTTACAGTATAGAACACAACAGAACAGTGTAGTTCTTAACTAGCGCTTTTCCCAATTGATAAAACAGATTAAAGTATAAAGTTGAGCACAATAAGGTACTATAAACCAGTACAGAACAGAATATGAAAATGTACAGTAGAGGAAGGAAAACTACAGGGCAGGGTAAAAAACAAAACTTCTCTTTGGTTGGTAAACATACGCGATATTCTGACATTGTCAGATTACATAATTGAGATAATAAAGCAGAATTATGATTTGACCTGCTTTGAACAGCAATAGCAGCGAAAGCTTGTCAACTGACACACTGCTCGAACTACCATCTCACCTCGAGTCCTCGGCACACCATGTGTTTCTATGCAGCGATCTGTGGCAGCTATTTGAGACTAAATCTGTAGAGAGGGTCCTGATTTAACACCATGAGCTGTCATGAGCTGAAAATGTGCTGTTTGAATACAGGATGTTTGATAACAGGCGTGCGCGTGTACTATCATTCCGTTTATTAACGTGGATTGTAAACAAATCCATCATTTGCATCTGAATGTCCTCCGCTCATCTAATAATCATCTTCACTTTCCTTGATTTCTTACATGGCAACAGTACCCAACAATAGTAAGAGAGAGGCGGTCAGTAAGACACCTACCTGTTCCAGTTATTAGATGACCATGAATCATAATGCATCGTTTCTCTGCCAAACACGCGAATAATATCCAAATATCCGATGCGTTGAAATCGATTTTCAATCTATCGACAAGAGAGTCTTTACACAGTAATCCACAGCCAAATAAGCAGCTTCATAATGAAAGAAAAACGCACAGAAATCACAGAATCTAGCTGATACGGACGCGAAGAATGACTAGCGTTTAAAACGCAGCGCACGTATGTATCAACGATTTGAACGCGAACAGTTTGATCTTGGTTACTTCCAGTTGGCGGCGCGACAGATACTAGGGATGTCCGATTCGTGACAGAGAATCGGTTCTTTTAATTGATTCGTTTGAACCGAATTAGAGCAGTACTACTGTAGAATCTTGGACGGAAGTTGGAAATAGGAGGCCCTTGCAACACTTTACCACGCTAACCACAGTATCCGCCAAAATACTAGTTGCTATGGTAGCCTAATAGTTACTACAACAAAACGTTAACTTGGTATTAAGACACACCATCAAAAATAAACTAAAAGGAACAGAGATGCTTTGAAGGGTTCTTACTGTTTGAAGACGTAGGCTAATAATATATGACTCAAAATATGATTTTACAGCAGAATGTGATGTTATTTCCATAGTAAATGTCTTGCCAGGGGATGACATGAACAACGCAACACTTATAGCCAATATATCAATATAGCGACACACAGTAAGTAGTAGGTCAGTTATTTCACTAATACACACATAGTTCAAAAAGAAACCGTAAATACGGAGATCTCTTCTGGCAACACTCCTGAGTGTTGAATCAAATGAGTTGGTGAATCGGTTCCTTTGAATTCACCCATTGACACGAATTGTTCGAATGAACCGATTCGCTTACAGACTCGGACTTACCAAAGCCAAATACATTTGCTACATTGACTGGCGTTCAGTCACTCTTAAACCCCGCCTCCTCCTACTGCCCGCCGGCCTGTTGCCCAATAGCGTGCGATATTCAAATACGCTCGTCGACTTCAACCAACCGGATTTGTTCTTACATAAGAGGCACATGCGTATGTATTCTCTGCTCAATTACTTACAGTCACTATAAATGCGGATTGTGAGTGCTTGTGTAATTCACTAGCGGCTCAGAAACCTGTTTTTAAAGGCTGATTTTCAATTTTGTTATGTCCTAGTGCCAGCAGTAACGTTAAACGTTTTAGAGATATTATCAAGATCATGCTGTAAACATTTAGTTCTCTTGAAAACTTTTTTTAGAATTAATTGACATTTCCAGAAAATCTCCCCCACCCCCGTTGGGTTTAATTAAAATGACCAGATCCTCTTCCAAGAGTTTATTCCAAACGTTAGTTCTCAGCATTTTATGTAATCACGATTAAATAAATCCAGTTCTTCAAAGCATTTTCACTGAATAACATGTTTTCTCAAGTCACCGGCTCACACTATAACATTTGAATTTCTCTGGGATTAAATTATGATGCTGTTTTATTGATATTCTAAACTCTGCAAGCTGTTTAAATAATGTAACATAACCCCTTCCAAAATAAATTGCTGTTCACATAGCCTAAATACTATAACAATATTTCTAACATTCCAACAGCCTCTTTCTAGGTTTTAAGAACATTTCCTTTCTCAAACTCCATTATTGTGACATAGAGCACGGATGCAGCGTGGAGCTTTAGGACAAAGGCAATGCAGGGCAGTGTTTTGTTTGCTTCTTTCCACCACAATGCATCAGGAACAATAGGACAACTCTTGTGACCCATTCTGAAATAAAAGGCTGCTGAATCTCAAAGAGCAGCTTTTCTCCTATTGTTTGGAGGCCTGCTGCACCATTGACCAAGACAACGTAAGGTTTACTAGCATTTGGTTAGATATCTTAGTTGATAAAACAATACCAACAATATTTTTACTACTACTAATATTGATCATGTGAATAATGAAAGTTTTCATCGGTTTTTCTCCACGCTTTGGAGGTTGACCAGCAATAATTTGATTATTACTAAAGTCTGACCACCAATAATACCAGAATTAATTCTTATTTTGTGTTAGATAACATTTAAAGCCAGATGTTTCCACAGGTTTATTGAGTAAAATTGATTGATTGATTTACTATTTCTTTCCCTCGATTTATAAATAGATTTTAAATTAGTCGTTTCACGGGGTAGTCGTGGCCTAATGGTGAGGGAGTTGGGCTTGTAGCCTGAAGGTTGCCGGTTCGATTCCCACGCTGGCAGGAATTGAGAGTGGGGATTCGATACCATGACTAAAAGTGCCCTTGAGCAAAACCCCTAATTGCCTCACTTGTAAGTCGCTTTGGATAAAAGCGTCTGCTAAATGACTAAAAATGTAAATGTAAAAAATGTAAATTGTGTGCACGATTTAGCCTACTATTTTGCTCCTGCATGTCATGACAAAAATGTCGTATTATGCATGTTGGCCAGTAGATGGCGATCTCACTTTGTTTAGAAACAGCACATATGCATACATGAATATAAACAATCAAGATGGATAAAGCATCG